>WAAD01006007.1:0-94878 GCA_013389945.1 Fregata magnificens
TTCACTGCCAACCTGTATCACCAATAGGGGGTAATGAAGCAGTTTCTTGGAGCTCAATTAATTCCATGGGTGACTTTTTTACAAAACCAGCAGCCGAGCTGCCTCCCTGTTAACACTGGGTAGGGAAAAGAGAGAACTGTGTCATGTGAACTGCAGGGAAATTAGAACAAGCTAATCAAAGAATAGTGAAGAGGGAAGTTAGGCATTAAAGGTGCTTTCATATGGACCACAAAACATGGAACTAGAAACGTGGTCCTAATGTGTATTATATTCTGGTGCACAAGTAAAAGTCTATATAGCCAGAATGCAGCCAGCAAGGACCGTATTTGATAACAGATATTTTTTCAATTAAGAAATTATAATGAATATATGTAAGACATTTCACAAAGCTTTCTCAGGGAGATCAGAGACATAGGATCATTGAAAACAGGGCAGCATGATGAGATGTCCTTGTCTTGAAGCATGGTCAGCTATAGTTGCATGAGTTGGGGCAGATTTTTCTCTACTGTTGTTTATAACATATTTAAAAGATGGAGCTTGCCTAGGAAGCTTATTCCTTTTTTACTTTTTAAAAATAATTCATGATGTCTAACCTATATTTCTTTCACAGGAGTTTATACCTGTTTCTCTTGTTCTATCTGCAAAGAATGCAGAGAATTGTTTCTGCCCAATACACATGCAAAGAATTGTTTCTGCCTAATACATATTTGAAGACTGTTGTCATGTCTCATCTCATTTCCTTTCTGTAGAAATGAATCAATCCAAGTGCTTCAGCTTTTTCCCAGGCCATACTTTCAAAGCCCTCTGATAATTTTCTATTCCTCATCTTTGGACTACTTCTGCTTTGTCAGGGTGGTTCCCAGACCTGGACTAGTTATGGTAAGCTAGTATAAACCCCACTTTGTAAAACTTTTCATAATGGAAGTCAATCACCAATCTCCTACAAGGACAGGGAAATGAAACCTTTTATTGCTGACATGACTTGCCCAAGGCTACCCATCAAGGAAACAGCACAGCCAGGCAGAGGACCCAAGACCACAACTCCCTGGCTGGGCCTGTGTTCCTGTGAAGAATGGCAAACGCACTACGTGCAAACCTTTCATTAATGAAATGTACCACATAGCATCACTAAAAAGTCTGGACTGCCCCAGGAAGTGATCCTTTTTCTTGCAAAGGGTGAGATGTAGTAATGCCTCTTGTATTTATCTGCTTACTGCTCTTGGTATGGCTTTAACCCATCTGAACTCCTACAGGCTCTGGTCTCTCGCAGGTTGAGGGCCTGACACTTTTAAATGTCTTTTATCCTCTTCCCTGTCACCTTCAGAACTTTCCATAAATGGAGGTAAGTATTCAAGTTCTTTTTAAGCTGTATTCAGAGTAAATTTGTTTGTGCCTTTTAGTGATGGATTAGTGAAGAAAACGAGAGCATTTTAAAAGAGAGGAGCTGGCATATTCTGTTTGCTCCAACCAAGCTCACTTTACCAACCCAATAAAGTAAAAATACAAGTAGCTCTAAAATGAATTTGTAGGAGAAGTTGCCCAGCATGAGCTGCAATTGCAGCAAATATATTTCTCCTTAATTATTGTGCAGTAGTGAGTACATTAAAATGTTCAGCTTTCTCCTTAGCTATATGCTGTTTGCTGAAACAGTCAGCTCAGCTCACCTACATTGAGTAAACACATTCTTATCTATCTATCTGGTTTAAAAATATTCTAATCATTATTCAGCTGATCTAGACATCATGTCTTTGCAATTGCTCAGATGTATTTACTTTTTTGTTGTTTTCTGTAAGAGTACCTTATTCATTTTCTCCTTGGCTCTATCGGAATAGTTTATCTGTAATTTAAGACTCAGGAACTTTCTTACCAGTGGAAATCAGTGTGCTAATTTAATACCAGCAATTGCTTAACCTATCCAATGCCAGAGGGACCCCAGTGCAAGAAAGGGCGTACTAATATAGCTTTATGAACATGCAGCACTCGTACCAGCACACTGCTGATTAAAAAACACAGGAGGCATTTCTTCAAAGGATTCTGAATAAAGCCTTTGGTCCCATTTCCACACATGGATTTTTTTTTCATTGTCCTAAATACATTTGTTAGGCTACCTCATTTTGAACAGTAGCTGAAGCTACCTTAGGGAAAGATTTTGCATGTGTTTAATCCATCACTGAAAACAATTGAGATATATATATATTTGACCTGATAAATATCTCAGCATTTAAAATACTTCTGAATCCTTAGATAGTGCTACTTAATCTCTTAAACGTGCACTTATAATGACTTAAGAATCCAGACACTGGAGATCTAGTGACCCAGTTGTGCTCTGCACTGCCATGTGCAGCAGTTGATTTGGATTTTATTAATCCAAATGATTTTTGAACCCTGTAAACATACTCAGGACTTTGCAAGTTCTAATGAGCCTTGCTTGTGGCCTAAGCAAGTGGTGTTCTCTGGCCAGTAGCTTTGTGGCGGGTGCACGGCCCCGCGTTGCACACTGCTGTGGTGAGCTCTGCCCGTAAAAGATCTTCTAAATGTATCGTAGTTACTGGGAAATGTGTATGCTGAAATGTTCAGTGATATCAGATACTATGACAAAGAAATGGACTGGAGGTTACCTGGAAGTTTTGAACTCAAACAATAGTTTATTTAAATGCAAATCTTCTCTATACTACAGAAGAAAGCAAATGCTTTTCCTTCCTTCGAGGTACAATGGTGGTCCTGACATGATTTAAACTGCATTTCAGGGTAGTTGCAGTCTTTGAATGCTTTGTCATGTAACACTAGCCAGGACCCCCTGGTATGACCCAGTAATTCTCTTACCTATGAATTATTTCTGTTCCAGGGAGGGAGGAAGAAATTATTATATATGAAATGATGTAATGCTTAGCAATTATCTCTCCTAAAGCAGTAGAGGTGTATTTAGTGGTATGAATGCAACAATCTTAGTCATCATAAAACCCACTGTATTAAGCTGTTAAAAATTATCTGTGACTGGCAAAAATATGTATATATTTATCAGCAGCTGTCAATATTTTAATGCCTTGCCTCGTTGTCTTTAGAGAGAGACCGTCATGTTAAATGTTCCTTCTCTATGTTTCAAATGGTACCTTTGGTAGTTAAAATGAAAGAATGTAAAAAAAAGGTCTAACTTACTGTTTGGTTTTACATATGATAGTCCAGCCACTTGGATTGATTAGTCATCAATCTAATTTCAAGTATCCTATCAGAGCATTTCTGAGAGGTGCACTGCACAGCAGCACTGCACGCCTGCGGTAGCACTCTGGGGTTTTTTGTCTATTCCCAAAACCGTTGCTGGTTGCTTAAAAAGCTGTTCTATTATTTACACCACTACCCAGTTTACTTGCTTCATGCACACTTTGGGACCCAACATGTCACCCCTGTCCCTGGGTCCTCTTAGCACTGATACCTTCATGCCAAGCAAGTGTCCCAAGCTGCTGCTGGAGGAAATGAAAGAGGGAACTTCACCCCAGGAGCAACCTTGGCAGTATTGTGATACTGGTTGCCTAAACAGCTGAAGGAGCACTGGCTTTACAAGGTGATAGGAATTCGGGGCTCACTTCATCAGCAGATGGAAGATGAACCTTTCTAGAAGCAGCATAACCAGTGACGGCTGCTAATCATCATGTACTGAAGACTTTGCATGGTGAACAAGAATGATTTCTAGAGAAGCAAAATGCTCTTTTCCAGGTCCCCACTGCAGCTGGCCATGCTGGACTGGGTGATGGCACTGCAGGTAGACCTTGGAAAGCCCACCATGATCTGTGTTTGCCTGTTGCGAGCTGCTGTAGGGTGCAGCTGTAATAAGGGTATGCCTGCCCCAAATATTGTCCCCACATACTTCCTCCTCTGAATACACATCCCATCATCCTCCTCCCATCCCACTGCGGGTATGTCACTTCAGGTTCTCCTTTGACTACATGCCAGTCCAGCAGTCCTCACTGTCATGGAACACTCACACCCTCTGGAGCTGAAAGCCTTATCAGAGGGCGCTGAGTCACCTTACTTAGCACAGAAATAATGCATTGTCATCCAGTGTTAAATATATATTTTTTTTCAAGAGCAAAGAAACCTTTTTTCTTCTCATATAAGTAGGCTTTGGCAGTGAGTGAGCCCTGTAAGCTAGTTTGCAAATAACTGCACTGTAGGATGGAGAATTCTTATGGAGAAAAACGTGGAGTGAAAATGTGAGCATATTTGCATACAGATAAACTATCACTTTTTCCTAGGGTCTAACTCAGCAACCACAGGTACAGCAGGGTAGTCTTGATTAATTGGACCAGTGTAGTTTGCTCATGGGTTTTTCTTCACTCAGAGACAGTAATTTCCTCCATACACCCTCTGAAGTTAGTCATGGTGTGGTCAGAATAAATGCAAGTGCAGGCCCTCCCCTTGCAAGAGCCTTGGGCAGCTTGCTTCAGCATTGGGCATTGAAAGCCTCCGTGTTACATCTTTGCCTCCAAACCAGCTGAAATATAAACAGGATCTCTGTAGCACCAACTTCTGTCCTTAAAAGTACCGTAAACAAAACATGAACCTATGCTGCCTTGGAGCTCTGCCTGTAAGTGCCAGGGACAGAATGCTGCTCACGCACTTAACGAAGCATGGCGTTGTCAGAGGCATTAAAATGACCTGTTTATCCCATAAAATGAGGTTGGAAGGTTCAGCTCTCGCAGCCACCTGCCCAGATCTGTCTAAGGATTGTCTGAGAAGGTCTGGTTAGGAAGGGACTTGTTTGGATAGGGTGGCCTTGACTGAGGGACAATTTATTCCCATCTGGGAATAAACATAGCTTTTCATTGTGTCACTTGAGATTTTGCAGGGGTTTTTTGGTCAAAAGAAACATTCCTATCACAAATGAGGTGCACTGTATTGAACACGTAGTGAAGGATAGTGCCTGGGTGGATGTACAAGGAAGATGCTGGGGAGGGGGGATTCAGTTGTGTGACTGTAGGTTTCTGGTGCTGCCTTCGAGAAGCCAGGGGATCCCCTCAGTCTTGCATTGCCCATGCAATGTCTGCAGTGCCATGCAGATGTCTGGGATGCATTAAGATGGCATTTGGACACCTATGATTGCACCGATGAATCTCATCTCAGGGATTCAGGAATTCAGATATGCAGATTCTGGTACTTGCAATGCTCCCTATGTGTGAGCTACACGTGGCACTAGCTACATGAGAGCTGGCTCAGTATGGCCAGAGAAGCCTGCAGAGCTACATGCTTCATCCTGACGTAGCTGCTGATTTTAGGCCTCCCAGCCTCCCTCGCCTCCCAGAGTGCTGGCAGTGTGGCAGCCTGCAGGGCCATGTGCATTTGCCCTGAGTCTATGCACATCAAATCCAAGGGAGCCATGTGAATCTGCCCCATTTCTGTCTTCCAGCTCTATGATAGAGCAGGAAAGATTTACCGTTACCTCATGCCTAGGGTTTCATGTCTGTTTTAAGCAATGATTGTGAAATCTTTGTGAGGATCATTTGAAAAATGAAGTGCATCCAGAATAACTTGTGTGTCTGCTTCCTAGTGGGAGGGTGTGAAAGGCTTGATTTCCTGGCGGTGGTCTCTGGCTGGCTTGGAACAGAAAAAACTCATTTTTGCCCAGTATGTTGTCTCTGTAATTTGAGGGGTTTGGTTCCTTTTTTCTTTTATCTTGTACAAGGAAAGCAAGTGACTAGTACAGACATATTTACTGAACTGTTACTCTGTATTGAGTCAGCTATGATCTGTTCATAGCTTAAACTCTGATGCCATCTCTTATCTTTAAAGATGAGCTATGGGCATTGGTTGCTTTTGATCTGGCTGCTTTCCACTCTGTCACTGTTAACTTTCTGTTTGTCATCATGGATGATGTGTAGTTCTCTCCAAAATTTGTCCTCCATCTTTAGCTGGGTGTGCTTTAAGGCTGAATCTTTTCTTTTTTGTGCTACATGTCACATCAGAGATGCATCTATTCTTGTTATGAAAACAGTCACTGTAATCAAGTGCAGATTAATGGAAAGATTATTTCTGTGAATACGAAGAGTTCCTGGAATACAGCATTTACTATTTTAATATCTTCAGAAACTGGATCACAATTCTGCCACCCCCAACTCTGCTATTGTTTGTCCTCTTTTTTTTCCCATGTACGGATGATGATACTGGGCTATGATCTCTCCCCAGACAGTTGCTTGTAGTAGCAGCGTCCGGCACTTCTGTACCTGCACACGATGTATCCTGCTTAACCAATTCTTCATGAGTCATTTGCCCTTTAAAGCATATGTTTTTATTCTAGCAGGGCATATGATCTGCCTTACATGCTATTGATCCATTTGGAGCCTATCTCAGTAACTTCCTAGATGTTCTGCCTCATAGGAGTCATTACTGTCTTGATCTTTTGTCAGAATGGAATCCAAAAGATTTTTTTTTATTCTGAGTATGCTGCATCATTGCCAATTAATTTTGATTTGGAGGTATCCCAGCCTTTTTTAAGTCTTCAGCTCTATTTCGTACAGTGAGTGTGGATCTCATCAGTTCTCAGGAGAGTTTTTATGAATTTGTGTCCCAAGTGATGCCATACAAGCTCTTGGGTCTTCCGACATAGTATGAATAAAATCCTGAGAGTATGTTGTCAGTGGCTGGCCTGAAGAGCAGCTGGAGGATGTCCTCTCAGCCCTCCCTGCTGCAGTGAAGGTTTCCTACATGTTTTCTTCTGCTGCCTCCTCCCCTAGAAGACGGGAAGCAAAAAATGGCCCAAAGTCCTCACAGGTCCTGGGCATGGATTCGGTGGGAAAACATACACCAGGACATGATTTCTCACTGAGCTCAACAACATGCTCTGGTGGGCTAGAGGGACGTGCTTGGCTAGAGCAGTTGCTTCCTGGGGAGATGTTTTTGCCTGTCTCACAATGTTCCCCCTGTGCACAGGCTGCAAGCAAAGTGTGAGAGCTATGCTGAGGTAGCACATGGATGGCTTTGGAAGGATTTGAGGCCACATCCTCAAAGGCTGAGTGTCTTTGTGGGTTCAAAGGAAGCAAGAAGCTCCATCAGTACCATCAGTCCCTTCTCGTCCTTTTCCTCTGGCTCTGTAAAAGATGCCTAAATCTGGTCCTTCACTTCTGTTGCATTGCTTTTATTCAGAATGCCCCGAATACAATGGCATTCTGTTGCTTACACAGCCACAGGAATGTTTTTTAAAGCCACAAATTATTAGTCCCATTTAGCATGTGCCATGTGCATCTGGCCATGCCAGGCCGACCTGGTACCTTCTTGGTGAGGGCACTTGGCACCCACTCCTGCTGCTGTGGGGACAGCGCTGTGGTGGCTTGGCAGGGCCAGGAGGCCAAACTATTTGTTTCAGCTACATAGATTACACAGTCAAAAATTTGCATGAAGAACCAACTATTTCTCATTTACTCTGTCTATATGCCGTAATAACAGCATGCACAGGCAATGGCTCACCTGCATGGGTATGCCCCGAAATCACTGTTGACTTTGTCTGTGCTGTTCCTCTTATTAATTTATAGTTTATTCAGAAAACACAGACATTTGACTGAGGTGCCTTTGGGTCTCTTAGCTGACTTCCAGCCAAGTTTGTTTGTCAAGTAACCTTTCTTTTCTTTTGGTGCAATACGTTTGTGCTGGTTGCTAAGCAGATTACTTCCTAGCTGCATGTTTAACAAGAATGAAAATGGTAACACAGAGTTCGGAGGTGCTGGATAGCAGCATGGTATTTTTGAGTTAGGAAATAGTAAATAAGGGACAAAAATAATGATAGCTGCTGCTTCCTGGGATGGATTTTTTATGCATGAAATCCTTGAGATTCTGGTATTTGCCGTATTTCATGTTGTGTCTTTACTTCCATTAATGGCTGAAAATGTTTGCACAGACAGCAAGAAAATTCAGCTGAGGAAATGTAAGTAATGTAATATTTATTATGAAATAGATGTTTTTGAAAGCCTTACTATTTCCCTCTGATATCTTTTCTTCAAAATCCTATTGGCTGTAGTGCAGTTACCCTCTTTATGTAACCCTTTCTTTATGAGTGCCTTCGGGTGTAGGTTGCTCTACGAAGGAGTTACCGTGTTCTCTAAGCAAAGCGAATCCTGATCATATAATTTCCCATTCATACCTTTTCGATATAAAACATGATTATACTGATTACAGCTTCCTAGTCCAGAGAGCTTCTATAAGACGTATATCTTGGGGCAAGAGCAAATCAGTCAAACTGTATTCTCAGGTTAATCTCGCTGTTGAAGTTGGTTTGAGGCTCTACCTGAGAAAGAACTACAGGACTTTACATTAATACCCCATGGTTTGAGTATTATGCAGTACTATGTCAGATGCGAGACTGGATAACATAATCTTTATCCAATAACACTTCCATTGGTGCAGGTCTCAGTGATTCCATGTCTAACCTGGTTTGGTGGTTGTTTTTTTTTCTTTTTCCTTTTTAATGTCCCCAAGGTCTGGTTGATGCAGATAGTTAATGTTTGATAACACATCTTTTCTTGTACTCCCTTTCTTATTTTATTTGTTCCTGTATCTTTTCTTTTATGCTACAACGTGGCCAGGGCAGGAACTTTTTTCAGCACACTGGGAGCTCCAGCCTAACTAATACCCAAAAAGCCATGTAAAATCATCAGAGAAGTGTGGAGGAAACGCACATTTGTCAGTTGTACTTCTAAAAATGAAGAGCTTCTCACTGAACACACTGGACCCCAGCAAGGCCCCTTGCTGACAGGGGATAATAATAGCTTGGTCATCCTTGGAGGCGAATCTGCAGGGAAGGATACCAGAGGTGTTGAATTCAGATCCACACTTCTCATCCCGCTCCGCAAATCTCACCCCAGTGAAAGGGCACTCGTGGGGCAGGCAGAGCCACAGCTCCTTGCTTCCTTTAGGATGATGATACCTCTTGGGATGTTCCTGGTGGGCAGCTTTCTTCCCCTTCTCCATAGAGTAACTGATGGCCTTATGATATAGGCTGCACTTTCACCTACACAAAGTGCAGACACGCCTAGGCATTGTCGCTTGCTGTAGCTGCTGTTCTCTGCAGTGTGGGAGCAGCAGAGCATGGCTTCTGCCACTTCACCTGTGGTATGGCTAATGATGCACATCCAAAGGCCCCTCCCCATTTCCTGAAGGGGGGATTTCTCATTCGTACCTGAACTGCGGTGTATCCAGCTGAAGCATGTGCTTTGTACAGCTGAAATCAATATGCCAGTGACTAAGTTGTTGGGTTTGGAGAGCGAAAGCAGGATGAGCCCTAGTAGGTTTTCTGGTATCTATTACCTCTGCCATCAGGACTATCTATAGGACTACCTACTCCATGGCAGTCATGCATGCCCTGATATACAGCAGCCCATGTCTGGCCCCAGCAAGGGTGACATCGTTACTTATTGTTGTTGAGGTAAATCAGTCAATCTTGGCAATACAAGCAGCCCTGGGGAGACACTTGCGGCCAATTTCCCCATAGAACAGGGCTGTAGCTTACTGACATGTCTGACTAGCATTTTGGTGGGTAACACATTCTGGACCAGTCTTGAGGAACCAGTATTGCTCAGGTCTGGGAAGGGTCTGCTCTGACCATGCAGTCTGTCTCATCTTGCCCTTGTGTGTCCTATTGCCAAAACCAGTGGCACTGCTGTTGGCCAGATCCAACCAAACTTATCAGAGCCACAGAAACGTCAGACATAAACTGCTACAAGTTTTGAGGAATTTACCTCATCTGGGAGGCAAGATCTTACTGATGCAGTTACTGAGGGAAAGCCTGCAAAATGAGCTCATCGTCTTTAATAGCAGCAAATCCTCATGGGAGAATGGCAATGGAAGTGTCCCAATCAGCAGACACCTTAAATAAAAACACTAGCCCTCTTAGACACCAGAGGGTCCAACAAGAAGACACAAGGCACCAGGCTGCATTAGCTCCATTGCTGATAAGACTTTTTTTCTTTCACGTGAGTTTGGAATCACTTGATTGCCACCAGCTAATGCTTTATTCTCCACAATCTTGTTCCTTCCATGCATTTTAGAATGCTGAAAGAAAAAAGGATGTCTCTTAAACTTTTTACGTTCTCAGGAGTTTTATTCTTCCCTGCTCTCCTCCTGAGAAGCTGAACTACTCTTTCACATGAATCACAGACACTGAACAAATTGACAGCAGACACTGAGAGGAGAGAAAAATAAACAATACTCACACAGAAAAACTGTTTCTTCAATGACCGTTTCTTATGACACTGAGAAGAAGGTAGACAATGTTATCATCATTACTAGTGTATTTCCCCCAAATGTGCTGGCTAATCAGTAAGTATAAGTTGAAGTGAACAGTTTTACTTACTAAGCATTGCCTCGTTCCTACCTTAATTAAAATTTATCTACCGTCATGTTGCCCAATCACCCACTTTGATTAGATCCTCCTGGAATTCCTCTCCATTCTCAGTCATTTTGTGTAACTTAAATAATTCTGTGTCCTCAGCAAATTCACCACCTTGCATACTGCTTCCTCCTCAAGATTATAACTGAAGTTGTTGAGTTGCAGAGATGTTGAGAGCACCTAGACATTCAGCTTGGCAATAAAATTATTTACTCTTCCTTATCACTTCTTTTCTCTTTTTAAAAACTCCTGCATTTCCCCATACGATTACAAACTTCCATTAATATTCTCCCATGGGTGACTTTCTCAATAGACTTGGGTAAAACTAAGTAAATGTGTGGCTTAGTAACTTTGTGCCTTCATAGTGCTCTGCCAGGTTTATTGCAGATAATGCATTCTGACATAAATTTTGCTATTATTTCTCTGTTTACATTTAACCATCTGAGTTATTTATGTCTTCAATGATCTTTTTTATGTTTAGATGAGTATTCGTATTTTACAGTGCAGGGTGAGAAAAAGTGTATTGCAAAACAGGGAACAGATTCCTATATGTACTTTGCAACAGAAATGTTAAAAAGACAAAACCACAGTGTTGGTGGTCCTCACCATTTTTTCTGTAAATGAATGGGGCATATCCATGCACTGCTGAAAATCCAGTTCGTAGAAGTCCCAGCTGCTCTCACTTACAATACTGTCTTTGTGTGTTTGCTCTTTTCGAAGAGTATTTGCAGTTTGTCACCTAGCATTTATTTAGTTGTTTCCTTTGTGTCATGATTAATAAGTATTAGGAGAGTGCATATTTAGCTTACGAGCTATTAGAGAAAACTGGGCCAAACCTGTCTGAGGGTACCCAACAATGGCTAGATATGATTTTCTCTCCGTGTATGTGGTTGTTTTAGAAGCTGTACAAGTACTTTAGAATTAGAAAGTCAAATTATTTTCCTTCTTCTATAGCAATTATATTCATTTTAGGTGGAAGAGCTGTAGAAGCATGGATGGGCTAATTGCCAGTTGCATGAAAGGCAGATTAATACAGGTGGTTTTGTCCTGGGCTGGCTTTCAAAGCTGTTGTTGTGACCTGTTCTGCTGTGGGTGCATTTGCATTGTCTCATGGATCATGTCTCATGGCATCAAAGGCACGTTTTGGGTCTCCAAAATAAAAAAGAAAATAAACTTGGCATCCTAAAGGTGGAGCTGTCAGAGCAGTGGTTCATCAGTTGTTCCACAGCAGAAAGAAATCTTCAAATCTGAATCTGGGAGAATTCAAAAAGCCACTCTAGGATAAGTTTCTGTATTTTCTTGGCTCTGTGGATCTCAGCTGCTAGAAATAAATGGCTAGTGAACTGAGTCACCCTGCTACCTAGGGTGTATGGTGTTTGTGGGTGAAGTGTTCAGCCAGAAGAAAGCATCCTGTCCCCTGGCAATCTTTTAAAACATCACAATTCAGAAAGATTAATTTGGAGAAAGCACTGCCTCCCAACCCCTGCTTGGTCTTCCTCAAAAGCTGATAAGTACCAATACTTAAACTACTTAGTAGGTTTTTTTGCTGTTAGATGTGCAAGTGAGCACTGTAATATAACGTTTTCACCTGTATGTCCATCTCTGAGGAAATTACCTCTTGAAATTTGTTTGCTGGACTATTTTTGAGATTTAGCCACAAATGATTCCATGCTGGCTTGGTAATATGCCACTTCAGCGCAGTTCATACTTGCAGTGGCTCAAACAGCTACCATTTAAATGTAATAGCAAATAATGTCTTAGCAGTCCTGAAAAAAGATTCACAATCTGAAATATTGCTACCTGCTTTGCTTGCAGACCAAGCATTTTGCACCTGCAAAAGAAAGAGTACTCAGCAAATGTATCTGTAATAGCCTGTCTGTAATAGCAAATAAAGGGAGAGTTTGTGCTTATTGATCAATGCTTGTTTGTAATATTTGAATGTGGAAGACCTCACACTTTTTTTTTAAAAAAGAAGCTATAAAATTGGTTTGGGTTGTTACGGGTGTCCCAGCCTTCTCTGCACAATGTTTTGTGGGGTAGATTGTGACGGGGTTTTAACATTGCCCTGATGTCTTAATAGATTAAAAGTAATTTTTCATTTCTGACTGGAGAAAGTTCTAATTGACTAACTGATTTTGACAAATTATGGCATCCTTTGGAAGGGTTTATTAGTGCTGTCAGGATTTGTTTAAATTAAATGTGCAACATTTCTACCTGTTCCCATGCCAGGAACTGAATGCATAGAAATCACATTAACTGAACAAACAAATTTAAACACTTACCAAGCCATGCTTTTAATGCCAATAAGATCAAGCTGTTGAAAAATCAATGGGAGACATGTATGGACCTCCATGCTAGAATTTCACAGTACCTGAGAAAGTTGAGCTTTGAAAGTACTGCTTTATGTTAGAATTTCTGATCCTAAGACTGAGCCACATCTTGGTTTTGAATTGCTCAGCTGTTAATCTAAGAGGAACTCTAATGTTGCTTTCCACTCAGCAGCTCTCAGCAGAGCATCTCTCAGCTTCCAAGCAACTATTATGATAAAAAAGCTTCCCAATAACTCCTCCAGTATACTGGCAAACAGAAACGATAGATGCATAATCTTGTCCCATGAGTTTGTTCTACACCATATGCTGCGGAACAACAGTGTCTGGGTCTGCTTGTATAGGAGGGTCTGAAAGCTGATGTATTCTTCAGATCTTTTTGGCTTCTGCGCTCCTGAACCTTCATTGTTGTCTTTGGCACATGTCCCATTAGTACCTAAGCCTTGGCCCTTCTGGGGCATCTGGTCATTTATTTGGTTTTATTCTTGGATTGTCCTTCCCGACATGTTCACTCTTGTCAGTCTTCAGCCTTACTCTATTTTATTGATTTTTTAGTCATTGTGATTCTGTGACCTGTGGACTTTCACTTGGGAACTACACTCAGAACAGCTTTTTTAAAACTGAGGGGTACTTGTTTATTCATAGGAGTAGAGAAATTGCAGAGAAAAAAGTTAAAATAGCAAAAGGCCTGTCAGCCTTACCAGACAAACCCAGCTTAACACAGGTTTTCCCACCAGCTGACCCACCACAGGCTCTCTACCTGTTGCATCCCCAAAAAGAGGACCCGGTCTTTTGGAAGCCAGGCAGGTGTAAGCGTCTTCTGCAGCCGGAGGATGGGACCAAGCACATTTGATAAGTGCTGTGGAAGGTGGAGATGGAGCAATGCGTCTCCTCTCCTCTGGGCATAGAGCTCTCCCTGCAGTTCCAGCTCTCAGCACATCACACTAACCAGACAAGTGGAGGTACCTGTGTTAGATATATATGTACAAAGGAAGGAAACAAACAGATATCCTTAAGATCTCCATGTTTGGGAGCTGTAAATCTTAGAAATCTTATTTTAAATGTCATCAGGCTCATGTTCTAGCTTTAATAATCTGAAGGTAAGAATTACTGCAATTTCCGTAGTGTCCTGTGAGGCAAGCAACTAATTACCATCCTGTCTTTATTTTTTTTTTTAATCTATTGATGAATAGAAGTAAGGAAATTCTGCAAGGTATTTTTCCACTGATTTTTCTCTCATTATCTGAACATCCCCTTTGCCCATCCATGCCTTCTTTGTGCATTCACTTGCAGGAGCTGTTCTGCCATAATACTTTTAATTATTCTTGGTATTGTAGAACTCTATCTGATTATTCTGTATCTTGCACACTCTCAGTTATAAATCAACATTATTGTTATGAGAATCACCTGGTACTCTGTATGTTCAACTGCAAACATTGATATGAAAGTATAATCAGACTCTCTGCAAAAGTGGTTGATAGTAGCTCAGGTAGATAAATTCTCAATAAAGCAAGGTATGGCAAAAAGAACTCTTTCCTTCCTGACATTAGCTGTTGAAAGAAAACTAGAAGAGGTTTAATTTCCTTGTAGTTGTCATAGTGGAAAACCGTCGGAAACTTTGTGATCTTAACTTGAACAATTTGTATGTCCTGGTTTATTGAGGTAGGCTGTATTGCTCCTGCTATTGGAACTGAATGGAGTAACTTTTATATTAAGAGAAGGAGGAAAAAGATGCTGCAGCTTGTACACATAATGGTCTGGCTAGAGTATTTAAACCTGGATACATCTGTCTTCATAAAGATGGAGCAGCTCGAGGTCCCAGGAGCTCTAATGCCTGGACCATAATTTTTAAAGACCAGAAGCTGAAGAGTTCTCAAATCTGCCAAGCAATCAAAGATTGTTTTTTGCAAGATGTTCAATAGCTCGAGATGGGTAAAAAAGATAACAGAGAAACAAAATGAAGTCCAGGCTGGACCCTTTTCTTCCACCTCCTCCCAGATATAGTTTGCACCCATTAAAGAACTCTGCATGTTGTATTTCAGTTGATTAATAACTAATGCATTGTGTTTGAAAGGCTGCCATGCCCGTGCAATTATTTTCATTTATATTCTTTTTCTGAAGGGATTAATTTCCCAAAAAATGTTACAGTTCTTGTGGGCTTCCTGTTGCAATTGTAGGAAACCACAGGAGTGCTATAACCATTAGCGTAATTTCAGAGCCAAAAAAGTTGAGCGGCTCATAGTTATGCAGAAACTATGCTGATAGTTTGCTTTTAAAGCGTACTCAGTGTACATATAGGTCAAAATATTAAGTACAACTTCATAAAATTTTGACAGATAATGCTCATCCATCCTTCCAACCATCGCTCGTTACTGTGCAGTCTATGTAATTAGGAAAGTCCAAAAACAAGCCCGTGGTGATAAGGCAGGTCTGAGCTCAAGGCAGGAAGACACATCAGTAAGTCAGGGTCAGGATCAGGTTTGGAAACCACAACCAAGCCCAGCTCAGTGATTACCAGGCACGCCCGTAGTGATGAGGCAGGTCTGGATCAAGCAGTAGGTTAGCCTGTTGGCCGGGATCCTGGTCTGAAGCAGCCGGTCCATGACCAGGAATGGGCATGGCTGTGATGCCACTGTGGTGTAGCTCAGGTGGGGACCAAGGGCAAGAGCCTCAGCCTGAAGACAGCTCCCAAGAGGAGGAGGGCAGCCCTTGCGCAGGCTTGCTCTAGCCTTTTCTTCACAGCAGCCCTCACCGGCTGTAAATCCAGATGAACAGACAGGAAAAAATTAGGACTGGGAAGGTGAATTTGCAGTAAATGAGAGGATTAAACTAAATGTTTGTAGATGGATGATGTGAAAACAAAATCAAAGGCCATGAGGACAATAATCATTGTCCACAAGTATGAGAACAAAGAATGGAAATATTGTGTCAGGACAGTGCAAAGACATATGTAACTTCTCTAAGGGATGTAAGCAACATTATAGAAAGAAAAATAAAGGTGGCAGTTGGAGGAGATAAAATATCCAGGAGTGACATATGTACAGCCACATCGTTGTCTATGAAGGAGGTGGTGAAAGTCTGTGGCTCAGAACATTTTTTAAATGGCCTCTTTCTACCTAGCTTTCTACCTCCTCTTCTAAGGAGGAGTTCATGACCAACTGTAGCCTCTCACCATTTGCTCCTTTGTTAGAGCTCTGGACAATGATTTCTGATTTCTTGTCAGACAACTCAAAACTTTTTTTTAGCATTGAAGCACTGTGAGAAGGATCCTTATGAAATATTGCTGGGGCTTGAAAAATGTTTCCGCTGTGTACAGCCTCCTATTAGTTTCCCGAGTCGGTAGCTAATGGAAGCTAACTGAAAGCAAGAATTATTCTTATGTCTGTTATTTGAGAACATCTGCAAATAGATATTTTTATCTCTTCTTCTCCCAGTTACATTAAATTTAGTAACATCATTTCTTGTATTTTGTTACATGTACAACCATAAATTCCAAAGATAAGACAGTGACAATAGGAAGTCTTATTTAGTTCAATGAGCCTACAGGCATATGGATGAGTGCTCTTCATAAGTTTCAGATTGGCATAAAGAGATCCTGCAAGTGAGTCCAACTTGAAACTTGTATAGAAGAGCCACTGAGTAAAGCTAATTAACGCCTATTATTATTATTTTTTCTCTCAAGTCTCAGAGGCAAGTATTGGTGCATGCTTAAGCAGTACCATAGTCCTGTATAACTCTGTCTTAATAAAAGATGTAGCCTGGTGGCAATGTGTTGGTAGGACAAATACTATGTTTTCAGTTCAACCCTTCCATTTTTTCCCTTATTCATTGTCAACATCAGTATTAGCTAATTTTAAACTTGCCCTTTGCATCTGACCAGCAATCAAATAGATATCATGACCTTCCTCCTGCTGGTACAGAAGGACTCTTTATTGCCTGATGACACTTCTTGTGATAAGGTAGGAACACTGAGGTGCACTGGGTAGCAGATACGCTGGGAATCAAGGCACCTGGTGGCTCATTTTGTAAGGAGGTAAAAATAACCTTTCTGTGCTCCAGCTTCTCATCTGTAAAGTGAAATTAGTGGTGTATCTTTGCTTTATCGAGAATGCTTTTAATGAGAAAACATGAGTGTTTTGATGAGAAGGTCTTGAACTGTGACTGCACAGAAAGAAGAGGAAGGATTCTTCACTTATTCTCACAGTGTTGTCTAGGGAGGCTGTTCTCACTGCTTACACTAGTTCCTGACTGTGAATAATTGCTGTGCTCCTTTGGGGATAAAAATCTCTCACATCTGACTGATCTTTCTGCTGTGGTGGAGACAAACACTATCCTAAATACTGAGTTTGCCCATCTTGAGCTCCAGCTTCCGTGTAAAGCAAAAAACCAAGCATTGGAGCTACGTAGTTCAAAGTCAGATCAAAGAAATAAAACTGCACTGATTGCATTGGCTGATGATGTATTGCTAGTGAAAAATGAAGTTCAGGTGTCTGTGATGACCATTTTAAATCTGCCTGACACAGCTGATGCCGTTGATCCAGGATATTTTTATTGACACAACTGTAAACTCCAGTGGAAATCTGCAGAGATTGTTTTGAGAGGTTCTTCTCTTCTCTTTCAGAGACACTACCAGAGGTGACATTAGGCAGCTATGCACTCATACTTCCAGAGCTTTTCTATGAATTACTTTAGGCATCTGTCTTGTCACTTTGCCCCTACTGTGTATTTTGCCTCTGCACCTGTTACATTCTGTGCAAATGAATAAGCTAAGTAGTAGGTATTCCTAATAAAATCAGAATTAGGAAAATTTCCATCTGCATCCTAGCTGAGACTCTATGGCTGTGTGCTCATAAGGTATAGTGAGATAGAAAAATATTAACCCTGAAAGCTTTAAATGTTTATTCAGCCTTAATCATTCTCCGTGTCCTTGATGATTTAACTCAGAATGTCATTGACAGATACATCGTTCTTACTTTGTCTTAGCAGTTCTTTAAAACTGCTCTGTAAGTGAGAAAGACAAGCAGGCTGGGTGATATATCACAGTATATGTAATGCATTTCTTTCCCTTTTCATGGGAGAATTTACAATTCAGAGTGACGCTCCATGTGTTTTTTCAGTGGAGAAAGAAAACGCCGATAATATACTACAGTGAATGAAGGGATGATGCAGCATTTGAACACGCTTAAGCAACAATTACTTCATCCTAAAAGCAAACCCTTTCATAGACTCAACAACACCTTAGCTTACAACTAGATCTTACAACTAGACCATGGCTTACAACTAGCTCTTAAATGCATGTGGCTCATGAGCTGTTCAAATGCGATTCTTGTGGCCAAGACCCCAGTGTTTGGTCACTGGACAATCAGCATCGCTGGCTGTAGATTTAGTGAGCTGCAGGGGTCTGGGAGGTTGACACAAATGTAAGTAAAATGGAGGCAGGGACTGATTCCTGCCTCAGAAGTCAAGTAGTGTGAACTGGCAATGTACTGCTGGGGACTAGCTCCCTCTGTAGCAGTCTGTGTTGGAGACAACTCATTGGAATAGCCAAAAAACAGAATTAGTAAATTGAGCTAATCATTAAGGACAATCAGGGACCCAGTGCTTGAGTTTGGTCCTTGGTACTCTTTTATTTTACTGTATAAAGACACTGTCTAGAACCCAGGTATAGCCCATAGGCCAGGTCTATCCCATGGTGAAGTGAAAGGACCTTAGGAAAACGCTGCTGCCTCCTGTATCTGGACTGCTCCTGGAGCTCTTCCTCTTCTTGCTTCTTTAAAGTATGAGATCTCATCCAACCAGAGATTTTGGGATGCCCCTCACACAGTCAGGAGGGTGATTCAGTTCAGATTTGTACAGAATGACCTCTCTACGTAACAGCTCAGGGCAGCATCCCCCCTGCTCCTTGGGGGAGCTCCATCTCCAGATACTGCTCTCCCAAATCCTGGTGCAAGACAACAACATTCAGAGGATCAGAGCAAAAGTAAATCCTTTCTATATCAGGATGCACCGTCATCAGAAAATGTCTCCTCTAACCAGTTAAAATAGATGGTACAGACTGCAAGCTGGGGACAGTCCAGCTGATCATATGTAGGTGTCTCTTTGAGACTGAGATGGATAGCCCACTAAATGCCTCCACCTGTGTTGACTAGGTTGTCGATGATATACTGGGAGCATACCCAGCTCACACAGAGACACCTGCATTGCCATACCTATCTGTAGGTGTCTCATCTGGAGCTGAATCCCACCCTTCTCTCTCTTGCAGAGTAAATCTTCGACATCAGGTCATGTCTATTTTTGCGTTCACTTCCAATTGCTGGTCAAGGACACTGGGATTTTCTTTTAAGAAGGTCATATTACTTGCTTGTGATTCCAGCAATACTACCGTCGGGCATGTGGTTGTCACACAGATTGATATGCTCAAGCTAGCTGGATAATCATCACATCGTCACCGCTATTCGATTAAGTGTCTCTTGGACATGCAGATCAGCCACATCTCCCAGCTGCGGCACAGACATATATCCATCCACAAGAGCCTGGAGGTAGAACATGGGGGCTTAACTGGAGTATTATTGAAATGAGCTCTCTTCCATCAAGCCACTTTCATGCTTAGTGTTACGGCTTTTGTTTGCAGGTGCTGGTCTGCTGGCTCAGGTCTGCGTTGGGAGCTGGCAGGCACTGCCGCTGTCACTGCACTTGCTGTCATTGTAGTGTTTGTTAATTTTGAGGGAAATCTGGGCCCACACATCTTTCTTTTCTTTGTTTTGTTCCCCAGGAGTCACTTCATTGTCTTCATTTTTGGAAGATGAGCTTCACTGAGTCCAGATGTTTTCCTGCATTCTTTTAACCACATGAGAGGCATGCACCATTTACTTTGCATAACATGTTTGATTTTTCCTATGCAGTATGTTGGGGTGCATGCTTCTCTTGCATTTTCTTTACCTCTGAGATTATTGAAAACCAATTTACTGACAACAAAAGGAGAACGGACTCACTGTAGTTTGCATGTTTCTATCCTTGAGAAATCCTTCACATGCTTTAAGCAGTAGCGTTCAAAAAAATCTGTGGGCTATCAAAAATAGAGCAGCAAGTAGTGCGCTCCATTTATTTTTGCCTCCCAACTCTCCATGTTGGATTAGAAAACATTAACTGTTTTAAACTGAGGGCCAAAGGATGAATTCTTGGCTTGATGCTAAATCCTGACTGTACCAGCGAAAGATAAATCACACTTGTATACTATTTGGTGATGCATAAATACTCAGAGTTGTTAAAAAATGCATAATTTGACATTGTTTTGGACTCCCTTGCCACTAAATTAACTCAGCCTTGAGGAAATAATTTAATAGCTGCTTCAAGCAGAGAATCCAAAATGCCGTCTCTCTAAAATTTCCAGTGCATGATCCAAGTCACTCACAAACCTGTTCCTGTTCTCTCTTTCTCCCTCTCTCAAATCAATAGTGTTATTTGAGAGTGTTTTCTATTTTCTTTTTAAGTAACTGAACTATGCTACTGAATGCTTTGTGAAACTGAGTTTATAGTTTAAAAGCTATTATTTAAAAAATAAAATGTCATGGGGACTACACGATATCTTTCTGTGGCCCTCAGAAATGCCCATTAAAGTTGATTCTCATTGATGTTTATCATCATCTGTGTTTTTCTCAGCCCATACTCTGGTTATTACCTATCACAGTGCAAACTGTTCATGCCTTCGTGCTGTTCTGGCACACATTGCAGTCGCTGTACTGTGTCATCAGGGTTGGAGTCTGCCTTCATCTTTCACATGGAAAGAAGTAAAATTTAAATAAATGGTATTAATGAGCAGCAGAATGCAGGCTTAATTCATTTAATGGCTTGTATGGACTAACTGCAGTTGTTATTCCTCACTGCTTAAATGAAAACATTTATTTCTGCTCAAAAATATTGTCAGCTCCAACACAGCAAAATACTGACAATAACAATAAGCACAGCAATAACTTGTAGCCAATGTGTAATCTGTGCTTGATGTGTGTCTAATTGATAAAAATTGCTTTCAGTTGGTAACAATAAAAGAATACACCATGCTCCATATATCTGTCACAACGGCTTTGTACTGGCTTTTGATGATCTTTGGAAGCGTTGCAATAAGACAGAAGGTCAGTGCACTTCATTCTTTTAAATGAATTTCCATATGGTCTTTAGTGTGTAATATAAGAGGTGAAGGCACTCCAGGCTTTCTCATGAAGTGTCATTTAGGTTAAGTTAATGCTAGCATGTAGGGACTGTTGTGATCCTCTAGTCTGGCTCCTTGTATGAAGAAGGCTATCAGCCAGTACTCAAATGATTCTTGTTTGAATAAATCTTCTCTGTCAGAAGAAAAATAATCATGAATGAAAGATGAAAGAGCCAGGACGAGTGAGTGTGTGTATGGTGGCAGAGTGCTCTGTCTTACTGGCAAGAAGAAAAAGAGAGGAATCGAGGGATCAGGGTCTTTTACGAGGCGGGGCAGAGAAACATCCCTGAGGGAGTCATTTAGGCATAGCAAGTGAGGGGTAGGAGTTACATTCCCATCTCCTGTTTAAGGCCCTGTCTCCCAAGCAAACAGCAGCTCTGACCTCCCTTCCTGCACACATCTTTGTGATGGGAGCAGGACGAGGTGTGGCCATCGGCTAGGGACACTGTGCAGATTGCTTTCTTTGACGTCTGGGAAAAGTTATTCCTCTTGCTTCCACACTAAGACGGGGTGTTATTTTTCCATGTGTTTCATGGGACAGGAGCACAGTTGGATGTCCAGGAGAGTCAGGTTCTGGTTCCTGGTGCTTCCTTTCAAAGCGATCAGTTGGCTCTTTGGTAAGACAACAGGGTCTATGGGCACACGAGATGCTAGCCCCCTGAACTGCAGTAAATCGCTGATACAATATCATTGAGGAAAGTGCTGCTTTACCTGGGGAAAGTGGGATTACTACAGGAATTGCATTATGAGTGAAGAACTGGCCAGAGGAAAGACAAGATCAGGTGCTACTGAAAAGGCAAGTATTAGGCTAAGGTGAAGATATTAATAGAGTCCCTCCAAAATTGATTTGGGGGCTAATCTTATTTAGTATTTTAATTTCTGACTTGGTAGGAGTGTGCTAATGAAATTTGCTGACAATCTCAAGTGTGAAAGCTGCATCAATAAAGAGGAGATTTGGTTGTCATACAAAGAGAGTCAGATGACCTTGAAGCCTCTAGTAATGGAAGTGGGATGAAATTCAATTGTACAAAAATACAAGTTCCTGCACTCAGAAACTAATAAAAGGAATTTTTACTGCAAGCTAAGAGGTCATCAGCTGAAAAAAACTCAATGGGAAGATCTGGTTGTATTGGCTACCCCGTAACCATTGACATAGTAACAGGCACGTGGCCCTGAAAACATCAGAAACAATCCCAGAAAGTACTTGAAGAGACTGTTTCAGTAGATGGAGATGAACTCCCATCTTGTAAGACTTTGGTGAGACCTCTTCTAGAATCGTATCTTAATCAAAAGAGATTAACTCCAGCTGGGACACAGGCAGAAAGTGCTGCCAGTGTGGTCATGGGAGGAAACAGCCCATTACAGCAAGTGAAGTGAAATTCCCTTGTCTCATCTAGTTCGGCAAAGTGAAAGCCCAGAGGAGATGTAGCCTATAAACACATACAGGTGGCCATTTAGTGATCAGCAATGGTTCATTCATTATAATGCATTTATTTCATTTCACCATCATTTGTGTGAGGACTGTTAGCAAATACTGCAAGGGAACATTGCAGTTACAGCTGAGCATGTGAGCTGGTGGCTGGAGAGAATTGACAGCCAGTCCTCTGTGGGCTTGCTTTTCTTTCCCCTGGCTTCCAGCATGAATGTGTGCTTCACCCCAAAGATGCAGAGAAAGTGCTACTAAAGTGATCAGAGGAATGAAAAAGACTGATATGTAAGATGGGACTTAAAGATTCGGCTTGTTGAGCATTGCAAAGTGCTGCGTGTAAATACTGGGGTGGGGGGATACAAGTGAGGAAGAGGAACAATTTGAACGAAAGGACAGTGTTGGAGTGAAAACATCTGGTACATATGGCTATGAAGACATTTAGACCTGACATTTTAATAAATTTAGAAATCAGGTTATTAATATAGGAGGAGAGATGTTCAGGAAGAGCTTCTGTGTAGAAGAAGTAGCTAAAAAAGACCCACAACTTTTAAGATGGGGGTTGTTCAGCCTGTGAACGGGATTACGTGATACACTTGCTCGCCATATCAGGACAGGGAATTTCAAAACACAGATTCTCCAGGCAGTCCCTGTATTCTGCTGTATGTTCCTACTAAGGTACAAGACGCATAGTCAGGCCAGAATATTTTTAAGCATTATAGGAACATCTCAGCAGCAATGAGTGAACAGAGGTTCTCCTGCTTTGATTTTTACACATATATAATAGCCAAAATTATTTCATCAGGGCTTTCATTCATGTCAGCTTGCTCAAGTATAATGGAAGCTGCCTACACTTACACAATTTTCTTTTCAGAATTACCAGTGTGTCATCATAATTGTAGCTGTATCCTCTCTCTTATTTTTGCACTGAGTAGAAATAGTAGCACATTCATAACAATTTTTTAAGATGCTGCTGCATATGTCCAACTTGTGTGTTAAAATGGCAGAAAACTACTACTGGTTTTTTCCAGAACATCTGAAAATAATTGTAGTTTCACATTTTCAAAGGAAAAAAAAAAAAGAATTATTTTTGGCAGAAGTTTTCAGCCTTTTGTTTTTAGGCTTTTGACTTTTGGATTCCTTGTGTTTTTTCTTCATCACTATTATTATTTTCACTGAAAGAGAAGGTAAAAGGAAAAAAGGAGATAGGCAGAAGGAGGAAAAAACCCCAAAAGGCTGGTACAATAGCTGGAATAACAAAAGTTGTGTTGTGCAGAAAAATAGGGATGAGAAAGGCAGAAAAAAGCCATGCCTTATAATGAAATATTGCTGTCAGTTTGACAAGAATGGAGTTCTTCAGCCTAAGGAGGAAAAATCTGGTCAGATACAGTAAGCCTTCAAATCATAAAAAGCTGATGCAAAAAGTAATAGTTTGTTCTCAATGCCCAGAGTGGATAAAACAAGTAGTAATGGGTGAAAATTGCAGAATCACTGAAGTGAGACATTAGAAAACTTCTTTTTAAATAATGGATGTTGTAAGCAGGGGAGATTGTGTGGGAGGTTGTGGAAGTGTTGTCATCCGAGGGAGGTCCCAAGGAGTGCTGCAGCTGCAGCTGATTCTGTCTTTCCATGGGGCGATGGACCAGGTGACCTCACCGGGTCCTTCCCGTTTCCATTTTTTTATTATTCTATTCGCAAATATAAAGGTATTTTAAAAAAGGATTTTAACTTGTCTTTGAATTTATTAATGTTCTGTACCTAACCGCAGGGAATCAAGGCGTTTAAGGAAGATGAGCCTTGATCCTTCAGACATTAATCTATGTTTTTAACTTTGCTACCAGCAGGGCTACTCCTAATAGCAAAATTAAGCACATACCTCAGTTTTCCCAGACTAGCAAAGACATCTTGCATGGCATGAAAAGGCTTGGGGATTTTTGTGTGTAAACACTGACCTTGCCACTGGAGCTGCTGAATGCTTAACACAAGTACTGAATTTCAGGTCCCTGTTATTAAGTGGTTCCTAGAGATGTTGTGGAGGGAAAAGATACATGAGCTATCAAAATATTTCATTTGGTTATGATGATATATTTAGATTTAGGCATATTGAAACCAGAAGGGTATATTTCTACTTTACTCTTAAGGGTTTATGCATAATACTGCTGTGTGACAGTGTTTAACACCACTCAGTCATGTAGATCCTTTAAAGACAGGCAAAAGATCTGAGCATCTGAAGTGTTTGTGGAGTGAAGAAGTTTGGGGAGTGTTAACACACTGCTTCTGAGACATTTAATCAAGAACTTGGAAATAATAACACGTAGCCATTGCACAATGCTTTTATTCACCCTGTGGAGTGGTTGGTCCTATGCTCCAGGTGAATTTAATGTTATTTGAATGGTTTTTGCTTCCCAGAGCATTCAGTTCTGACACCATTGCTCCAGTCAAACGGTACCTTAGTCCTTTAATCATTCCAGTAAAGTCAATGGGTAAAGTACTTCATCTTCTGAGCAAAGATATAACGATCTGGTCCATAAGGAAAAGAGATCGCGGTCTGCTGCAATTGACAACCCAGTATTTTTCTTTCCTTGCCCATTTTCTGACCTATTACAATTTTTCAGCAGTGAGCTGTTCCTTGTGTAATTGCATTGGAATACCTCAGGCTCATTTTTCTAATAACAATGCGTTTTGTGGGGAGATTAAATTTCATGGAGAGTTACAGCATATAATCTTTTCAGCACTGAGAGAATAGAACAGTTAGAAATTAAGCTGGAATACGGATGGCTGCTATGAATTTAGTATGTCATATTTTGAATTACTACCTTACTCTCAAGTAAAATTTTGCCCTGGCTGAACGTTTAAAGTCACACCAACAGCTCTTCAGCAGTTGCTGATGGTTGTAATGCTGTCAGTAGGAGATAGTAGTTTAGAAGTACACTGGGATTATTTTCGGTGCCAAGCAAGTAGAAACTGAATGCATCTTCAAAATCAGTTGATGTTTTCCACTTCTTCCCAGTTTGGTATCACCTGTGGCGTCAACAGTTTGCTACATTAGACATAGCTGTAGAGGTGCCTGATGAGGGCCAAGATTCACACTTGGACAAACATATCTACCTTTTGTTACAGTCCAGACTGTTTGGACTTGTAATCACAACCTATCATCAAATGGACAGAAAGGGACTATTGCTTCAGAGGTTTAAACCTCTTCTTCCTTGTAACAGCTCTGAGCCCTAACCCCGACCCTAGCCCTCAGCGCACTCACAGTTGCCATGTTCCATGCCTTCTCCTGGCCCCAGCAGGATTTCCCCGCACCCTCCTGCCCTCCTGTACATACAAGGACCTGCTCCGGTCTCCAGCCCTCACTTCCAGCCCTCATCATCTTGGGCAGCTCTGACCGCAGAGACTGCCCCTGCTTTAAGAAAAAGCAGCGATCACTTTAGTTCTTGTTAATCCTCTTGTGGGAAATAGAGCCGCTGGTTAAGAAGCCTGCCTGGCACTGCTTTCTGCCTCCTTTTTTGGCCTCCTGCCTTAAACCCTAATTTGAGTTAGTAGTCTGAATATATTGTACTTCTTTATTCTCCAACAAAGAATTGGATCAGCAAATCTGTTTCAAGTATAATGGGACTGGTAAGAAAGAATGCAAAACCTAAAAAAAAAAAAAGTTGAAAAGTTGAGGTAGCAAAGATGTATGGTTTTCCATCACCCAACTGTTTCTGGTAATCAACCCTTTTACATGGATTTGAGCTGATTTAGGGAAGAGCAGAGACGGCCTGCGCCCAGGTCTAGTGTTACGGGTTGCCCCCTGCAGAAGTGACCACCCTTGGGAGGGCATCAGAGTTACCTGGCTGTCCCTGTTGACTCTGAAGACAACTGCTGTGTTCTCTCAGGGTAATCACCTAAAACAGAAGACCAGCCCTGCCTGAGACAGGGGCCTAGGATAGTCACACTGGTTCCAGACCATGGATATTCATTAAATCTCAGCTTCATGCTCCTGATAGTCTACGTGTACCTTAATCAATGACCTAGATACCAACTACCTGAGCATGCCTTGGCAGGACCTCAACCCAAGGCACGTCCAGGTGAATGTACTCACCCTTGGGTTCAAATCAGGCTCTTTTTGATGAGCAATAGGTATCTTGTATGTCTCTGCATGGCAGAAGAGATGCAGACTGCCCAGCACAGCCTTGTCCGTAGTCCGCTCGGCACATATGGGCGATGGGCTTGAACCCCTCCTGGCTGGGGAGGTGCTTGGAGCCCACCCCCACGTCCCAGGGGACAATGCTGTTCTAGCACAGGCATGAGGAGATACTAGAGAGGAAGGACAGACATTATCATTGCCTCATTAGAGCCTCTCCTAGATGGGTACTGCTGTGACCTAGTCCTGCTGCCTAGGAAGGACTAGGAAGTCACTCTGCATGTATGTATACACACATACGCATATATACACAGATGTAAAATCCCCCACCTCCATTTCAATAAATACTATGAAATTAGAGAGATATGAACCAAAAACCACATCCTTCCTTTTTTCTTCTTCTGATTTAATCTCCTATCTATACTTTGGTCGCTTATTTTTAATGGCAATATTTTTTATATTTATTGTTTCTTTATTTTACCACAAGTTGGGATGCAATTTGCTTCGATCACCCCAAAAATGTATCTTTGCCAAGTTCTCCAGGTGTATGGCTCAGAAGCCTAAAAGGAGGTCTGAAGTTATGAACTTGTGCTATTTCATGGGCAGATATATTTAACAGTGCCTTGCAGACTTCGGCAACCAAACTCTCCACAGGACCTGTGGCTGAAAGCAACACAAAGAAATAATAGACAAGATTTTTTTTTTCTTTAATGTAGAGAAATACATTAATTTCTCCTGAAGTTAATGTTTCAGGAGATAGCTTTTAGGAGTAATTTATAATAAACATTGGCTTCTGGTCATATTGGCCTGTAAAACACCTGCTGGATGTTATGTTCTTGTGAATAATATTAGCAGCAGCACATTAGGCATAAACCGATGGTGTTAGGGTCTTTGAAAAAGAAAGGAATGCTCTTCTCTACAATTGAAGAGCCAGTTATTACTACAGAGTACGGTGAGGGAAACAACCATCCCCTTTTAAAACAGCCCCTTTGAAGCAACATGCAAAACAGATCATGCAATTCTGAGCTCCTCTTTGGTGGTAGTTGTTGTTCTTGTCTCTCTCTCTCTCTCTCTTAAAAAGATAAGTGTGGTGGAATTCAAAGCAGTGCAAATACAAACATAAAAGGGTTGACAGGGAATGATTTAAGGAGGGAGATTGACGGAGTTTAACACATCCGCATCTTCTGAGGCAAAGGCGCAAGGCAATGTAATTGCAGCCTGAAACTGCTTGAGCAGTAATAGTTAAGATTGATGATGAAAATGGTCGCCCAGAGACTAGTGGGCTGAACTGAAAAGGAATTAGGTATTAGGAAACTTTATTAGCAGTGACTTTGTATAGGCAATTAAATTATTAGGCAAAAGAGATTGTTATGATGTGTTAAAGTTTCCCAGACAAAAGAGAAAAAAAAAAGGGGGGGTGTGAGCCAACATTTTATACAGATAGCCAGACTACTTGTGGGGGGAGTTGGTTTCTAGCCCTGGAATTTTTGATGTAAATATGTATATATTTGGTATATACAAAGACTTACAGAATTTATCTTACTAAATAGTTACAATTTCTCTGATAGACATTTGTTAACTCACTACAGGGTCTAGCATAGACAGGGCCAGCAAAAAACCAACTGCTAATTAGGGTAAAAATCACACTGCACATCTTCCGCCTATCTTCCTCCATGCTGCTTGTGCTCTCTTTCTGCCAGGGCATCTGGTGACCTCCTCTTCGTGTGTTCGCCTTAACATACCATTGCACTGATGGCAGCCCTTGCCGCCTTCCCTGATGCGAGCTGTGCCCTCTTCTTGCCCGTCTCCTGCCTGGGCAGGGGGACAGGACAGGACAGGAGAGCAGTGGGACTCCGGGCTCTCCCTCCACCCACCTCAGCCCACACCATGAATCCATTGGGCTAAAGAAAACTCATGTTCGTAACATGCCGCCTTTCAAGGCAAAGGATCATCAGGCAGTGTCTGGAAACTCTGTTTTGTATTTACTTTTCTCCAATGCAAATGTGGGTCAAACAATAGGCGTTCCTTCCTAGAACAAGGTTATGTGTCTGGACTAGGCCTAAGGAGATTATTTTAGGCCTGAGTTGTACCTATATTTCTCAAATTTGCTTTATTATGGAAATATTTAGGGAGACACAATGATACCAGTGCCAGTAGCACCACACACACACAGAGTAAATTGTTAGACAACGCATAGAATATTCTTTGCTTGTTCTTTAATTACATTCAGGTTTTAGGATTACATATAAATATTTTTAATGGTGACTAACTAGTTGCTGGTGATTTTTCATTGCTTTCTCCTCAACTGAAAATCTGTGTAAAGAGCAGGCTAAATAATTTACACATGTTTAATATTGGAGTGGTGAGTTATTCCTTCAAGGACAGCATTTTCTGGCTGCTTTACATGCTTGAATGGGTTCCTCTGCACACACCGAGAAGCCTTCAGGAAGCACGCAACCGGCAATCTCGTTTAGCTCTGGTACTTTTTAAAACAACAGAGATGGAGGTCTTTCCCGCAACCTCAGCATACGTTTCCTCACTGTCCTCTTTCTTTCTCATTCATAAATATGGCAACTGGTCACAGCAGTCATTTTCACCACTGTTTGATTAGGAGTCACAGCGTATGAAACAGGCAGAAAGCAGGGTTGCACTTCCTAATGCTTCCCGAGCGGTTTTACTCCAAAGCATAATTAATAATTTCTTTTAGACATCTTAATGTTTCATTTTGTTGGTTCAGTGTGAAGACATCTTTTTCCGGACAGTCTTAAGAGAAAGCTTTTTCAGCTGTTCTCAACCGTTGTGATAGCAAGGAGAATAGAAATAGTTCTTCCACTTGCTGTATTTGTGATTGTTATTAGCAAATATCTTTTAATACCTGCAACAATAACTATTGAAAATGTATGGCACATCATTTGGATCATAAATATGAAATCTGACAAAGAGATACAAAGAACCTAAATTGTATGTTGTCTTGTGCACGTAGATTTTCAGTACAGAGCTGCCAGCAAAGGCACATGTGTGTCTGTGTGGAGTCATGGACACAAGAAATGATATCCCAGGATATCTTAAGTGGCCTAAAGGAAAAAAATTACATCTGTATGACAGCACTTGGAGCTGCCCCAAACTGAGAGCTTTCCCCACGTGCTGGTCCCAGATAACGGCTTTCTTAAATAGTTCTTCGTTTTGTTGTCCTGAGACTTTTGCCAGGCTTTGGGTTTTCAGTCATGAGGCGGCTTTGTGCAGACAGTTGTGCTGAGTCACGGCTGCACAGGACAGAGGCTCAACCCTTTTTCATTAAATTGACGTGTGCATCCATAAGGAAGCAGCATGGCCCTTCAGCTCTCCAGCAGAAGAACAGCTTGAACCTGGTCTGATAGGTGGCAGTGTAGAAAGTGGTGTCTGCAGTCCAGCCCTGAAGTCCAACACCTTCCTCCTCACTGGGAAGTTGGAAGTGGAAGTCTTTGCAAAGGTTGGGTACAGAAAACCTTGTCCTAATAGAGACAGACTGCGCCCATGCCCTTTCTCTCCTGCAGCTGTCTCAAAGCAGGGAAAAGTTTTCCCCACGGCTGGCCCACCGCAGTGTGGCCATGACAGCTCATGCCTGTGTCAGGCTCCGGAGAAGGGGAGTCATAACACTGAGATTCAAGTGCATAAATACTTTTTAGTGTACTGGCTTATTAAAGCAGATGATAGGTTTATATGACAAACAGTTCTGTAGAATGGTTAGGAAACTCTTGATCTACATCTTTTAAGTAGGCATAATCCTGATTTACAGAGAACATGTTTTGGTCTGCACCATCTAATGTGTCAATACTAGCGTCTAATTTCTCCTGGGTATAATTTTCATTGACTATAGGAGAGAAGTAAGTGCACAAAGGAATGAATGAATCCATTCAGCAAAAATGCATTGCATATGAATACTTATACTGGCTGAAGATTTTCACATTATGTCTAGTTGGCCATGATGTATTGTTTTACAAATTTCCTTGATTTCAGCAGTTTTTGTAGTTCTGTGAATCTTCGTTTGCTTGAAGATTTTTCTCTTTTTTCTCTACTACTTCTTTTCAAAGTAGTTTTCCCTATCCTCTTTTAGTTATAACTTATCTTCTAGTAACATTCAAATTGTAGTGCTTATTTATTTGCACACACCTCTAATCTGCTAAATATTGGGTACACACATATACACGCAACTCATGTGCAGACATAGAAATTATTCTGCAGGAAGTTGCATCCTGAAGAGAAAAGTTAAGGGGGATTGTCAAAATGTGCTAGTTGTCTGCAAAGCTCTTCTATATTGCTAATTGTTTAAAATTCAGTGGTTCTGCATCAGATATATATACCCAACTGCTCATCAGTTATTAATTACCTGTTTGGCTGAGAATCTTAGCAAATCTTCCTGTTGCCTTCTTGCTAATGACTTTCCTAGATGTGTACTTACATGTTGGACAAGCATTGGCGGTGTTTGTAGAGCTCTTAGAGAAAGCACTGACTGGCTTCATCCGTATCACAAATAAATTTTCCGACATCTACTCAGGATATTTCCTTGTTTATTCTTGTCAGTGAACTTCATTTAATTATTTCTGTTGAACTGACTCTAGTTACTTCCCCAGAAAATTACTTACATGTTAAACTTGTGCCTTCTAGCTATTCCTTGTCTGTCTTGTGCAGATTCCCAGTCCCTAATGAGATATTGCCTTCTTCTTGTGCAAACATTCCTGTAAACTCACAATCTGCATTATCCATATGTGTATTTTCTTAATTCTCTGTGAATTGCTGGATTAAGGGTTTCCAACACTAGACAATTGTGCAGCAGTCTTTATGTGCACAGTACTCTGTATGACCCATTTCTGATCAATCCAACTGAGAAAAATAGGAAGGGAAATTTCTGAGATTTCTCCATGAGCTTTGGACACTCCAGTTTTCTTTCTCTGCCAGCTTTGGATACGTCCTTCAGGCCCAGCTTTAAGGGCTGAAACATTAAACTGTGAACTCCCCAGCATCACTACGAGCTAATAGCCTGGCTGTTCCAGAAACCTTTACAGGTACTCCTGGTCATTTGGTTGATGGCCTACAGGTGGTCCTATGGACTGAAAGAACCCAGGTATAACAAGGCACAGTATTTTTAGATAGGCAGCATATAAAAGGATATATCTGTAATGCTTTATGCTTGTTATCATTTGGTGGGCAGCCGGCATTATGACCACCATGTGAGGCAGGAGATGAATTTGTACTGAGCTCTCACTGCTCAGTGAGCAACCCTCCAGGATCGTTTCTGGCACACTGTTGAAACTGGGACCTGAAGGTGCAGTGGAAAACCAGGATGTGGCTGTGTAATTAAAGACTGTGCCGTAATCCGTTTGCACAGGAGGATAGAGTTAATATTTCCTTGGCAACCTTTTCTGCAATGTTCTCCATTTTGTTTGTTCACTCTGGTGTTGCAGTTACTTTCTGCAAATACATTCCTGTTTCTAAAGTCTTGTTTTTGTAGTTAAAAAAAATGTATAAACATTTTAATTTAGAATTAACCTTTCTTTAATATATCTTGGTCCAAAAATGGGATTTTGAACTAAACCACAATACTTTCATGATGTTTGCAAGCTATTAGAATAGGAAAGCAAGTAAATGTTTATCTTCAACAAAATATTTCTGGTGAAAAACAGAAAAAAATATTTTTTTCAGAAAGAATTCAGTGGAGATCCATGTTGAGACTTCAGAAACCTGGCTGTAAACGGGCTGTGCCTTTGTAAGGTAGAAAGAAGCTGAGCTCACAGATAAAAACTAATCAATGAGAAAAAATATTGTTCACTACATGCAGTCCATTGTTGTGAAAGAAGAATCATGGTCTTTCTAAAGAAAGTGGTGTTAGAAAATTAAAATATACTTAATATAGTGGTTTAACTGCACGTCAACCTGTAATAATCTGAAAATAGGAGGGAATTATCTGTCTCCTCATTGTTAGGAAGCCTTTCTTTCTGTACATGGGAAGCAGTCAGTTCTGGGGTGACTGTAGAGGGCAGGTCGTGTTTGGCACCCCATTCTGCTGCAGGCACCAAAGATTAGCCGACCTCCAGGGTCATGTCTGATATTCTCAAAAGGCTGGAGAAAGATGCACTGGCTGTGTAAAAGAGTATTATTTATTTATACCTTAATCCATTGGATTTGGGGAACGTGGCATTCAAATAAAACAAAGTGGCTGATGAGAATCAGAGTGAAACAATATTGTGTGAAACATCATTTTCCAGTCACCAAAACGTGTTCTGTATTTGTGAACCCCATCCGTGAAGTTACAGCCAAGGAAGCAATTGTATGGTTGCCTCTTTTTTATCAGATGGCTTGCTTTCTAGCTTGGGCAATTTTCCATAGCAATCCATCACAATGAAACACTGCTCCTCTGAGCCCCACAACACCATGGATAACTATGGCAGCAGGGAACCCATATGTAATTGCTACAATGATATCCTCTACCAAATTGCATGAACTGGTCGCAAAGCAAGGTCACAAAATATGTGTTGTTCCTGCTGCCACACTAAAAGGAGCTCCAACATCAGACACATTTTGTAACCTGCTTCTTTAGCTCTGCAGCTCCCTCTCAATCTTTTTTTTTTTTAATCTTCCAAATTAGACTGGTATTTTAGCTGTAAGGCTTTGAAATCAAGATTTTATTTATCGCCTTTGAAAATATTAATGTACTTAAATGAGAAAAACACTGAGAGGTACAAGATCTGTCTGTTCCTGTACACAAAAAAAGTACATGAAAGCCTTTCACACAATTAACTAGATTTATTGTTGTTGTTGGGTGCTTTTTTCTGCATAACAAAGAAAAGAGCAATCCAATAAGGGAATCAAACAAACAAGATGTCCTTTATGAAGTGGAGCTGATAATGAGTATTTGAAGACTTCTGTTTCCCTCTTTGCATTGATATGAAACAGCAGGTGATTTCCTTTAACTATGAAGGGTACAGTAAATTAATATTGCCAGGAGGCATTGAGGAAGACACATTCCACTACTAATAAAATATTGATAAAGATGTGAAATTTTTGTCACATTAAATATGCTTCACATTTGGTACTCTAGAAGAAAAACTGAGAGCACAACATTTAATCTAGCCACCATCTATTAATGAAAATCTCATTTCAAGAGATGAAAACAGTATGGAGTAGAGGCAATTTTTAAAAGGTGCATATCTTTATTCAGTTTTTATGCAGACTACATGCCTGCTTGTTCAGATGTGTGACTGTGTATCAGCACACAAATTATAGATATAAGAATACTTGTAGCTGTGCACAAAAAACCCCCAACACTTCAGTAAAAACACCTCAAAGCTTCAAAGACAAGAAGAGTTCTTCACCATTTTATGGCAGTTTCCTTGTGTAAGGTGTGGCCTCAGTCTTTATTCACTGTCTGCTTTACAGCCCTGTTAGGGATACATAATGAATAGCTGTAGTAAGCTCCAAACACAACATGCAGAACTTTTTACGACCAACGGTCTCATTATTAGCTGGAAGGACATATCTCACTGACCTCTTTGCAGAGACTGAGCAACCCTTCTGGAAATTGCATGAGAAGGTCTCAGGTCAGATGTTCAGAGGAAGAGGAACGTTCAAATAGCAACCGCCCGTAAAACGTTTGGTTTGGGTGACGTACCACCCTCCCATAACGATTCGGTCTTGGAGGCCGGGTCACTCTCCAGAGTGGCACTAAGCTGTCTTGACCGTAGAACTGTTGTCTTTTCTCATCCTTTGATCCCCTGCCATGTTGACTGCCAGCCTCCCCACAGCGTTGGTCAACCCTCTCATGCTGCTGAGTACCAGTAGAAATGTGTTTTCTGGCATCTGGATGAAAACACTGGGGGTCTGCACAGAACAACATGCTGCACAGGGCTGTTTCTCTCTGCCCAGCCTGGATTTATTCCCTGAGCATAATCCAGCCTGTGGGCTGGGGGAGGCAGCATTGCTGAGATAAAGAAAAACACTGAATGCTTTTAGCTTAAAATAAACAAGGAAATCTAATAAAGTGGTGGGAAAAAATATTCCAAGTTATTAAAGCTTATTTAAGTGATACATTTTTGAAAATGGGGATTTTCGATAGAAGGTGTCTGCTCATCCTCAGCAGCACTGCCATCTTGGCCAATATATACACTTTTCTAGTTGAGGGGCAGCTGGGGGGAGAGATGCCTGTCCCTGTGACAGGCAGCCCCCTGGGATGGATATAACCATGCCTAGCCAATTAGGCTACGGCAGTGTCTCATAACCTCTTGCCCATCAATCCAAGATATGTGGGAGTTACACTAGCATCACATCCTCTGGAGAGCTTCAAATGACTACAGTGATGAAAAGAAAGTAATTGTCGGAAAAATGTGTTTTTTCTCACCAGATGGTGCTGGGCTTTGAGCAGGACAGCTTCTCTCGCATTTCGGGGATCGAAGGGGGCCTGCCTCCTTTGTAACCCGCTGAATCTGCTGCCTTGAAATGCAGACCACCTATAAAACACATTGCACTAGCCTTGATCTGTGGTTCAACCCAGATTACTTTTCACTGTTCCTCTCCCTGGTTTTCAGCTCAGAAGAACAGCCCACAGGGACCCAGTTCGATTTCTGGCTATACTTTACAAGTGGCATTTGGGACAAGGAGGCTTTCAAAGCCTAGCTATTGCAGTGCAAGCACAGTGTAGTCAGTACCCTACCAAGGGTCCTGAGTGTTGAACTGGGATATTTTTCTCCCTGTGGAAGATAGAAAGGGGGATTTCACAGCATAATGGAACATTTGAGAGCTGAAAAAAACACAGCTGTTAAAAGAACACCTTTTCCTAGTAGTCCCTGGACTATGAATACTGTAAAACCTGACAGGTTTGAAATCCACACTTGGGAAATGTCATTTCTCTTGTCATACCTTCCTTATCTGTACATCTTAAGAGACCCCAGTTTGATTTTGTCACACACGAGTTATTTCCGTGCTCAAAAAATTTTTACGAGATTTGTTGAAGATTATGTAGTAAATAATTGATTTGTCCCTGATACTGTATTTTTCATCTAGCTGTGTTTTGTAGCGCACGGAATAAATGCTTTGAAAAAGCAGCAATCCTTTTAACCTACTGCTGAAAGCTAGAATGAATCTCGCATTTTTTGTTAACTTTATTTTCACTATTTTCAAAGCAACACAGCGTTACATTCCCATAATGGCTGACCTCCTGTAAGGCATTTCAGAATAAAAAGTCAAAGGCAACAGAAACCAGTATTTCTTCCCAAAGACTAGGGATGATACACCCAGTCATTCCCACTGCTCACAGGCCTCTTACGTTACTCTTCCACTCTTTAGGGCTTGTTTTTCCCTGAAGGTTTGGGTTGGGTTTTGTTATTGCTGCCTACAAGCCTCCCACTTGCTGGTGTTTTGCAGGGAACACTCCACAGACCCTTTACTGGTAACAACAGAGGGAGTGAGAGTTTATTGATGATACTCTTTTAAAGAAACTGTGAGGCAAAAGAAGCAAAAGTCTGTTATTTTTTGAAAAATTTAACATTTGCCTGTTTTTTTAAATAAAAATATTTTTTGTTTTAAACAGTGAAAGGAAAGTGGACCCAGTGGTATAATACATGGAGATATTCACCAGCAGACTTCACATAATATTAAAACTATAAACCTGTCTTTGCTTTAATTAAACGACTAAAGCAGTTAATCTTTTAACCAGAAGAATTATTGCTCTGAAGTGAAAGAATGGAAGGGAATGGGCAAAAAACCCATGATAAATTAAATCTCTCATCTTTAATTATTTAGTATGCCATAATATTTATGTGAAGCTTCTAATTTTTACATGTCACAGAGCTTGTAATCTATGCCAGTGTGTTGGGGGCTCAAGCGTGGGGCACAGCTCTCATCTCCCTGGTGTCTTGGCTTTCAGTCTCTGCGTTGCTGCATCCTTCTTCCAGAAGGACTCCCCTCCCTCAGTGGTATGGAATGAAAAGGTAGCTCAGGTTGCCATAGAAACCTTAATTTTTACTTCAGCGGCTTGTTTGCTGGTTAAGATTTCCATCTTTAAAATTGCATTAATTTTTCAAAGTGTAATTATTTATATAAACACATTTCTTTTGCAGTGTTTGAATGGTTCACAGCCGACATTGTGGGAATCTAATTTAGAGTAAGGGTTTCATGCGGTTGGGAGTAACAATTAAAGAGAAACTACAGAAGTGACCTCTATACCTATTTACCCTTGATAATTTGCAGGGCTACATCTTGGTTGCTCAATGTATTTTCATAACTCAGTGGACACTCATGGATTTTCCTTCAGAAGAATTGATGTCATCCCTTAGGGATGTGCATATTGTCTTTGGAAATTATGACTCGTAGCCTGTTGGGGAGCGAACAATAAGAATCTAGAGAATTTAGCCTGTGATCTATTTTATATTTGTTACAGTTTTCAGCAACTCTTTTGAAAATCAAGCAGGTTTATAGTTTCTAAACCACAAGCCGCAAACAGAATATTTTTCATAGTCTCAAGAGATGGAGAAATGTGACTTTGGGTAATTTCTCAATGTAATACTTTGCACGTTAGCAGCATGACCCATCTACAAGTCACTGGGAATCACAGTAAAAAAATGACATTCTGTAAATGCGAGGATCAGACCTGAAGAGACACAAAGTTCTGGTTTAAATTCAAAGAAGTAGTAAAAATTGTAATTATTTTAGATCCCATGGCTTTTTACGAAAACTGAGTTTCATCTCTTCAACTTGAGAGAGGAAAGAAACAAAAATTCAACATCCGTCAAAAATAACTGACCTCTGAAATAACAGCGGTTTGTAATTTATAAGAAGTTTCACACGTATCTCCTATATCACCCATCTAGGTGATACCCACTCATCTAGCAATACCCACCTTCCTTACAAACAGAAAAAAACGGGAATCAGAAAAAATCATGGAGGCAAAAAATCATGTGTGCAGGGAACACAGCTAAGAGGTGTGAGAGATGGAAACCAGAGTCGCAAAGGCGTCTGTAAGGTTAATTCTGTGTGGGCACTGAAGTCCTGTTCAACACACGATTAAAGGCCATGAGCCACATCCGTACAAAGTGGCTTTGCAAGCCTCTGCTGTGGGCTTGACTAAATGCTGGTCTGGAAGGCCATGTCACTGGCAGATACATTCACTGACAGTATGCAAAAAATATCATCGCCTATTGCAATCCACCAATAAGTTGAGAATAAGAGATTTCAGCCCATAATAACCACCATTCTCTATTGCTCTGAGACTAATGATGCCTGTACACATGTACAATGGGTTAGTGTACCCCGCTGTTACCTTCCGCCCCCTTTTTTTACATAACTTTGGAAAGAGCTGCTACTGGTGGCCTGGGACATCAGCATCCAAAGGAACAGTCTCCATTATTCTGGTTTGACAGAGATTCACAGAACTCCAATTTTTTCTTAAGTTTCATGACGACTCCCTTTCATCCCAGCGGCAAAAATTTATTTCCTTCATAGCTGAGGAGTGTATATGCTCATTGGTGCCACTTGCCACTTTTTTTTCTGATTGGGCATATCCTGCAGCATGGGATATTTTTGTGATCCACCCATCTGCATAGCTGGCATTGTGTCTTGCTCGTGTGCCCTCGCCGGCTTTACGTGCACCATCCTGGCTTGCAACCTGGCTGTGTGCGTCCTCGGGGAATGTGCGAGTGCATGATCTGTTTGTTGTATTTCTAATGCTCCCTGACTGCTCCTCACGTTAACCTAATTTAAAGCAAATACCGTGTGTCAACACAAAACCAGTGACTTCTATTTCAAAAATCCATAAGGATGACATATAATCTCCAAATTCTGTTCTGCGCTATAGATTGTGCTGTGAAAATCAGAGTGGTTATATGAAGCTTATTGGACAGTAAGTGGCTCAAAATCTCTCGTAATAGCCACAGACTGTTATTGATATTAAGTGAAGTGGCAGATGTGCTTTATTAACTTCTGCATAACAACAGTGCTCTGCGACAGTGTAATCTTTCAGTCTTACCTTCTTCCCTGTCATCACATGTTTACAAAATTGCCACTGACATTCTTCCCCTGAATCATATCATGAGCCACCAGCTGAAAGATTATTTCAGGAAAGATGATTAGGAAAGAAGGATCTTTAATAGTTTATCTGAGCTGAAAGACATGGACATCGCTGATAGGATTTATTTGTATGAAAAATAAGTTATCTTTATTTTCTGCAAGCCTTAGTAAAGTAGAGTTAAAATGGTTGTGCTGTTTTGGTTTAGTTAAGCAGGTAATATAATGGGTCCTACATTACATTTCACTGTAAGTGTTCAAAAGTCTGAAAAAATGAAATACTATTTTCTGATGGAATGAAACATACTTAAATTTCAGAGAATTTTATTCAACCTAGTGTACGTTCTTTTTCCTCCACTTTGTAAGCATTGCGTTTGACTGAAAAATAAGTGAATTGTTGAATCAATGGCAATCTGAGGAGCTAGGTGATTGCTCCCTCTCTTGTTCATGGCTTTGGATTCACTAGTCCATGTAGCTGCAAGAAGCGGTTAATTTAGAATTGATAATTAAGTAACGCTTTAAAAGCTTAGAGCAGATCTGTCCGTTGAGGCAGACTCTGCACTGCTCTGACAACTGGTACCTATGTCAGTAAGCATTGCCAATATATGCAGCTTGAATAAGTCTTGTGCTTCCTAGGTTTCAAAATGTCCATGAGGTTAATTTGATGCTCATGGCTGCTGCGGGTGAGTGTAAGTGATCTCACTGCAAATGTCTACACACTACTACAGGGGTTTTTTTATAAGCAAAAGTGCAAAAAATGGAAAGGGTAACTGGAAGAATAATGGTAATATAACAAACAGTCCTTTTAAGTCCTACATATAAAACGTACAAAAGTGACTATGTGAGGTGGAAAAACTTCTGAATAATATTGTGGCATACCAGACCTATGCTCACATAACACAGCTAGTCCCGGACGGTGAGTTTTCAAGAGGTTTTCAGAGCCTGGCAGAGACTGAGAAGACTGAATTTGCTCTTTAAATATTGAAGGATCAGAGCTAGGGATTTGCTGTGCTTAAATTGTGGTATTTTGCTGAATTATATTAAATTCAGAAAACTAAATGTGGCTTTATCAGAATTGTGTATTTTTTTCTAATTGCATTGCTTATATGAGAAGAATGTTTAATTAAAAATACATGTTCTTGAGAGAATCCCCAGAGGTAGCCACTAGCAGGGACCTCCCCTGAACACACCCAGTGTGCACAGTGCCGCAGGAAAGCACACAAATCTGTTCAATCACTGTGGTTTGTTAAGGGAGATTTAATAATTTTTCACAAAATGACTAGCGTATTTTGACATACAGGAAAACCAATGTAAATGGACTCTTCTCACACAAGATTGCAAAGACAGTAAATAGAAAGAATTATGTTACAGTGAGGAAAAATAATTGTCAAAGCTAAGACAGAAAATAACATTATCTTCAACATAATGAGCAACTGTTAATCATTGGGCTCGTAGGCTGCAATGCCTCTGCCGACATCATTCTATAAAACAATTTTCATTCTCCATTATCTATTTTCACTGATGTGAAAGTTTATACAGATGCAGCATGAAAAATGATGGAGTAAGAATCCATCTTCTGATCTAGAACATCTATCTGATCCAACCCAGAAAGAAAAATTATGCTATTTATTTATTTACTGCCCTAGCTACATTGCTCAGTTTTATACCAATGTTACTACCTGGTGTCAGCAACTGCCAGAGCTTCCCCGTGTCCTCGGCACTCCTCAGGGGTCTGCAGGCAGCTCCCTCTCCCTCCCTTTCTCCACTCTCGAAACCTGGGAAATGACAAGTTCTCCCATTGTGTCCTGAAAGCCATCAAATGCTATTCAGTCAGAAATCTGGCAGACTGAAGCAAGAAATGCAATTTAAAGGCAAAAAGGAAAATCCTGGAAATATCCTCTGGCTATGTCATCCCAGTTATATCACAAAAGAGCACAAGTTTTTTGGGACACACTTGGGTAGTACCTGCTCCATCCAGCTGCACCTGTGCAGGATGCACTGAGCCCCTCGCAGTGATGAGAGCAGTATAAAAGCAAAAATAGCCCCTGGAGATTTCAGAGAAGGATGAAGAACAGTGCAGGCACCAGGACTCGTGAAAGGATGCAGGTCACCAAGTTGATGGCCACGAGAACCTGTCCCAGCGAGCCGGGAGGGTGCGTTGGATTCCTCCATGGGTATTTTCCCACAGCTGCTGATTCTCAACTGGCTCATGGGTGTTTTGTGGTGATGCACTGCGAGGGCACTGATTGCATCCCTAGGGAGTCTGGTAGCCCTGCACGGGGCAGGTTAAACTGCTGGGGCTTAAGAAGCCACCAGCCACATTATTTTCTGAAATATATAAAGTGTGGCCAGGGTCTGAGTTGTCACTGACATGCTTATATGCAGCACCTCCAAACTCAGGTCCCACGTTAGGAGCGTGAAATCCCCCCAAGACAAAACTGAAAGGGGAGTGAGACATGGCAGGTCACAGCTCAGACTGGGGAGGCAATATGTCAGACTTGGATAGTCTCAGACCTTGTAGTCCTGTCACCTCTAAGACATTCCTAGTGTTTGCATGGAAACAAAGTGCTCCTATCTTTCACTTCACCCAGGAATTGCATGTTTTGCTTCAGATAAGTAGACTATGTAAAACAAATCCAGCTTTGAAGAGTTAGCACTGCCTGCACAGAGGTTTTATAGGTTCTCAACAGTCATAGCAGGTATTCCCTAGGCTTTAACAGATACGAGCACATCTAAAATCATTCCCATTTGCATGATTCTGTGTTTTGTAAATGCAGATTGGTGTTTCTTAAAAGCCAAGTGAATATTGTTTTGGAAACACATGATTTGGTGTTTTTGTAAGCTGAAATATTTGTGTAGCTGTGTTCTTATAGGCAGGGTGGTATGAGGATATAAAAAGGCAAAATATTTACAGGGAAAGGTAATATTATTTATTAGATTATCTGACAGAATTGGGGAAAAAAAAGCAAGGTTTCAGACACGCGAGGTCTTCCTCAGGTCTGATATAGATGTCATAAGCTTTAAACTATATTTAAACTACTTTGAGCTTAAGTTGATTATGTTAATAGTTAGATGATTTAAAAGAAAAACACACTCGGTACTTGAGGACTGGAGGTGGATGTTAGAAAAGGGAGAAGTGAAAAAGGCATTAGTTCTTCTAGTACAGAGAAAGAAAAGTAATAACCAGCTGTGAAATAGCAAGGGTCTAGCTGGGAGTGAAAAAAATTGTCATGTGCCATAAAGCCACCTTCCCCTCTGAGTCCATAATTTTAAGTGACCACTTGAGTTATGAATTTCAGTTCACAGACTTGGCTTTTGAAGGTATTTTTAAGACTTTCATGGGGACAAGGACTGAGAAGTCAGACATGGAGTGGCTATTCTGTGAAAACAGATTTCCCACTGACAACTGGGTACTTCTGTCCTCTGTTGATTATTTGAAGCATCCTCGTTCAGGTGTAGAATGGCTCATTTTTGGGAGGGTATGCAGTGCATTGGGTAGAGGGTGGCAAATCTGGGGCTGTAGGATGCCCAGACTGTGATGTTTCTGGTCTGGGAAGCAGTTACTGAATGGGGCTGGATCATGCTGATGACATGTTGACAGATTTTGGGGTTAGGGATCTCTGATATGATGCTGTATTTTGATCTGCAAGAATTTTGCTTCTGATGTTAAGATTGACAATTTGAGGCGGGTTGCTGATCTCCAAGAAAGGCAGTAGTAGGAAAAGTTACTTTAAATTATGATCATCCAAATTGTTTGTTCATTTTTTTCCCCATTTCCTATAGGGTGTTTTGTGATGAACAGAAGTACATGACCATTGAGGTTTTCATTCTGTATTCTGTTAAGTGTATACACTGTTCATGCCCCTGAACACAAGTCCTTGTTGGGGGTAGGGGCAGCTCTCTTTAGAAAATTTAGATTGATGAGGTGGATGTTGCCAGTGTCCTCAGGGAACATCAAGGGTGATGTAACCGTAACCTTTTTTGTATATTTTTCAATGCCTGTTGGATTTGTGGAGGTTGGATTGCTGCTCTGTGGGGGTTGAAAATGTTTAAACATTTGACACTGTGGTAAAACTGATACAGATGCAAAAACATCCCTGGCTGGATTAGAAAGAAGCGGAAAGTGAATGTGGAACAGCTGCCACACCTACAGTACTTGTAAATGACAATGTAAGAAAGCCTGAGAAACAGCTGGAAAAGAAAAGGGTCTTGTTCTACTGTATATTAGTGGAGACAAAAAAGTAAAGAAAGTTATGTTAAGGTTCGGGAGTGCAGTATCGATCAAATCACACCTGAAGACTTTGTTAAGCCGTACACCTTTTTGCCTCCTTTATAAATAGCTATGTTTGGTTTTTAACCTGTCCTTATAGTTCATTCACTTTTTTTCATCTTGGGGATAGCTTTATTCTCTGTGAGGGTTGTTTTGTCTGGGGGTTTCTTCATGAAGTGAAAACCAGAAGTGAAGCAGATAAAATTCTGAACAGCATAGGTGTCACTTCAGATTATGGCTTTCAGCTCCGCCTGTAAGGTTGCACAAAGAAGTACAAAATAGGAGTTAAAAATATTTGAAGATGGAGTTGAGGGACCTATTTTGGCAGAGTGACATTTAAGGATAAACTCTGGAGAAAGTGTCCTGGATTTTGGCAATTTCTCGTCTGTAGTGATGTGGGGCCAGACCTTCCACTGGTGCTGTCCCATCAAAGACTGCAGTGGAGCTGCAGTGATTTACCCCATGGATGTTTGCCTACCCCCTTACTTGCAGCACAGCCTCCTTCTGTCTCAGAAAGAAGCATTTCCTTTGTATTTTTTCTGGAATACATTTACTTCTTGCTTTTTCCAACCACTCACTGTCTGCTGCATGAGCCAGTGACAGCTCAGGAGAGGCACCGCAGGTCCTGCTTCTGGGTAGAGATTACCCAAAGCCAGTGGTGTCCTAACCAAGATTTCTTCTAACTATGATTCATTTAAGCTTAAAGAGATAATAACTGAAAAATAAGACATGATATTACCTTAAGTATCAATTGATGGAATCTCAGTAGGCCTGAGGTACACCATTTGAGGACAACTTGAACACACCGTAACTGGGAAAGGTTTATTATTGAGGATAACCTCTGACTGAAATGAGCTAACTTCTCCCAGTATAGCACGCCTTGAAATTTAAATACATGGCAGTACTAAATACAGCTATTGGCATTATTGTTAGCATAAGTGGAGCTGGTATTTATAAAACCAATATCCTTTCTGCTATGGTGTGCTAACAGCCTTTGCCTAATTACTAATATTTGCAGTTGAGGGAATTTTGATATGATGAATTGCCTATTACTTGAGGAGACATTTTGGACGCAATTTAAATTCAGTGTCAGTGTTCCACTTCAGTAATATGCCTTATTTTCGCCGTTTTTTAATTTACCTTACTCAGTCCTACAGATTTACTTTAAATTACAACAAGACCAATAAAAATCCAGAAGTCACTCACACCCTTGGCTAGTGGTGCTGGCTAAAGCTGTGTTACTGGTCACAGGCTGCATTGTATATATGGGAGCATCCGACAGCAGTGGTATTGCCAAAAAATTCTCTATTTAAAAAAAAAAAAATTCTTTTGCAAATCATTTATTTTACTCTGTAAAATGCTCCCTTCTGCCTTATACCCAGATCATTCTACCTCATCGAGTCCATATTTTTGTGCAGATGCAGTGTTCACTATTTATCTAATATTTTAACAAATATATTTAAAAGTATACAAGACCCATGTGGTTCATATGGGTCCAGTGAATATGTTATGAACTTCTGTTTAATTTTGCTTTCCATCTCTACAAGGGTTGTGATTTTTTTTTCCTTAAGTGTGTGAATTTAAATAAAATTTCTGAGGTCTTTCACAGTTTACCAAAGGAGTTAAAATCAACTCATTAAATTGTAGTTCTCCTAGGAGAGGGACTGAGGAGGAAGTCATGGTGTGGTTATATGTTGATGTTTTCTAAGATTGTAAATGGTGCTTACATTTTTTTTGTAATAATGCAGGGGGGAAGGAATGGGTTGGCTAAACAAATGGTGTGTCGTGGTCGGTGAAAGAGTTGCTTATTCTCTGTATAGCCTAAGCCAAAAACAGATGAGGACAGGTACTAGTACAGGTTTGCTCCATGCTTGAGTACTTGACTAGTCATACAGAGGCTGAAGAAGTGCTGTAGCATGGGATGTGAGAGTCCTCAGGGATTGCCACATTAATAATTGCTCTCTGTAGCCCAGGAGGAGAAGGAACTTCAGATAAAAGCTGCGCTGTAAGGAAAAATAATGCCCTATGTAATTTTGGAACATTTAGATTCTTTTTTATTTTAATGCAATCGTAGATTGTGTTATACCTGTGGTTGCAAAAGTTTCCTGAAGAAAACAAGGACTGAGCCCCAGTGAAGGGAGGCTGCTTTTGGATTTCATTGCAAGCTGTGAACAGGAATAACCTGGTCCCAGGGGGCCAGCAGCACTGGTCAGCCTTGGAGTAGCACTGGCCTGCGCTGCCTTTGCAGGAAAGCCCTAGGAGCATGTGAGGGTTGAGCATTTAACCTCCCAGCCGGCAGGTTTTATTTGCATCGTGTAATACCATCTGTTCGCATGATTTGGGCAGGGTTCAGTTTGTCCTAAGACAGGAAAGCTTCGGAGGAAGAGCCACCTCGAGGTATTGCAGTGGCATCAGCAAGAGAGTTTTGCTGCCCCAAGGGCCAGGATCAGCTGCAGGGGAGAGACAGAGGGTGGAGGTGGGTCAGGGTAGTCAGAGAGCCAGGGAGGAGCCTTGTTGAACCTGGCTGGGGGGAGCAGGAGCGACAAGGAGCCCTTTCCTCCCTGCTCAGCATTGCCCTGGCCAGCTCAGATTCTCTCCCCAGCCGTGGTGCAGGCTTGGTGGCTATTTGTTGTCCCCAGCACTCTGCTTCCACAGACAAGTTTTGCATTGCATGTGCCTTGATCCTAAATACTGATTGAAACGAGCCTGCTGAAAGGTGGAGTTTTACCTTTGAGGTGTGGGTCTCTGCCAGCCCAGAGTCAGCTCTGGTTCACTCGCTCATCAGCACAATGACTTTTTAGCCCATTTGAGACTAATCGAACAAAAACTCCCCTTTCTAAGCCTTCGGCTACTTTCCCCAGTAGAAGATGAATCATTGTGTTCTATTTTTAGGAGCAGAGTGCAGCCAAATTTTTTATGTTGTATCCTCAAGAGGAATACACCTCACTTTGGGACCGTGTGCCTTCCCTGTGCGCATTGAATGGGTGCCTGCCTTGATGAAGGATTATGACTTGAGCTTCATTTTAATTCCAAGGACTTTGCTCATAGACAAATACGCTTATTTGGCTGCATATTCTTTATTGTGTCTTTTTTAAATGCTTTTTCATAGACAGATTGCCTTCCTAATAACGCCCACACTTTAGTTACAAACATGTATAGCACGCGCACTGAGGAGTACAGTGCTGGTATGAATCAAATGCAATATCTGAAGGTTTTATCACTTTCTGGAGAAGTATTATTGCACTGTGAAGGTCAATCCAGCCTATTAGCATATTGATAAGTGCAAGGCAGCAATCTTACTTCGACAGCCCGCAGCAAATTACGAATTTGTTCATGGTGCCCTCCCTGCGCCGGTCCCCACACCTCTTTTCTTCACTCGTTGAGTTCAATGGCACTGCTCAGTGTGAGCAAAGGTGTGACAGCTGAGTCCTTCAGTTGGGCCAAGGGAAGAATGCAGGGGTACTTATCAGGGCCAAGCGACGTGCACCACTGGTATCATGGGCAGCAGCAGTGGGACGGTCAGTGGTGTCATAGAGATGACTGCCTGGGGCGTACCGAGGGGGACAAGACACAGGCAGGGAAACACTGGAAGTCCGGCTCGAGCAGCCGGCAGCACGCTACCCTGCAGAGGAGGCGTAGATCCTGGCATAGCCGCCCTCCCATTCCCTGCAAGTAGCTGGGGAGAGCAAACATCCCTGCAAGAAGCAGATGATTGCACGGGCTTGCAGCTACAGGGCAGCCTGTGGCAGCACTGCGGCAGTGCCGGTGTTCTTGGGGCACCACACCACAGGCATCGCAGCAGGTCCCCCAGCTGCCCTCCTTCCCACCTGGCATCCGCCGCTACAGCAAGATGTACCAGACGATGGGAAAAGGTGGGTGCATTTAAGCCTGTAATCTTGCACTTCAACCCCCAGGGTCAGGAGACAGAATAGGATTTTTTGGGGGTTGTCTAAGCAGCTGTTGCACCATTTTTTGCAGAAATATGTTGTATTCGCCTGTTCATGTGCACATACAGCCCCACAGGTTCCAGCTGGGGGAATCGCGGGCCTGAGTCAGCACAAGGGCACACTGTCAGATGGTGACTCAGATGAGGTTATATCCCAAGACCCTTTTGGAAGTCTCGCTCTTGCCTTGTCTTTGCTCTGAGCTTCCCAGTCTCCTTGAAAAATAAATGAATGATAGTTTTGTGTTCACCTTCTGCTGTTTGAGTGACACTGCGGTGCTGTGGCAGGGAACGGGTGCTGGGTTCAGGACTGCTGGTAGTAACTCCAGAAAAGATTTGCTTCCTTTGTTTCTCCATTGTCACAACATTAGTTTTTGTCTAAAACCTGCTTGTTCTCCGGGCTTAGGTTGCTAAATATTGATGATGTCTACACAGATATTTACACAATTCCAAAGCCTCTGAGCTCCTGACTCCCTGCTCTGGAAAGATTGTCACTGCTTTGAAGCTTGCACACAATTTAAGAAATCAAACAAGAGCAAAAGAGTCATGGCAATGAGTCACTAGACACAAAGGTGACATCAAAGAGGACGTCTCATCTTCTTTCCTGCCTGCAACCTTACATAAACACCTTGCTCTAAGATCCTAGCTGTGCAGATGTGTAAATTATTCAAACCAACAAACAAATTAGATACTGTACATGCCAGAAGTGGGAAACAGGTAACAATAAAAGTCTTAGCTGTGAGATTTGTTTTGGGCAATGGAGGAAAACAAAGGGAGTAAAATATATGGTAAAGATAAAATAGTAGCTGTGCAATGTATGGTTTGCATTGTTCTTGGATTTTGGGAAGCCATCTTTCAATGCCAAAGAGGACTCTGAACGGTGACCTGTAAAATCCTTTGAAAATATAATTATTTTGAATGGAGAGTTATTTTTGCTAAGGTATTTTTCTAAAAAGATAGGCAGAGAATTGTCCTGACTTCAGAGTTATCAAACTAAGCTAATATATACAAGTAAAAACCATGTGTAATTAAGTCCATAAGGACCCAAAGGCTGCGACAGAGTGAATCCCTGTTCCTACAGAAGTTGATGTTGGGTTTTCCAGCATAGGATTTAGTCCCAGGTATTTTGGATGTGCTGGCTTGAGCATCATGTTTTGATCTGGAACAGCAGGGCCAATGGCATAGCTATGGGACACATGGGGGGCACTGGCCTCAAGGAGAGGAAAACCTGCTGCTGGGAGCCACAAAAGAAGTTGCGTATGGTGCCCACATGGTGCCCTGCAGTCCCTGCATGCACAAGAGCTAACAAGTGACAGGGCAGGGGGGGAGGAAAGAAGGAAAAGCAAAGGAAGGATATGTCAAGACAATGGCATTTTATGGCGAGACTTTTTTATCTTATAAAGTTGCATTAAGAGTACGCAGGTCATTACCGTAACTTGAACAAAATCCGGAATCTGCTTTTGCTTAAGATCTCATATTGCAGAGCTGCAGGCCCACCAAATAGCTTCTAGAGATGTTTTCTCTGTGGCTGGGTTGCAGCTTTTCACAGCTGTAGTCTCTGCTGCTTTTGGAAAGGAGGACGAGGGAGTTTTAATGCTATGACTCAGGGAACTGTTGCAGGAACAGAGGCAAACATGAGGCATATCCACCTGAGTGTGAAGAAGAAACAAAGTGGTACCTGCTAGGCCAAGGGGAGCATGAGGAGATGTAGCAGGAGATGACACTGTAGGTATAGACAGGCATTCATAGGATTAAAGGGAGTTCCAAGAATTGATTTCATTGTATAAAAGAAGAAAATGAAATTGAAGGCTTTAGGAAGACAAAAAATATTATGTTTTAGTCCAAGAATTTTCGCATGAAAGACCTACCCGTCAAGGCAGGTTCATTTGCAAAATTGAGTATCAGAGAGAGACATTCATTAAAAAACCTTGGGAAAGAGGACAGAGAGTACTGTGTGGCAGGCCTCAGGTGGAAGGAAGGAAAGACAAGAGAGGGCAGCTAAAAACTGTGAAGTAGCAGTAGTTGTAGAAATAATTCAAATGTGTGAGCGCAGCTTAGGTAGAAGCAGCTGGGCTCAATCATATTTATGTTGGTGATCAACCTTTGTAAAAATAAATTTCAGGAAAAACTCTGGGAGAGCTGGGGAAGCATCAGCCATTCTTCAATTTTGCTGAGCCGCTTTCCTTATCAGTTTGTATTTATGCAAAAATGAGTCCGGATCTGTTCTGATATTTAATTACTGGTATTTTTTCATTAAAAACCAGAATTTTACTTAATTTTTTCAGGGGTGCATGTTTAGACACACCACAATGCTCAGAAGAGGAATCTGTGTGCATCTTTTTCAAGAAGAATTTGTGAGACGTAACATTTTTCAGACAGTTCACAGAAATTGCAGCCAGTTGCCATTCTCTATTTGCTCTAATAGCTTTCCTGAGGCTTCTGACCAAGAGGTATAATCTCCCAGAGTTACCATGCATGGAATTAGTTTAGATGACTTCACTTCAGGAACAGCATGGAGATGCTACGGAGGCTTCAGCTGAGGTGTTTCTCAGTGACGCAGAAGCTGGGAATCAAGCCTTACCCTGCAAAGCTTAGAGGGAATGATTTATATAATAGAAGGTTAATTACTCCGTATTGTTTATATGTACTTACACGTGGAGTAGGGATGTTATAAACAATCTTACAGACTAAAGGATAGCAAAGTGACATAGTTGTTGGATCTGGCCGTCTTCAACTTGGACACGAGGTATGATTTTCAATGCTTAGGTGTAGTAAAGCAGTGTAACAGCTTAGCAGAGGTAAAATAAAATGTAATAAAATGTCAGAATAGCTGGATTGGTGAAGGGGCCAACTCACCGAAACCTGAATAATTTAGCATGAGATAAGGTATCTTTTTAATATATGCATCTTAAGTAAAGTATTTTAACCCATCTTCTGTGAGAAATTCTGGATCCTGTTAACAAGTAGGAATGTGTAGGGGAAAGAGGGAGCAGGAGGGGATGGGTTAGACTGGGGGCCTGTAGGCATACTTCCTGTCCTGGTGAAGTCCTCTCCCTTCATGGACAACAAAAGCATGGTGTTACTGCATTGCCAGCTGTAATTCCCAATTAACCACACTCTGCATTAGCCCTGTGACACACAAGGGTTTAACTCCTGGCCTGCAGCAGTCAAGCAGTTAGCAAGGATTCCCACCAGCCATCACCGCCTTCAACGCCCAGCTGGTTGTGTTCTTTCTGAGCATGTGCCTCAACCTCCTTCCTCTGAAGTGTTAAAGATGTCAGTGCAGCTGAATTCACTGTGGATGGTGACCTAAAATGGCACAACAGTCCTACCTTAGGTGACTGATCAGTCCCCAGGTCCAAGTGATCATTAGATGTGAGGATTTTCCCCCAGATCCAATTGGCAAAGACTCTGGGAACTACAGGCAGATTGCAGCTCCTTCCCATGGCTGCAGACGTTTGGTGGCACCATGGTGTTGCCTGCTCTCCGGTTATGGCAAGTGGTCAATCAGCTGAACAAAGAAATGTGTGTGCCTGCCTCAAGTCCTGGGGCTTAATGTTGAGGTCTCTGAGTGGCGTATATAGGATCTGTAACATGCCTGAGGTCAATTTAGATGGGCCAGAGGTCCTTTCTGACCTTAAACATTTGCTCAGCTAATTGAATTCAAGTAAAATGGTATGTTAAAGGCCATGTAGTAAGAACTGAACTGCGAAGCAGCATCTCCTGTTCATTTTTCTTCTGTTTGTCATTCTGTCACCTTCTTTTGGTTTTAAAGCTGAATGTGACATGGACTTTCGTTGTTTGCCTTGCTGGACTTTCTGGCTTTTGAGTCAAGATGTCTGTCTCACACTTCACCAGAGACTTTTTTCGGTCTAATATTAAACTGCAAGTTTGGAATGGTCTCCATTTTCTTCAATTCTAGTTCACAACAAATGCATTTGATGTCAATTTTTTCAGAACAATGTATTTCTGATTGCATGAAAAGTGAAAGTCAACCATTTGCCTCAACTAACCTTTTAAATCATCTTGGGTTTCCTAATGTACTGGTTTTTAACTGCTCATGGTTTACATGTTGTCTGCCTTGAACAATGCTTCTTGAATGATGCTTATTTTAAAATAATCCACACTCACTCTGACTGCAGTTTTCTAAAACCAAAGCCTTTTCTTCTGAAAACAGAAAGGTTGCTACTTTTTTTGGTTAAAAATTGAATGCATACTGCCTGATTTTCCTGACAGTGAGAATACCATCATTAATTTTATAACTTTGCAAAGATTGCTGCCTTTTTTGGAAGCATTTATTTATTTATTAAATGACCCAATTTATTAAATTAACCATATATTTTTTCCACAAAATGAGTGTCTTTAGCTATAAGTTTTTTAAGATTTGTTTAGACATCTGTGCTTCAGAAGATGTTATGCAATTCATGAATTCAGCATACAGTGACCTGAAATTTTCTTCCCTATGTCACATCCATACTGAAACATTAGCTACTTATGCAGCATTTGGTACAATGTAAACATAAGCCTATGCACTCATACAAACCCAAAGGGTCATACCAGATGTCCCGGACCTTCCAGCAATATATATTTTTAATATCATCTTCTTAATCGGTCCTTAATCATGAACACATATAGCTTAGAAATTATTACCTTGAATTACTTTTATTAAAAAAAAAATATCTGTAGTTTGTTAGAGTACATCAACCTCAATGAAATATAAAGCAAAACACTTAATGGTTGGCTCAGATTTTTTGTGTGTGGCTAACAGCATCTTGTACATAGTTCATTCTGTGTATTGAATGATTTTTTTTTCTCATTTGTATGACTTCTCCATGCAGCTAGATGGGAGAGACAGTTACTGTTTCTGCAGATAGAAAGAGGACATCCACTGAAGATGGTAGAGGTGCTGAGACCTGAGGCCACGTACATTCCCATTGGCCTGGCTCACTGTGGAAGTATAGCTTAGGCAGTCGTGTGTGTCTGCAGTTCTAGTTCCTTTGAACTCTGAATTTGACAGGGGGTTAAGAATTATTAAATCCCTACAAGTTTCCTGAAAGTAAACATCTGTGTAGAGGGAGAGCTACCCTGTAAGTGTTTGGACAGAGAGAAAGGCAAAAGTATGAGCTTATATACTGTTAGGCACCAGAGGATCTGCATGGGATAGGGCTCAATAAATATCCCAGCTGTGAGAAAACTTTCAGCTTTAGTCTATCTTTTCATAGGAATAGAGATGCAGAAAAAAACCCGAGTCATCCCTCCTTTAATCATGAAATAACATGTGTTGTAAAGGTGACGGTTTTTCCAGTTGCGATAGCTGTAGTTTCATTTTACATATAGAATCTTTCTTCTGATAAGCTAGAAGCTTTGCTTTTTATTACGTCTTAGTTCTATATTTCTCAGTTTGGGAGCAGAAAATACATATTCATTTCAGTAAGGCTATTATAAGAAAGGAAATTGCTAATTTCCGCTTTCAAAAATTAGATCCCCTTGATCAGTCAGATTATTGCAAACACATGCTTTTTGGTTTTTTTTTAATCCCATAACATCCAGTTAATTTAGTCTGATCTCTTACATCTAATCACGCAATGTATATTCCTCACGGGTGGAAAGTAAATTGTGCTTTACCAAAAGATGGAAATAAGTGTCTGGTCATTTCATTCTACACTTTTTTCCCTAAAAATTTTGGTGCTGTTGATCAACAACTGTATACCTCCCAGTTAAGATACCGGTCAAACTGGTCAGTCACAAGTGGCCTGTTCCTTACATTGTGCCTACTTTCATAGTCTTCAATTTTGAGACTTTCATAGCTTCAGTTTGGTTATTTAATATTTTATTGTTAAAAGAACAGACTTGTTAAATGAAACTTCATGCTGTGATTTCACCTAACGGCTTCATGCTTTAAAAGAATTAGTTCATTAAATATCTTAGATTTAGGAAGATTGTCTCTTTAGGGTAAAGCTCAACTCTTGCAAATTGCATTTGGTAACAGAGGGATTTAGAAGGCTTGCTAAAACTTCTGCTTTGGAAGCTTTCTTACATGGAACAAGCAGATTTTGTTTGGTTAGACAGAATACCTGATGAAAGATTTTTATTTTTACAGATAGTAAGTTCCTGTAAATTTCTTACATCATGTTACATTATGCCAATATCCTCTGAAGACGTGACATTTTCTCTGGATCTACAGTACACATGCATGAATAAAAGTTAATAAATCTACAATGCTGAAATTGTCAAAAATACCCCAGAATAAATAGGCTCCTAATTCTTCTTACCTGAAATTGTGCATTATTTTAGTTGCACACAAACCCACCCAGAGCATCGACCTGACCCACTGTGACAGATCCTATATTCTCATGAAGCATAGTAATTTGAATGTCCATGATCAGGTTACAGTCCAGCAGAGCACTTAAGGCAACACTTAATTGTAAGCACCAATACCTGAGAAGTCGCATTTAAATCAATAGCTTATTTGGCCGTTTATGTCTAAGCAAGTGCCAAAGAGCTAAACTTGTCCTCTGTTGGAGGAGGGCCTTCTGATGGTAAATGGTAGTTAGTGTTAGTCAACTCAGCTTCAAATAGCCATATCAGCAGCACGTATTTGTTCTTTTTTACTGGCACTTAACTGCCTTTTAGCTTCTTTGTTGCTTAGCAAAACAATGAAATCAAATATTGTAATACTTCATGCATTGCTGGATCATATGGCCATTTTACAGTTGAATAGAGAGCTAAGTTTTGTCATCTTGGCATTAATAGCATCATTATCATTGCTTTTATTATTATGGCCCATTGTATTATTTTGCAAACGAGAAATTAAAGGCCCAAGCAGATTAGGTTTGGGATTCATCTTCCCTAATTAGATATCTCAAAGTTAGACTTCCTCAGTCTGCAGTACTGACCAAAGGCTTATTTTCTAATCAGCAAAGAGGAATAGGCACCTCTTGAAAGTCATTCAGGTCTTCCTAGAAAAGAGGTTCTGCTGATTATAAAGAGATTGTGGAGTCACTGGTTCAAATTCAGATAGCCAATTTTTTAGGGCAAATTAATCCCATTTTTGCTGAGTTAACTGTGGTCACAAAAGTGTCAGTGGCAAATGTGAAAACTGAATACAGGTTTGGCTTTTTTTCCATCTTTTAGGTCTATGCTTTGGTCCCTTCATTGGTCACAGGGTTTCAGGGTATTTCATTTCAGGACCCTGACTTGGTCATGTTTTGCTAATTCAGATTAGACATGAATGTCCAATACCACAAAAGACCACAAACTGTTATGAGGTTTCAGAGATTGGTACTTTAACTGTAGCCAAGTTTAGAGATATTTGTAAGCCATTGAAGATAAATACTACTGCAGAATCTTGCACTGTTTGGTGCACAGCCACTCTGGATGACTACAGTTAGGTATATCAATACCAAATGTCTGTGAATTTGTAATCCCTACTGAAAACTTAATTGTGGAAACTATTATTATGAGAAGAAGTTTGCTGCTCAGGTGCTTTGTTTTGCCCTTGTCTGTGTGTTTCATCTTTGTTAAACTTCATTTCTCTGATGTGTAGAATCGGAAGGCAACCTTCAGTGCCTCCCTCGTCCCCAGTGAAGGAGACATTGATGTGTGCAGTGGAGTTGCCAAAATGGATTTTCCTGCAGGGCAAAGTGGTGCTGCAGAAGCAGAGTTCAGGTTTATGGATTTCTCCTATTGGATGATGAGACAACCGTTGTGCCCAAAATCCCCTTTACATCATGACATAGACTTGCAGTGTTTCAAACAGTTGATCCTAACAGTTGGCATCATATTTAGGACTGGTCACTTATGCCTTAGTATGGAGTCCCATCATGTCATTACGTATAGAGGCAACACCATGACTGTGTCTCCTGACTCTTGGCTCCTGTCAGGGCAGATTTTTTTATATCATCACTTTTTCCTTATTTCAGTAGGGGCTGAAGAGAGGGAAATCAATGGATGTCACCTCTTTTCTTCTTCGCTCCCCTGCTTTCAGGATCATAGGGAAATGCTCCTTTTAGAGATAATATGATGATAAGAGTGAAGAAGGGCTCTGTGCATTTTGCTCAGAGCCTCCTGAGATGTGCGACAAGTGGAGGGAAATGTTGCCTGGCCACTGACCCACACAGGGGCAAGGGCAGCAATGAAGCAGTTACAGATGCGTGGGGCAAGAAAAGGTCCAGCGTCCCCATCATGACCTCACTCCAGGCATTGCTGCACGTCCCACCAACTACATTATAGGTCACATTTGTATTTTATGGTGTCACTATGCATGTTGTTGTCCTAGTCTAAGGCTTTGATGGTTGTGCAGCAGCAAAATAAAACACGTAGTTTCTTGACAGTACTGATTTCAAAAAAAAAAAGCCAGTCACTGACCCATGGCAACATACTTTTTCCTTCACTGCAATGTGCTGCACTGGGCTGTGGTCTCAGTTCTCACAGGGGCATTTCGTGCCGGAGCACAGAGAAGGACCCCTGCACAAATCAGCAAAGCTGGGTCAGGCTGATAATTTCCTGGATCGTTGGATCAGAGAGATTGAACAGATGAATGTGTTTTGGTTTTTTTTCCACATAAAGGATTTTCTTTTAACCCTATTGTTCGTATAAGGCAACTGATATCAGTTCATTAAATGACTCCTGTTTTCTTCACAAAATTTTGAATTTAGAGTGTAACTTGTAACTAAGGAACCATTTTCAGCATACTTGCACGACTCTCCTGCTTCATCAAATGCTGAATTCAACTTCACTGAAAACAGTTTACCCTCTAGCATTTTTGCCATGTTTATTCTTTTCATATCCCATTATCTGGGCAAGCAGACTAGCTAGTCCGAATTTTCATCTAAATATTTTCCCAATGTTATCAATAATTAATTTAACAGAATTACAGATACACAGACAGAAGAAAGTAGTAAAAACAGGATTGACTACCCAGCAGGAAAACAAATAATCCTGTGTTTGTTCCTAGGCCGAGCTCCACCTCAGGTAAACTAAGATCTCAAGTCTTCTCTTAGGCTTGATTTGATTTATCGGAAGATGTAATCTCGGAGGATGTAACCATGGATTTTACGCTGCCTTTACGCTATGTTGTCAGGATAGTGGCTGACCTCTAGTGGCAATAGAAGTAAATTGCTAATGGATCCCCTCGGGTTCAGCTGGGAACCGAGCGGTTTGCAAACGTTTAGGTAATTGTATAGTGTGTGTTACTGTTGAAAAATGAAAATCAATCAATGTAATGGAAAATGCATTAAAAAGGAGCATGAGGCCGACCCTGAATTCAATTGCCTTTACAAATAATTTTTCTTGGAGGCAGAGGCTTACAATAAAACTTTCACAGTCAATTGCTGATGAACATTGATGTGTACAAGTCAATAAGGAACTCGGGACCTGCAAGAAATACATTTCTCCGCAACAGGCTCTGTGAATCCAGATGACTTGTGTGGTTCTGCTCAGGCTGGTTGGTTCCCAGGCCGTTGCCAATGCAAAGGTCTGTTTTTCTTCTCTGTGCCTGAAATCTGCACAGACCAGGGCACAGTGAGGAAAGCGAATGACTCATCCCTTACACTCAGCACCCCTCCATGGCACACATATGCCTTCACACCAAGAGAGCTGAAGAAGAGAAGGGAAAAAAGAAAGTCAGGGGAGACCACCCACTTTCTCTCTATCCGAAGGCTTTCCTGGTCATTAAGGCTTGGTCTTTATACTGGACTTGCTCCAACTGACTGGGAGCCAAGCATCTTTTCTAGAAGAAGAGAAGAAACAGTGCATGGGGATCAAAATGTGAGTAGGATCTGACTGTATAAATCAAATACTTCTGCATCCTTTGTGCACTGACTGTACACTTTGGGGGAGATCTTTGGAAATGCCTAGATGCAGTTTAGCTACTCATTTGGGATATTGCTCAAGGATTTGTTTTCCAAAGGTGGCTTATTACTTTCTGAGGAACCAACCTCGTAACATGCTCCAAAGTGAGGCATTTGGGCTAACCTGAATGCCAGAAAAATACATCTACTGCTGAAAGCTGGGAAGCAGAGAGATGGGGAGGCAGCAGGGCTGGGGAAGGGCAAGCTCTGGAGCTGGGCAGCAGCAGGCAGGGTGACTGGTGAAGCAGCACCATGCTCGTGCAGCTGACAGCCAGAGCAGAGCACGGTGACACCAGTGGGAGAGCTGGCCGGGCGGGCTTGCGCAGTGGTGGCCAGCCTGCCTCCACTTTCAGCAATCTTCCATTGAAGCTGATGGCGTGTGTTTGCCTCATCGGAGCCATGCTGATTGTATGCTGAAAGGGCAAGATCTTCAGAAATGCAAAAATGTGGGTATGGAGCAAAAAAAAAGGAGGGGTTAAAGTGTGGCTCTGCTGTGATGGGTGCTAAAAGGTTATGTGGGCATAAGCAAAGACTGGAGAAGTCCACAGAGGAAAAAGGCACCGAGGGCTACTTTGCACACAGAAAGCACCTTGGGCTCAGAAGCCCCCAAACCGCCGTGCTTTTGAGGCTGGAATAGCCTTGGGAGGAGGGGAGGTTTCATTCTATTTTGCTCTGTTTCTGTGCTTTTTCCTCATCCTCTGCTGCTGATCACCAGTGAAAACAGAAAACTGGGTTAGCTGGATGTGTTGTCTGACAATAGGTCTGATGCTTTGTTCTTAAGTGACCTCCCCAAAGCCGGTGCTTGATGTTCTGAAAAGATTTGATTATCTATTATTGCCCTGCACCCATACTGCGATGGTGAAAAAGGAGCACAACCAGGTTCAGCCTCATTGTGCTAAGGGCTGTACAAACTCAAGAGCCCTCACACTTCAGCTTTGTTTCTTACTGAGATGTTTGCTACCTTTGAGCTCTCCCTTTTAAAACTATGACATAGATACACCTACACACTCTATTTTCTAAGAATTGCTGTTGTCATAGTTGTTGCTAGATATCAGATATCTTTCTAATTGTGACTATTTTCTATTTCTGTTTCATATTGTGACTCTGAATTGTTTCAAGGCATCCTGTAAGCCCTGCTAGAGGAGACCTTTTATAAATACTTAAAAGACCTTATATAGACTGTTGTATTTTCAAAGTTGCTTGATGTGCAAGCAATTAAATGTTTATGGAAAGGGAAGACGTAAATAAAAAGAACTTTCATCTTGAAGGCTGGTAGCAGTTGTCAGATGCTGTGTTTGTGTTAAATATAGTCTGATAGTACTTGTGCATATAATTAATAGGTGACATAGTCTTACCTGATCTGGACTGTGGGATGGATAGCATTCTTGAACCAGCGAGTCTCTGCTGTTCTGACTGCTTGGTTACGCCATGGCCGTGGTGCACTCCACGGCAACTGGCTTGTGGCTCTAACCCTCGCCGGTAGAGGGTAGATAACCTCATGGGGTTATCTACCCCCTGGGGCAGCCCAGTAACACTTTGTGCTGTACATGCCCATCTACTCCCCGTCAGCCTTGGAGTATTAGCTTGCTATGCTCTAAACCCAATGGTGATTTCCCCAACACCAGAGGATCCAAACGGTCACCATCCCCTTTGCGCTTTGGAAGGGCCCAGGAAGGAGAACCTGTCAGCAGATCTTCCCCATCTCTTAATGGACGGTTTTCTGCTTCTGGGTGGCAAATGGAAAACATGACTCTGTACAAGTTCTTTGTATGCAAGTGTGTGTTTGTTTATGTGTAGTGTGGGATGCTGTGTGGTCCTGGTTTTGTGGAGTGAGTCCCTGGGGAGTCCAGGCCTCGAGGCTCGAGTAATCCGAGTAAGAGACTCGTGTGTTTACCTTCTGAAAAAAAGTCAGGCTTTCAGAAGTAATTGTTCCACCACATAAAGAGTCTAACAACTTTGACAAATACAGTGGAGGTTGATTTCGGGTCATAATCACATTGAAGGCAATCATGAGGCTTTAAACTAATAGGACATGTATTAAGCATAGCCTGAAAGCACTCCCACTTCAGTAATCCACGCAGAGTCTTAGCTTTTGAAGGATTCATGTAGCATTTAAGTTAATAATACATTTCTTAAAAACGGTTCTTCTTTTAGTAGCAGATGTATGACAGCTGAATTTGTTGTCAAACCTACTAATTTAGGACTGTACTCCTGCTTAAATTGGAGTGTCTGTATAGCATTAGAGAGGCTTCCCACAGCTCACCAGTTGGAAAACCCAGATCCAGGCTTCTGTTCCAGTATCCCTGCAGTCATTTTGACAGAGACAGCGAAGGGCTTTTCCTCCTTCCCTTGGGTCCCAAAAGCCATCCCTGTTGGGAGAACGCTGAGACTGCAAACACGAGGAGGATCTAAGGGTAACGTGGTAGGGGCTCATGCTGTATTTGATTCTGGTGGGAATAACTGGTACTTGGGTGTGCCGTCATCATCACTGCAGTGGAGATGTATAAAGCACACAGCACACAAATTCAAAGGAGACCAGATTTCATTAGTCCTTCTATTCATGAAACAGCTTGCTGAAAAAATAGATGGGCAGAAGTTGGCGATGATACCGACATTGTTAAATGGAAATGATCTTCCAGATCACCCAAAGAGCAAAAACTTTTATTTGTTGCAATTCCCTGCGTTCTGCTAACAAGAACCAGGTGAAACACTCATGAAGAATCCCTCCCCCCCCCCCCCCCCCCCCCCCCNATCTGTTACATTTCCAAACTCACAGAAACCGTTTGCTAAAACTTTTCTTTTTTTCTCAATTCCAGAGAATACAAAGAGGATAAAAACCCTGTCTGGCATGTAAGAGTTAAAATTTCATTATGAATTTGAACAAAATCACAAATCTTCCAGAGAAACCAGCAATATCTGGTGTGTTGACTAATCTGAAAAAGTCAGTATGTTTTTCAAGCTTTCCATTGTCTTTTCACTGTATAAAGAAGAAAAGAAGACCCAAAACAAACTGCAAAGGAAGTTCACAAAACTGTGTCATGTAAATCCAGAAGAAAAATTTGTTACCATTTATAAAAATTGAAGCTGTTTGTTTTTTCCCATCTACTGACAAGCCACTGACTATTTTTGAGCTTGGGATTCTGGTGGAGTGGATCTTTATTTCTAATCATGGCTATACTTTGTTTAGGAGATGTACGGTCTAAAATACAAAATATTATCTCCATGTGTGTCCTGCAGGGCTAGTACTGTTTCTTGCTCTCAGACAAAATTCTTTGTAATTCCCAGTCATAAAAAAAAAAAATCTGAAGTTGTCTTGCTGACCAGCAAGTATTGAATCTCTTTAAATTCTTGCTCACAGCATTAGATTAAACACAGAATATCTCTGGTTGTTATGGTGATCCATGCATTGTATTCTACCAGCTCATTCTTCATCTTGGGTTTGGCAGGTGCTTGGTGAATTCAGTTCATGCTGAAGGAGCTGGCAGTGCCCAACAAGGCCATTGATTTGACAGTGTGCTGCCCACAACTTTTTTTAGAATGAGGTGTTTGAAGGGTGTTGGATCACTAAATTAGGTTTGTTAGAACACAAACTAGGAACAATGCCATTTGAGAGAGGTTTAAGCAACAGAGCATGAACAAATACCTCCCCTTGTTCAGTGCTCCTTGCAGATCAGAGAATCATAGAATCATAAAAGTTGGAAAAGACCTCTAAGATCATCAAGTCCAACCATCAACTAACACCACCATGACTCCTAAACTAGGCCCTGGAGTGCCACGTCTACACCTTTTTTTGAACACCTCCAGGGATGACGACCACCACCTCTCTGGGCAGCTTGTTCCAATGTTTAACCACTCTTTCGGTAAAGAAATTCTTCCTGATGTCCAGTCTAAACCTCCCCTGACGCAACTTGAGGCCATTTCCTCTCGTCCTATCGCTAGTTTCTTGGAAGAAGAGTCCAACACCTGCTTCACTACAACCTCCTTTCAGGTAGTTGTAGAGAGCGATAAGGTCTCCCCTCAGCCTCCTCTTCTCCAAACTAAACAGCCCCAGTTCTCTCAGCCGCTCCTCAGAAGACTTGTTCTCTAGACCCCTCACCAGCTTCGTTGCCCTTCTCTGGACACGCTCCAGCACCTCAATGTCCTTCTTGTACTGAGGGGCCCAAAACTGAACACAGGATTCCAGGTGCGGCCTCACCAGTGCCGAGTACAGGGGCATGATCACTTCCCTACTCCTGCTGGTCACACTATTCCTNCCCTCGAGCAGATCGACACTCCCGCCCAGCTTGGTGTCATCTGCAAACTTGCTGAGGGTGCACTCAATCCCCACATCCAGATCATTGATGAAGACGTTAAACAAAACCGGCCCCAGAACTGAGCCCTGGGGAACACTGCTCGTGACCAGCCGCCAACTGGATTTAACTCTGTTCACCACCACCCTCTGGGCTCGGCCATCCAGCCAGTTTTTTACCCAGCGAAGAGTATGCTCATCCAAGCCATGAGCTGCCAACTTCTCCAGGAGAATGCCGTGGGAGTCATTGCCTCCGGTCTTGCTTGGTCCAGCTGTTTTTGGTGACTTTCTGAGCTCTGCCATCCCCCGGCAGCCTGGGGGCATTGTAATCTCCAAGGCCTGGCAGTGTCACTCCCCCCTGGTTTCCTCCGGAGTCTCCCAGTGTCTCCAAGGACAGATTGTCACTCTTCTTTTCCTGCCTCTCCATAGAGATGACCCTTCTTTCACAGGAGGATTGCTTCTCCCTCTCCCAGGTCAACAGCAGCCACCTTCTTTGCTACCCAACCACACCTAATTATCGTGCATGAAGTGCACAATAAACTGTGAGCAGATAAAGCAGATGCTGTCCATCACAGGGAGTATCAGAAATATTCCCAAAGGGTGGGCCTTCTTTTCGTCCTTATTCTGCAATTATTTCGTTGTTCATTAACTTCAGAAGACTGTAAGGCCATGTGTAGGGAAAGATGCCGGGCACAGCAGCTTCTCGCTGCGTGCTGTGAGACACGAGTGTTCAGGCACAGTCCAGTCTGAAACCAGCACCACCAGCAAAATCTGTCCTTTGGCAGCAGCCTGGACAGCTGGTAGTGAGTAACAGCTAGCCCACCTCATGTTTGGACAAGACTAGTTTCTCATGCTATGGGACTGTAATCACGATCCTTTTAGCCTGCAAATTTTCCAAGAGGATATAACCCCAAATGACTTTGCTTTTAAAGGAGAAGAGAGTGAACTTTCCAATGATCAGTACTAGCAGACCCATTAGCCCAAACTCATCTCAGCCCTGACAGAGGAGGATCATTCTTGGTTACTTTCACACCCAACCTTTTGCAAGGAACTGCTCTGCTGCAGTAACATGTGAAAGTTTGTGCTTACCATATCGGAGGTCATTTGTACATCAAGCATCTGCTTTTTGTAATGTGAAAAATATCCCATGTGTAGTGTAAATGCCCCCCACCCACTGGGAGCCCATTAGCAGCTTCACTTTTAGGGAAACAGCATGTGGTTTGGGAAATACAGGGCAGGAAACACGGATTCATATCTTGGGTTCTAGGTAGATCACTCAAAAGAAATGCAGCTTTCACTGTTGCTCTGCCAGCTGTCTCAGGTCTCAGATTCCACCTGAAAATCTACTCTGGCAGCTCCCATGTTAACTTTCTTAAAATCTTTCTGCTAAAATAGTACTGGAATAAGCTCAGGATTGGTTATTAAAAGAGTAAGTATACAGAGTAATACTGCTACCAGACCCAGTACTCCTGTTGTGTGTCATATATTTCTTCTTAAATCCCTTATGCAAATAGTTTTAATTTTCAAAATTTCCTTTGTTTTAAAAAAGCAGTGTGTGTATGGTTTATATATATTTTTATATATATATATGTAATAGAATTTATTTTTCATCCACTTTTAGTGTAAGTATAACTTGCTAGGTGTTTTGCTCTGAAAATTCATAATAGACCTCTAGTAGCATTTTATAAATATTTTAAAAGGCAATTTATTCTCTTCATATTTACACCCATGAATTACTCATTACTTAGCACATCTTCCCTCCTGTAGGCAAACAGCAGTGGTTGCCACACGGTTTTAAAATGAAAGCTATCAAGGTAAAGATGGGTTTCATTAATGAATGACTACTGTGATATTGCACTGCAGGCACTAGCAGCTTGGTTGCAGGTGGCTTTTAACAAAGATTTCTCACATTTACCAGAATTGCACGGGTGCAAATGAAAGCAGATAAACCTCACCTCATCTGCAGATAAACTTTTTTTTTCTCAAATGCTCTTCATAACAGTATCTAATATTCACCTAATACCTTTCATCTCAAGCAATTTACAATTAATTAATCTTCATAGCTCTTTGCTAAAATAAGAGCATTGACAAAATGATGCTGGAGAAGATAGGCTGATTGCCGAGGATTTGCCTCTAACACAGACAAAGTACTGTCTTACTAATCATCACATACTTAATTCCATTTTTCAGGGTGAAAAAAAATCTTGATAGCAAATAACCTGTAGTCTGAATCTCTGCGGAAGATACCTTGTAACGGTGACCGCAGGACACTGACTGTGGCATCGTACTGCAGGCTCTCTGCTCCCTTTGTAGGGAAAGAAACTGAATAGAGGGCACTAGCTGAAACTTGCAGCATCTTCAGTTATATCAAGTTCATGATATACTGTCACTCAGGTCACAAAGAAAAGATGACCAAGGTGACAAAAGATGAGGAGAGGAGCTGTGGGTTCACCTTATTTTTGGCCAATAGTTGTAGTTCACTCTTCCAGTGAGCCCTTGTTGTGCGCCTGCATCCTTCCCTCACTGCCAGGCAGGGTTGGGGATATGGGGTGTAGGGCTGGGACAGGCTGGACCATTCTTCGTTGAAGGCTGTTTGGAGAATTCAGGTAGTGAACAGCAGCTCCTTCTCTCCCCCTTTTCTCCACCAGCATGTAAAACACTTGTGTGACTCTCTACTGACTACCAAAATTACAATAGGTAAAAGAAAAGGTGCCTGTATTATGTCTAGGTCCTGGTAAAATCAGGTCTCATATATACCTTTTCTAATTTTGATGCAGAAAGGAGTCATCTCCTTTCTGCAAAGAGCCTCAGCAATATTTTCCACTTCCTCCTGCATCCATGGGACTTAGGAAGTTTTGAGAGAGACACAGACAGGCTTGGTGCATATTCTTGTCTCCCTGATCCTAAGGAGTTTACAAAGAAAATACATGGAGTTTTAACCAATATTGGCCTTCCTGCAGTAGGAAACCTGCTCTATCTCCTCTAAGAGCCTCCTTCTTTGTCTTCAGTATCATTGCTCCAAAGCTGTGCTACTACCCACACGTTTAAACGTCAGGGACTAGGGCTCAAATGACCTGAGATCTTTGTTTATGTTTAACTGAGAGAAGGAGGAGCTTTTTAAGCACTCCTCAGAGCAAATGCACCTTTAACCTGCATGTTATCACAGTAGTGTAATGTGATATCAGTGTTCATGCACTTTCAAAAAATGACAGGATATTTCTTTAAAAGAAAGATCTTGGAGATGCTCTCAGGCTACATTTCTGTGCTGAAGAAGGAAAAAAAAAAAAAAAAGGAGTAGAAGTTTCTGATACAGTAACAGCAGCTGAGATTTTCACATAACCACCTGCCTTCAGGGCCCAGGAATGTAGGAGAAACACCAAGGGCATGTGGTGGGCTGTCAGATTGTGCCACTGTGGAGGAGAACGAAACTCTGCAGAGCCAGCAAAGCAACGTGGGAGAGTCTCCAAGGCAAATCTGCCACTTACACTCTCCTGAGGCCTCTGCCACTTGTTAGCAGTGCTACGAGCTATCCAACTCCTTGTCAAGAGCACGGGGGCTTTGGAGACCTTTTCCTGCAACTGAAGTACTGTGGAAATCACTTGAATTACAATTTTCCAGTAGACAGCGCTCTGGTTTAATATTTCTGCACTTGTACAATACACGCACAGTTAATTAAATGTGCCTGCAATACAAAAGGACATTATCTGTGTTGGTATAAAACACTACAGATCATACTTGTGGCTGTACTTTATGCCTCCTTAAAATAATTCGACCCCCTCACACTCACTCACCCCCCACCCCACTCCCCACATACACATACCCTTTCTTGATCCTGTTAATAATTTCAGGCATCTTAAAAAAATTACTGGGATTTAAAATTGTACAAAATGAGAAGCTCTCCTACTTCATTAATGCATGTACTAAATGTATGATTAAAAAGCTTCCCTTTAAGTAGTCCCTTACAGGTCTTAACTACAGGACGATTCATACAGAGGTGAAATTAATACGATGTTTCTGGTTAATCTTGCAGTTCAGTTTTCACATGCCAGAGATGGTCAAGTGAATTTATCTTCAAAGGTCCTAATTAAGAAAAAGAGCAATGGCAAAGGTACAGGTAATTATGCCTCTTTGTAACATCAGAACCTGCTTTTTAAAAGCAATGGATTTAGAAACATGATCTTATAAATAGAGACTTTTTGCAAAACAAAGTAACCTCTTCCCTCCCCAGTCTAAGCCCAAAATCCAACCACATACCCAAAACCTTAAAAGACCATGGCCTGGAAGCACTGAATAGTCCCAAGTGGGTCCTCATGGATTTGGCTGTGACAGAACACATGAAGAGTCACGATTCACAACCCTGATTTAAGTTCTACTTCCTATTTCATTGCCTAATTTGAAATTACCTGAATCCTTCACATCCTGGCCATGGGCTCTGCAGGCAGGGACCCGCAGGGTTTCCAACTCTGCTGTGGGTTGCTGAAACCAAGCAAAACCAAAGGAGGACTTCCCACTTGTTTTTAAATAGCATTGGTTGGGTACTTCGTGGCTAATACTTTGCATTGTTCATGGCAAAGCTTCAACGCATTTGGTATTCAGATTTGTGTAAAGCCTAGTAGTTACTTTTAAACAGCCAGCTCCAAGGGGCATTGCATGTCCTCTTGATGGAGCTGGAACAGCCTTGCAGGAACATGGGGTCAGTCCAACCAAACAGTGTCAGATGTCCCAGCCAGGCCAGCTGCAAGACAGCCCAATCTACACAGCCATGTTCTCCCCTTGTGAAGCTTGTCCCTTCAGAGAGGGTGCTGTGTTACCCACTGCTCTTGGGGCTGTTAGCAGATATTGTAAGCAGAGGCTTACAATATCTTACAAGATGTCGAAGGGAGATCTGCCCTTGGCTCAGTTACGGGCTCTCAGGGGTGTCTGGGTGGTACGTGCTCACCCTTCGCCTCTCCTCCTCCAGCTGTGGTGTGGCAGAGGCAAACGCATAGCAGCGGAATGTGTCTTTTGAACTACTGAATATTTTTCCTGGGCACCCACAATGAATCAAACTTGGTATTATCTGTAGGACATGTGCAGCCTTCAAGCCATACACAGCTCATACAGTTTTGTTTGCCACATAAAGACTAGGTGGGACATGCATCTTCCATTGGCATCATTGGAAGTCCTTGCTTGGGGGCAGTTTGGTGTATCCAGTGAAATACCATTTCATAGTGCTTCTTTACTTTTGTTTCCTGGGTGCTGTTGGAAAAGGATGATGATATACATCCTAATTTCATTACAAACCATGAGCCTGTTCTTCTACTGGATCTGAAGTTTTGAAAAATAAGATGTTTTTTCCCAAGCAAGAGGTCTTTCAGTTTGTGTGAATGGTGCTTCGTTGTCTGCGCCTGACAATGTCCTAACAAGTTAACTCACTGTCGTGACTAAAGCACCATCCAAGTTATTTTCAGAGAGGCCTTTAAGTATTGTTCTGACATAAAACAGTAACGATGCTCCACTTAGGAGTGCTGACAAGGGGTGGATTTGCTGGCTTAAAAAAGAAGAATCATAAAATTGCTGGGACCAAATACTTGTTGGAATAGACCAGAGGGGTCTTTTATACAAACATGGTTTTTTAGGATATCATATTCTTTATCAAGTTTACTTGCCATTTTAGTAACAGTGTCAGTGTCCAGTCCTGAAAAAGTTTTTACCTGCGTGTCACAGTATTATGTCATGTCGAAATGGATGTTGCAGTCATGGGTCCAGCCTAGCAGCAACTTGCCCACTGACGGAGAAGACCGGGAACAGATTAATGACCTTTTTAGAACTTGTGCAATTTCAATCCAAGAAACCAGTGCTAGTCCAGGAAATTGTGCTATTATTGCCAGTGCCCCTGGATGTATTCATTAGCCTCCTGAAGTAAGAATTCTACCCACAAATCGCCTTTGGCACCTTAAAGTATTTTCAATTCAGCAGCCTTTGATTTAAGAGTAACTATAACATCTGTATAAAAGTAGCAGATACTATGATGTAACATGCTGACATGGCATAACACAGCTTCTGCCCACAAAAGCCACTTGCTCGGAGAAGACTCCCCAATGCCAGGGCACATGGTAAGAGCGCTGGGGCGCTGCGGTCAGACGAGGAATTTAACGCCTGGCTGCCCAGGCTGTGTTTGCTCTCTGAAGTGTAGATTTCCATCTTCTGAGTAATCAGGCTGGTATCTTTCACATTTACAAACCCAGCAAGAAGTATGTGTCTAGTGCATAAATGGTATTATAATACCATCATTTATATTAGAACTGTCTGAGCAAGTAGTGGTGTATCGTCGTTATTTTAAGCCTGGCATTGGAAATTGGGGGTTCTTCGTTTATTATTCCCCGTTCACAGAATCATAGAATAGCCCAGGTTGGAAGGAACCTTGAAAGATCATTTGGCCCAACCTTTTGTGGGAAAGGGAGCCTAGGTGAGATTATCTAGCACCCTGTCCAATCGCATCTTGAAAACCTCCAGAAATAGGGACTCTACCACGTCCCTGGGGAGGTTGTTCCAGTGATTGATTGTTCTCACTGTAAGAAATTTCTTTCTTCTGTCAAGATGAAACCTCTCCCAGTGCAGCTTGTACCCATTGCCCCTTGTCTTCTCCATGTGGCTCCTTTTGAAGAGAGAGCCTCTGTCCTCTTTGTAGGAGCCCTTTAAGTACTGGAATCCTGTGATGGGGTACCCCCTGAGCCTTCTCTTCTCCAGGGAGAAAAGACCTAACTCCTTCAGTCTTTCCTCACAGGGCAGGTTCTCCAGCCCTTTGATCATCTTCATGGCCCTCCTGTGGACCGTCTCCAGCCTGTCCGTGTCTTTTTTGAATTGTGGGGACCAGGACTGGAGATGGTACTGCATAGCTCACCTCTATACATTCAAATTTCTCTTTTACATAAAGTGCAACTCCATTTCTTCTTCTTCCCTTCCTATCTTTCTGAAAGAACTTGTAGCCATCCATTGTGGTCTTTTAGTCATATGAATTTTCCCACCAAGCTTCTGTGATTCCTATGACATCGTAACTCTCAGGCAGGGCACAGAATTCCAGTTCCTCCTGTTTGTTCCCCAGATGACGTGTGTACTTGCCTTTGGAAAGAGTTGGGGAGCATTTCTCACTACTCTGCTAGGTGTGCTCATCTACCCTGTTGCTTATGGATATACAGGTGTTGCAGCTGTGGACCCTGCCCCCCCAAGCTCATTAGTTTAAAGCACGATTCACTAAAAGTCAACCAATCTGCTACTGAAGATTCTCCTGCTGTTGTCCCAAAGTCAGTGTTCATTTACCCGGTGAGCGATGAGCCGATTCACACGCAGAGTTGAGATATTTGTTTATTGCATGTCTGCGCAGAGATGGGTGCTAGGTGATAATTCCACAGAGCTAGCACACCTCCTTGTAAGATTATGGAGTTTATATACATTCACAAAGACAAAAATGTTATACATTACATTCTGATTGGTTTGTTGTGTTACATACTCATCTTACAGGCATATTACCTTTTTATTTAACTACGCATGCTTGCAGGCGGGGGTGCAGTTACTTCTAGTCACTTTTTCTTAGGGGTGTATTTTTTAACATTATAATTGTATTAAAATTAATATAGATTACTTTTGGGCAGCTAGTTTCAGCAGCTGGTGGCTCAGCAGCTGTTTCCCTTATCTTGGTCTTACAATGTTATTTCTTCAGGGTTGTTGTGTTAGCTTTTACTCGTTTGTTATTGGTTCTTAGCATTCTTTCGCATTCATCCTTTAATCATCCGTCATCACTGCCTCTTCTAGATAGATGTATCCCATCTCTCCCCGATAGGCTGTATTTGTCCCGTGATCATAGAAACCAAAGCTCTGGTGACGATACCAGCCACAAAGCCAGGTATTGATCTGTATGATGCGTCAACTTCTGCCTGCACCCCACCCCTGACTGGCAACACAGAGGACAAGATCACCTGGGCCCCTGTCCCTTTCACTCGGGCCCCCAGGGCTCTGAAGTCCTGCTTGATCTTGCCCAGGTTTTGCTTAACTCTGTCATTGGTGCCCACATGGAAATGAAGTAGGGGATAGTAGTCTGCTTTTAACCAGTTGTGGCAGTCTCCCTGTGACATCCCAGATCTTGGCTTCTGGCCAGCAGCAAACTTCCCTTGACTATATATCAGGTCAGCAGATGGGTGCCTCGGTGCTCTCAGCAGAGTGTCGTTCATTACTAGCACTCACCACTTCCTTTTGCAGCTTTTAGTATGTGGTACTGGTGTGGTTTCTCCCTGTGAATCTTGCTCATTGGTTTTGTCTGCTGCCAGATGCCCGAGAGGTGTTTGCACACCCTGCTCGTGGTGCTCCTGGTGCCTGGTACTCCCTAGGGACCAGTTATATGTGGCTTCACGGTTCCACTCTGGGCTCTGCCATTATAACCCTGTGGAAATCACTTCTGCATGCTCCAATTAAATGGCCTTACATTTTATTACTTATCAGTAGCATTTATTATAATGAAGAGAAGCTACTCACTTGAATACTGCTACTACCAGTCAGTTAAATTCAAATAGGAAGGGGAAAAAAACTGTAAAAGGGGGAAATGAACAAAATGTTTGATACTTTATCAAGTAGACAACTTAAATAATCTGTTCTATAAAGGCACTGTCAGTTTTTAAGAACCTACCTCCTCTGTTTAACCTCTGTGAGTTTCAACAGAAATTTGATTTTATGTACTTTTAAGAGCTTTCATTTTGTGAAATAAATGCAATTAAACATCTGTTCCCTGCAAAATATTACGGGCCAACTGGTTTGGATTATTTCAGTTCATAGAAATATAATTATAGCTAAAACACTTTGTAAAACTTATTTAACTGGGTCACTGGGTCACAGCATTTAGTATTGCTAATTGTAAAATTAGCTTATTGTAAAATAACTGAATTTTGCTCAAAATCTTCTACTAAAGGCACTGGTTTTAGTAAACATGAGATGAGGAAAATTTTTAACAGGTCACAGAAAATTTGTGCTTACTCTCCATGGATAATGCCATTTATAACAGACATCTGGTTTGCTTGTGGGTTTCTCTCTCCAGGTGTTTTTGAATGGCAGCTTTACTTCCAGGCTCCTCATAACTGACAATATTTATTAAAATGAAACTTAGTTTGATCAAACTGGTTAAGAAGTTTTGTGAGGAAAACATCATTTAATCAGCAGATTTCTGCAAGTCAAGCTTATTTTTGGAGCCTTAAAAGACAGTATACCCAGTGCATGTGGAAAAATAAAGCTTTCCAATGAAACATGTTTCCTGACTGTTGAAACTCTGGACTACACAACAATTTTTATCAAGTTTTTATTTTGCCATAGATTTTTTTCTGTATGATATCTAAAATAGCCACAAAACACAAATCTAGACAGGAGCCAGCACAGAGCAGCACAGTGCATGTTGTGCATTACCTACAAAGGAGTTCATGAAAGTTAACTGGGAAAAGCAGGTTCTCATATTCTATACAGAAATAAATACGTGACATTTCTCAATAGGTCCACACCACCAGTAGGAAAATTTCCAGTAGGAAAATTAAAACAAATCAAAAAAGTTGGAAGCACCTCATGGTCCTGCAACTCTCATTTGCACTTATCCTCACTGTAGGAGATACGCCAGGGGGGAAAGGGCAGGAATTCTCATGGGGGTCTTTGACTTACCAGATGTCTGCTGGAAATACAATACAGCAGAGAGCAAGCAGTCCAGGAGGTTCCTGGAGTGTGTGGAAGATAACTTCCTGACACAGCTGGTAAATGAGCCAGCTAGGGAAAGCGCCCCGCTGAACCTGTTGTTTGTGAACAGAGAAGGACTTGTGGATGATGTGATCATCTTGGGCATAGCAATCATGAAATGATAGTTTTCGATTTTCGGAGAAGGAGGGGGGTCAGCGGAACTGCCACCTTGGACTTCCAGAGGGCAGACTTTGGCCTGTTTAGGAGACTGATTCACAGAGTCCCCTGGGAGGCAGCCCTGAAGAGCAAAGGAGTCCAGGAAGGCTGGGCATTCTTCAGGGAGGAAGTCTTAAAGGTGCAGGAGAAGGCTGTCCCCACGTGCCAAAAGACAAGCCAGCGGGGAAGAAGACCAGCCTGGCTGAACAGAGCACTTTGTCTGGAACTCAGAAAAAAAAGGAGAGTTTATGACCTTGGAAGGAGGGGCAGGCAACTCAGGAGGACTACAAGGATGTCATGAGCTTATGCAGGGAGAAAATTAGAAGGGCCAAAGCCCAGCTAGAACTTAATCTGGCTACTGCCATAAAAGACAGTAAAAAAATGTTTCTATAAATCCATTAGCAACAAAAGGAGGGCTAAGGAGGATCTCCAGCCTTTATTAGATGCAGAGGGAAACATAGTGACAAAGGATGAGGAAAAGGCTGAGGTACTTAATGACTTCTTTGCCTCAGTCTTTAATAGTAAGACCAGCTGTTGTCCAGGTACCCAGCCACCTGAGCTGAAGTGCTCACCAAGCCACTTTCCATCCTATATCAGCACTCCTGGCTAACCCGGGAGGTCCCAGTGGACTGGAGATTAGCAAATGTGACGCCCATCTACAAGAAGGGCTGGAAGGAGGATCTGGGGAGCTACAGGCCTGTCAGTCTGACCTTGGTGCTGGGGAAAGTTATGGAGCAGATCATCTTGAGTGCCATCACACGGCACGTACAGGACAACCAGGCGATCAGGCATGGGTTTATGAAAGGCAGGTCCTGCTTGACTAACCTGATCTCCTTCTATGGCAAGGTGACCCGCTTAGTGGATGAGGGAAAGGCTGTGGATGTTGTCTACCTGGACTTTAGTAAAGTCTCTGACACCATTTCCCATAGCATTCTCCTGGAGAAACTGGCAGCTCATGGCTTGGATGGGCATACTCTTCGCTGGGTAAAAAACTGGCTGGATGGCCGAGCCCAGAGAGTGGTGGTGAATGGACTGAAATCTAGTTGGCGGCAGGTCACAAATGGTGTTCCCCAGGGCTCAGTATTGGGGCCAGTTCTGTTCAATATCTTTATCAATGATCTGGATGAGGAGATCAAGTGTACCCTCTGGAAGTTTGCAGATAACACCAAGTTGGGTGGGAATGTTGATCTGCTTGAGGGTAGGAAGTCCCTACAGAGGGATCTGGACAGGCTGGATTGATGGGCCGAGGCCAATTGTGTGAGGTTCAACAAGGCTAAGTGCTGGGTCCTGCACCTTGGTCACAACAACCCCATGCAACGCTACAGGCTTGGGGAAGAGTGGCTGGAAAACTGCCTGGCGGAAAAGGTCCTGGGGTGTTGATCGACAGCCGGCTGAACATGAGCTGGCAGTGTGCCCAGGCGGCCAAGAAGGCCAATAGCATCCTGGCTTGCATCAGAAATAGTGTGGCCAGTAGGAGTAGGGAAGGGATTGTCCCCCTGTACTCAGCACTGGTGAGGCCGCACCTCGAATCCTGTGTTCAGTTTTGGGCCCCTCAGTACAAGAAGGACATTGAGGTGCTGGAGCGTGTCCAGAGAAGGGCAACGAAGCTGGTGAGGGGTCTAGAGAACAAGTCTTCTGAGGAGCGGCTGAGAGAACTGGGGTTGTTGAGGCTGGAGAAGAGGAGGCTGAGGGGAGACCTTATCGCTCTCTCCAACTACCTGAAAGGAGGTTGTAGCGAGGTGGATGTTGGTCTCTTCTCCCAAGTAACAAGCGATAGGACGAGAGGAAACGGCCTCAAGTTGCGTCAGGGGAGGTTTAGATTGGATATTAGGAAAAATGTCTTCACCAAAAGGGCTGTCAAGCATTGGAACAGGCTGTCCAGGGAAGTGGTGGAGTCACCATCCCTGGAGGTATTTTAAAGTTGTGTAGATGTGGTGCTTAGGGACATGGTTTAGTGGTGGACTTGGCAGTGCTAGGTTAATGGTTGGACTTGATGATCTTAAAGGTCTTTTCCAGCCTAAACGATTCTATGATTCTATGAATATGTGCCCACTGTGGAAACTCTTGCTATTCTAGGCTTGGGGAGTGGTAAACATTGTGTTTTACACATCAAGCCCTGATTCTCATTTTCTAAAAGATACAGGGCTGGGTCTGTGAGAATTAGGCACTTTCTTGGGTACAAGTGACAAGTGAACAGCATGTTGTCCAAGAGGATGAACATGTTCTGAGCACACCAACTGGCTGCTCTGAACAGCTTAAATGCTTCCTCACATGTCTCCAAAGCACAGTGCAGCTTTGGTGCCTGGCACCACCTTTCTCCTCCAACCAAAGGACTACTCAGCATTCACGGGAGGTTCTGCTCAGCTGCTTGCATCCTTCATACTCTGAAATGGAGACACCTGTTGCTTTGAAACTCCTTCGGGGCTGAGATGGTGATTAAGAATAAGTAGTGTGAGTTGAATTTGAATGTGAAATGAAACAGGAGTTAAGTTCCTAAGCAGCTTTGAGGATCTGTGCCTGAGCTCGTAAAATGCAATTAATTAGTAACTGGAGACACCCTAGGGCCCTTCCATCCTTGAGGTTTCAATATGACATCTCTCCTCCTTAGCCCATATTGTACGCTCTGAAGTCATCGTTATGCCAAGAAAGGAGGCAGACACATTTACTAGCTCTTTGGTCTAGCATAATTCCACATAAACTGTAGCACACACGTTATTGTAGCTTGGCAGGGAGGGGCAGGACTGAATGCTACCAGACCTTAAGCACTGACACTTGTTAGGGCATTGCTTAACCTCTCCTAATCTGGTGAGCTGTGGCATCCAGTATGGGTTGCTAAAGCTGATGGAAATTCATTAACACCATTGCTATGTCATTAACACTTTTACCAAGGATCATATCCCTTTAAGTGTCCAAATATGGCACTCCAAGCCAGTGCTCAAGCAATTAGAAGCAGCAATTCCAGGAAAGAGGCATTTGTTAATGATATAATGCCCACAAGTGTCAACAGATGTCATTCCTTTTAATAAGGCATGTGGCTCTAATTTGGCACTTCTTGCCATCAGGAGGAACTTCTTGCAGAGCAGATGTCACTTCTAATCCGATCTTTCATTGGTATCTGTGCCCTGTTAAAACTGGCGTGCCAGTTTAGAAGTAGGCATGGTGCCATTAGAGCAGATGGTCATAAGCACAAGTCATGTTACAGAACTGGTTTTTCTAGAAATGTGGATGCTGGGACTGAAGTACTACCCAGGAACATCAAAATCTTCCTACCCAGGAAAATTCCCCGCTAAGTAGGTTGATAGATGCCGTTAATGCTTTAGTGCTAGTAGAAAATAGATGTTATCTGTATCTTCTTTCTGCTTGTTCTAACTTTTGGGCAACCACTGGTGGTCCCAGGGGCCATTCTGGCAGCTGAGGACATTGGAAAGTAGATGTGTTGTTGGCAAAAGTGTCATCAATGCTTGGTGTTACTTTGACAGCTCTACAGTGCCTGGGAATTGTTGCAGTGTGGAGGACTACTCTGTTGGGCAACGAGGGGGAGAAGTGGCCCTTGGACCTGTATTCATCCATCTCCTCTGTAAGAGTGTATGATTCTCTGCCACACAAATACCTGAAGTAAAACTGTGCTCCTGTTTTACTTCATGTGCTTTAGAGAGTAGCATTTTTCCTAAAGCACTCATCCCAAGTCTAACTTGGCTTGCACTGAAGACAAAACTTCAGTTGCCTTCACTGGGATCAAATGCATTATTTCTTACAAATTCAGCCTTCAGTAACGTTCATTTCAGCAAATTTACTGAACACGGGATATTAAAAGATCTGTTGCTTAGATAGAGCTACTTATTTTGTCTCCCAAAATGAATCAGCTGAGATTAATTTAAGTGTTTAATTGATATATAGTATGTTCTTCTTAACTTGTGTCAGCAAGTAGAGCTTCCAAAAGTGCTATGTGTACTTGCTTGCCTTCAAGTGTACCTCAGGTGTTAAGAAGCAGCCCTTCCTACAACTAATTGATAGGCTTCACTAATTATATGATAAGGTCAGGTTACTCTGATCTGATCTGTTAGAAATCCTCATTTGTATGTCTAGGAGAAGCTTGCAGCGGATATGTTTCTCTCTTCTCAGTTAGAGAAACAAACATTTCCCCAGTATGTAGTCCTACTGCCTCAGCTCCTCAGGGTACCACACAAGACACTTTAGCAGTGTACTTTTGACATGGGATGTTTCTTGTCACTGTAATCAGAGCTGTACACTGAATGAGGAAAGTTTGCAGGGAAGATTTGGTCATGAATGACCCTTGAGAGTTCAGCTCCAAGTTGAGGCAAGAGATGGCCCTTTCAGAAGGTGGATATACAGTGATGTCTCAGGCCCATTTTAAAATCTCTGCATTGTCTAGGTATCTTTGGCAAGACAATGTTATGTTACTGTGGTGGGTTGACCCTGGCTGGACGCCAGGTGCCCACCAAAGCCGTCTATTACTCCCCTCCTCAGCTGGACAGAGAAGACCAAATATAACAAAAGGCTTGTGGGCTGAGATAAGGACAGGAAGAGGTCATTGACCAATTACTGTCATGGGCAAAACAGACTCGACTCAGGGAAATTAGTTTAATTTATTACCAATGAAATCAGAGTAGGGTATTGAGAAATAAAACCAAGTCTCAAAACACCTTCCCCCCACCCCTCCTTTCTTCCTGGGCTCAACTTCACTCCCAAATTCTCTACTTCTTCCCCCCCAAGTGGCACAGGGGGACAGGGGATGGGGGTTGCGGTCAGTTCATCACATGTTGTCTCTGCTGCTCCTTCCTCCTCAGGGGGAGGACTCCTCACACTCTTCCCCTGCTCCAGCGTGGGGTCCCTCCCAGGGGAGACAGTCCTCCATGAACTTCTCCAACGTGAGTCCTTCCCATGGGCTACAGTTCTTCACAAACTGCTCCAGTGTCGGTCCCTTCCACAGGGTGCAGTCCTTCCGGAACAGACTGCTCCAGCGTGGGCTCCTCTCTCCACGGATCCACAGGTCCTGCCAGGAGCCTGCTCCAGCATGGGCTTCCCACAGGGTCACAGCCTCCTTTGGGCACATCCACCTGTTCCAGTGTGGGATCTTCCACGGGTTGCAGGTGGATATCTGCTCCACCGTGGACCTCTGTGGGCTGCAGGGGGACAGCCTGCCTCACCATGATCTTCACCACAGGCTACAGGGAATCTCTGCTTCAGTGCCTGGAGCACCTCCTCCCCCTCCTTCTTCACTGACCTTGGTGTCTGCAGGACTGTTCCTCTCACATATTCTCACTTCTCTCTCTGGCTGCTGTCACACAGCAGTTTTTCCCCCTTCTTAAATATGTTATCCCAGAGGTGCTGCCACCGTCACTGATGGGCTCAGCCTCGTCCAGCAGCAGGTCCATCTTGGAGCCAGCTGGCATTGGCTCTATTGGACATAGGGGAAGCTTCTAGTATCTTCTCACAGAAGCCATGCCTGTAGCCCCCCCACTACCAAACTCTGTCCATGCAAATCCAATACAATTACCCTTTCTGACAAAATTATGATGGATCAGCAAAATACTACGCTGTCTTCACTCTATGAGCTTTAATTAGCCAGCTATACAAATGATCAGTTAGCCAAGCAGCTGTACAATTCACCAGTGGTCAGCCAAGCTACCACCAATATACGGTGAAATTTTAGTACATAATGAAATGCTCATCTTGTCTGGTAGAGGTGTAACATTTCACAAGAGCCCAAATAAAATGTGTTATGTGATCCAAAGTGTGGCACAGTCAGCAAGTTGTCTGCAATTCCCACTAACACATACAGCAATTTTACTTCGTGGTGAAATTTTCACCTTGCCCAATGAGGCTTGTAACAATTCAGTAGGGAGCAGCACGTAACTCCACTCAAGTAAGAAATCCATTTAGCTGGATCCTAAAATGTGTATGTTAATTGGTGAGGTGAGATGAATAAGTTAGTATTGATACAAGGAGATGCATCAGCAGAAGGCTGTATTTCTAGTATCTATTATGTATGAAGGACACTGAAGATGAATCCGTGCCACAAAAATTAATCTAGATTTCAAAAACTCTGAGTCATCAAATACAGTAAAACATGCAAAAGGAAGGAGCTTCAATTCCATGTGAATACACAGAATTAGATTATCAGTTTTGTTTGTTTATACTGAGTTAATTACAGAAGTGCCACAAAACTTCATTGCTTCTACCACATTGTTGCACACTGGCAGATGTAAGGTTTGATCCACACCAACCAGTGACAAAATATTATGAAATATTGTTCTTTTGTCTTCTGTCCCATGAAGAATTGTAGATATTTATGGTGGAAGAACAGAATGAAGGATAAATATTTATTCATGTAAACATAACTTTTATCTGACTAACTTAAGTCAAAATATTTCTCTTTCCAATTTGCCTTTCATCAGCTTTGCAAGCAGTGGACTCTTCAAATACTTTTTGATTAATGGCGGTGGGGCTAAATTTTGGGAAGTACTTAGGTTAAAATTGCAACTTGGCTAAAACTAAAAACTAGAGCCAAATTGTCAGATCCAAATGAGCAACATACAGCCAAGTTACCAAGACATGACAAGTTATTACATGTCAGCAGAGCCCCATGAGTTGTCCATGGTCATGCTCTAGCACTTGGCAGAGGCAAAACATCTCCATTTCTCTTAAACCGACTTTGTTGCAGGTGAGGCTAAGCTGAATGACCTCCTTTGCCGAGGGCTGGGAGCACACATAGCCTGGCTCGGTGGATGCTGCTTGGCTGTGGGACCAGCTGCGCCGGTGAGCAGGGGAGGACCTGGAGGTCAGGCCAGGCCTGGTCTCCTCCTCCCTTGCCGTGTTCTTCACACTGTGGCTGTGGTTTGGTCCGCTCTAATTCTCTCAAGAAAAGCTGCTATATAGTAAGCCTGAGTGGTGTCAGGATGAGCCAGTCTACACCACTTGGCTGGCTTTTTTTTAGCAGCATAGGTACAGCCTGATAGACCAAGCCTCAACTAAAGGCCATGTCTGCAAGGGCATCCTGTCGTGAGTAGGGTTGCCAGTGCTGCCATGGCAGTGCAACTGCCAGTTGAATTAGGAAAGCATATCCTGAAGAGGTGACACTACCCTCCGCCCTGCGAGAAACACCACCTCTGTGCTTTGCATGCCTGGATCAGCTGGAAGTGCAGGATCCAGCCTCTGGCTGCAGGAGCCATCACAGCAGCTGGAGGTGAAGGAGGAGCCTGCCAGTGCATCTGCACAGAGGTGCTTTTGCAGCTCTTCCAGCAATGGTTGGCTTTGCAGGGTTCCTACCCTTCAGGTGCCCCAAGAGCTATCTGCATGGCCAGATCTGAGGGGCCAAAACCATCAAAGAGCAGGTGTCATAGGAGAAAGGTGCTTGGCTTTAGGACTGGAGGGCATGGGGAGAAGGATGGACACGCAGCAATCTCTTCAGATGTAAGTGGTAGTGTACAAAAGCCATGACTGATCACATAGCTGTCATTAGTCATCAATGATGGTAGCAAACTCCCTCCCTGGCAATGAGGGGGCTGTCTCAGAGGTAGTCATCTGCAGTGCAGATACCCAAAGCCATCTAAAGCTCAGAGAGCTGGCTGTTGTGCTGACAGGGGCTGCAGATTTGGCTCCTTGCTTTGGCGGAAGTTATTAAGCTCAAAATTCAAAATTCAGGTTTTGGTTTTGAATGCTAACACTTCTGAAAAATCAGCTTTTATAAAGGCATGTGGGCATGCAGAAACCTCGTCTAAAATAAATATGTTATGGGGGATTATTGCTCAAAGACCTTTGTCCGAGCCAAAAAAATGTGATGGGAAAAAATACTTTGAGGTAGGTGAGCTAGGTTTAAGCATTGTGTGAACATCAGTCCTTTAGCCTCTTCTTGTTCTGGATGGAAAAGAAACCTGTCATCAGCTTGTCCCTGATCTGTTGCACTTTTGGCCAGTTGTGTCAGGAAATACCAGGCGCTGGCTCTCAGCAAAGACAACAAACCAAATTAGCCAGCTGGTCATCTTGTCTACTATCATAACATCCTAATAGAATGGTAACCCCTCAGGACTAGTGATCACACTGTACTGCTTGATCAATAGCATTGTTTCAGCTTGAGCTACAGAGCTGTACATTCAATTGTGTCTCTTGATAATTACACTGTGAAACGTTATATTGAGTTATACCGTGTTGGACTTTAAAACAGTAACCCTTAAAACAGTGAAATAAAAAGCTCAGCTGACAGGCTGTGTATCTTGTAATCCATCTATAAAAATTACTTACCACTTTACAGGTAAAAATCAGAAATAAAGAGTGGACATTAATTGAAGGATGGGCAAATGTTCCGATTTAGTGAAAAGTGTGTCTTGCAGGTTTTTGTTTTAAACATCACCTGATTATTCACAGTAGTTTAGGTATTTTCCTTATGAGATCATTACCCATGGCAGTGATTTTAAGTTTCATTTTGTGCTTGTATTTGTGCTTGAAAACTGGGGTACAGAAGTGCAGTCTAGTAAAACCCAGAGGAATAATACAGCCCAATGTTTTGCAGGTGAAAAAAGTCATTCTAGCCTCATTCATCATCAGGTTTTCCTGCTTGCTTTCTCAGTCTGTCTCTGCTGTTCTCTTGCTGTGTGAGTTTGGAGAGCAGCGCAACTCCTTCCTTATTTGTAAAGCTCATTGAGTTCTGTGACTGGAAAGTGCTTTAGAAATGCTAAGTGGGCTTGCTGCTGCAACTAGACAAACCTTTGTTGTCATTAAACTTGGCGTCAGGTAGTGTCTAAGGATCTTTAAGATGGAAAGGGCTTGCTATTAGCCTGGGTAAATGTTTGTGCTTCAGTGAACATTCACATGACAGCATGTTCCCAGTGTCTCGGTGTGATTACAGCTGCGGCAGGGAGCTAACAGCTCCAAGCCCGCTGCCAGCAGCAAATGCTTGACCTGCTATGAAGAGCTGGAAACTCACTCCGTTTCGACAGGCTTCATGTAGCAGCCCACAAGACAGGGAGCCGCAGAAGCACTCGTGCTTTAATACTCTTTTGGGGTCTGTTTCTCAGCAAAACGGAGACCTGTAGGCATTGTCAGACAAGCTATTTTTCTAGAAAGGACACAAGTTGTCCAACAGAAGGAGACTTTGTTGCCCTGAGTGCAAGCAGGGATATCCGTGGCTGTGGGGCTCCAGAACGCAGCGCTTCCTATCTCTGTCTCCTCTCAGAGGAAGACCTGCCCATACAAGATGGCTTAATTCATTTATCATCAAACACAGAATTCCCTCCGCCATGCATGCTCCTGCTGGTTTTGCAGTGATCTGTAATATCATACCATATTTCCATGCTTTTTTGTAAATTTTGTGAATAATTCCAGAAAAGGAACACATACAAGAGACACAAACTCCTAGTGACACATACAAGAGAGCCTTCATCTTCCAAGGGCGAGGAGCCCCTGAAGCGAGCTGCTGGAAGGCAGGGCCAGATGGTGAAGAGGGTAGTGGCAGATGTGGAGGGAGGGTGGCTCAAGCCATCTGGGAGCCAGTGGGATTTTGGTCATGGTTTTCTTTGAACACACAGCCTACAATATGTTGCCAGCCCTGACTTCTGCATGTCTTTACTGGCATAACAGTGTAGGGGATGAGTGCGTGCAGCTGAGACTCTCCAAAGTACTTGCAAGTCTTCAAACACCTTTTCTTCTTCCCTGTATTTTTTTCACAAGCAGAAGAGTAGGATTCCTTGGAGCTCATAGTGAGGAGATGATAAAAGTGAGGCTAAAGGCCTTTAGCTCCAGTGGATTGTTAATAGTCTGTTAAATACTCTACTGCAAAGTCAGCAGTGTTGCTCTTCATAGAGCACACAGTCTGCAAAAATACAGGGTGTTTTATGTAGGAGCACCCAAATGACTTGCCAGGAGCTTCAAAGGCAGGCAAGGAGTCTCCCCTGGTTTAGATAAAATGCAAAAGTAGAGGAGTAGGAGGGAAGAGGTACAATACAACAGAGGATGTGGTCACCTGGAAACTGTTCATGCACTGCACATCTGGTGTTTCTGTACAGGCTTTTACCAAAAAATAAGAACTGGTATTCTGGGAGGGCAGATGCTACTGACTCACCCACTGCAGATAATAATGGAAGGCGTTATCTCATGGTGGACAAGTACCATCTGATGAATAATCTTTCTGATTTTCCTTCAAGAAGTGAATTCCTCTGAGTAAATGAAAACCTTTATTTTCCCCTTAGATCGTGAGGAATACGCATTTTCCTGGATCTTTAATTTCATTTCTTCTTTGAATGCTATTTGAAAAGATAAGTGGAATCTGGCACCATGTGTAGCAAGGTGGAGCTCACCTTGCCCTGCTCCTGGGGAACTAGATGTTGCCCTAGTGATATCCGTGGAAGCAGCAAACATTTGCTTTTTGGGGCATATTATACATGCATGTATTGTTGTACCCCACTGTCTCTTTCTGAACTCCATCTCTGAGTGAACAGCAAAGTGGGAGATATTGTCTCTTCTGTTAACCATTGACCTTATCTCAGCAAATCCTGGATATATTGATATTGCTGTTGTGGTGAGCTGACCTTGGCTGGCTGCCAGACACCCACCCAGCTGCTCTCTCACTACCCCTCCTCAACAGGATGGGGAAGAAAATAAGATGCAAAAGGTCATGGATAGAGAGATCACTTACCAGTTACTGTCACACGCTAAACAGACTTGACTTGGGAAAAATTACTTAATATATTTCCAATTAAAGTAGAGTTGAATGATGAGAAACAAAGACAAAAAAACTAAAACAGCTTTCCCCCACGGCCTTTTCCCAGGATCAACTTCACTTCTTCCTTCCCAACTCCTCTACCTCCTCCATCCCATCTGCCCACCAGGAGTACACCCAGTACAGTGGTGCAGCTTGTCTCCCTGAGTCCATTTCTTATTAAAAGATCAAAAGCTGAATTGCTTTTTTGCTTCGCTTTTTTTCTCCTGAAGGGGTTTGTCCAGCCACGGCACGAGGTGCATGCCTGGCTCTCTCCAGGCACCGGGCATTTCTGATTCAGGGGACCTGATGAGGCTGTGTTTGTTAGCTTTCCCACCCACTCATTTCTGTAGTTAGCAGACCTCTTATGCTGTGGTTTAGACAGTAGAAGTGTTTGTAGCTGGCGGCGCTTCATCTTCAATATGTAGAAAAGCTTTTTAACTTTTTTTTTAATAAGAGGTTATGTAACTCCCCTGGACACCTCGTTCTTCAACACGGGAATTGCTTCCATTTGGCCAGATTTGTGAGTTGAAACATTCTCCGTATAATACATTTCACAACAGAGAATAAAGGGTTTCAATTAAAGAGCACTTGAACGGCATTTCTCTGCAAATAATAGGAATAATTTCCTCTTCAAGGTTAATATTTCTACCATTGAAACTTTTAAACAAATAGCTGAGGAAAGAAAAAATTTTCTACAAGCGGTGCTACCCAAACCAACTGCGTGAGCACATATCTGAGACCGCTTCAGGATTAACTTCAGCAGTATGATGCAGACGGACTGAGGTGGACACACATGCTGTAACATCCCCCTGGCACCTGGTAAAGGAGTCCTCGTGCAGAGCTGCAGAGGAGACCGGGCCAGGCTGGGCCAGACGTTCTGCTGACATGACTTTACTGAAGTCAGCAGTGTTTTGTCAGCAGATAAATTGGCATGTAATCTTAAATGTTTGTTACACAGGTGAAAAATCTGTGTAGTTTGGATGTAAAACAACGACCTGATGTGCTGAGGGGTTGTTATGTGCACAGCAGTGTAAAGATGACAAATGCTTCAGGTTTTCCAGTTCCTGCATAGTGTACAGTAGACTGTTTTGTTTGAATTTTTAATGTGGCTTATTATTTGAACAAAGGTCAAATGTGTTTGTAGAAGTCCATGTATACTGCAGATATGCGCTTTCAATTAAGACCTATATGCAAGCAGCCTTAAAGACATAGCAAAACTTAATGCTGTTTTGTCAGAGCCAAAAGGTATATTCTTCCTTTATCAGAAAAGAGGATTTTCTTTTCCAACCTGCACTTTTTTTCTAGTGGATTTTCAGTAATAAAGGCAAAAAAAAAAAAAAAAAATCTCTCTACTTGCACACATTTAAGAAGCCTACATCTTAAAAATACTGGAGACTTGGACATGCCAATTATTAAAATACTGTTATCATTTTCCTGCAGGCAGTACCTCCAGGCAGTACCTAAGTAGTATCGTATTGTATCTTTTTAAAATAATGAGAATAAAAATTATAGCCCTTTTCTGAAATCCTATTTATCTCTTGCCACTATCTCCACTCATTTTTTCAAACAAAATGTTCATCCTTCTGCAAACGTTCAAGTCCAAATGTGCTGTAATCTTTTGCTCCTCTTAGGCTTTCTACTCAATAGATAAAGAAGACACTCCAACTTTGCCTTTTTCAAATGTTAAGAAAAGATTGATTTCCTTATATCTACAAGGAGCCTAGGATGTCATTATTCCCCAGATGGCAAATGCAGGAGGAAACCAAACCCATTAGAGGTTTTGAAAGAGGTCAATATAAACTGGAAACATTGGCAACCTAAGATTCATTACGAGAATATGATTGAAGTGGATGTGAGAGTTAAGGCAGAATTTTTTTTTTGTTTGTCATCTTATTATTCAAATGTCTGAGTGTGGTCTGAGGGACTGTTTGTGGGAAATCCTTCCTGGGTAGGAGAATCTGGTGCCTTGCACCACTGAGTCCTGCTATTCCCTCTTAGTGTGACAACCAGCAACTCCCAAGTGTTAGGGTGAGTGTGTAGGGTGGCTCCTGTAGCAGCTACAAAGCCAAAAATAACTCGTTCACCCAGATACTTAGAAATCCCTTGGTTTCTTTATGAGCCTTGCAGTCAGATACCTTTATGGAGCTAGCCCAAAAGCAGGTGTTAAGTTCCTGTTGGAGCCAGACTCCAACAGCTGCCAAGACTTAGCATTTAAGTAAGTTGCTGGAAACTCTTTATTTCTACATAACCATTTGTATTGGAGAAAATCCATGTAACTTAGCCCAAGTTGCAATGAGAATATGCCTTTGTGGATTATAATTGCTGATACAAGCTCAGTCTGTATGCCACAGTTCACATACATTTTTAATGAACTTATAATTACAGCAGTTTTGGTCTCCTGCAGGTTCCAGCTTTGGAAATGAAGAGCAAACCACTCCTAAGGCATCTGCACCTTCTAAAGACATCCCCAAGGGGAGCAGCAAGAGCACGACACAAGTATCGAGTAACACAGCAACTCCACGCAGGAGCTTACTTCCAGCACCAAAAACTGCCACAGCACCTGCTGGTAAGTGCTCCAAACTTGTGTACTTGAAACATCATCTGCATTAGACCAAGAAATGCAGAAACCTTATTATGATGCTATTTTACTGCTTACTCGACTAATTTTCATGCCGTTCTTGGGCATACTGCCAATGTGCTGATTTGGACTGTATTTGCTGTAGTCTCTTTGAAACACAGTCAATGCTACAGCTATAATCTCATTTTGTGAACTGTGTCCGGAGTTGAAGGCATTTAGTGTCCCTAACTACACATGCCAGAGATTTAGTGTATGTATTATTGGTTCTCACCAAATAGCTTTTTGAAAACACTGCATTGCTTCAGAGACCAAAGCATTCTTTTAAGCAGATAATTCATTGCTAGTTATGCTTGCAAGGATGAGAATACTGCCCTCTAAGCAATTTGTGGTGTTTTCATCAGGGAGAAGGAGACAAGTAAATAAAGCAAAAAAACCTAGTCTTGTTTCCAAATTGTTTCCTTACCTAAGCCCTCCTTCAGTTCAATCCAGCTATGTCTCAAATCAGCCAGCAGTAATTCATAGCATCTCACACAGGAAAGTTTACAGTTTTCTGCCAAATGCGTTTTTTGTTGAAAACCATGTGCATCTCTCCACCACCTCCTGCTCACACTTGTTTCATGCTGCCCCTTCCCTAGCCTGGCACTTGGACATGGTGTATGAACTCCAGGTTCCCCTTGGCAAGGATGTATCTTCTTGGGTAGGACTCACCACTTTTGAGAGAGTAAGGAGCAGTTCATGTTGCCTGCCCTCGAGGGCTGCTAACGCTGGCCCATCTGCCTGCCCACTCAGTGGGGAGAGATGAGGGTACCTGTGATGGTGAACATCTATTACACACTCAGTGCTGGCAATGTAGAGACTTGAGTTTGGGTGTAATGGATGAGTTAGGGCTGTTCATTGTGACTTGCAAGCAGGGTCAATATGATTATTGGTCATAATTATAAAATAAGTTTAAAAGCATGGCTGTAGGCACCCTCTGCCCTGGTTACAGATGACATCTCCTCACCCCAGGCGGCTTTCCTACCCACTAGTGGACAACGTTCCCCTACTCTGTTCCAGCTCCTCTTTGTCCCATTGCCTTTCTGTCTGATGTGGCCCCAGCACTTACCTTTCTGCACTGCCATGGCCCCTGGACGTCCATCAGCCAAGATCTCAGAGTCCCCTGGGGAGCCTCATAAAAGGCATGAAAGTTCCTCAGGGCCCAAGAGATACTGCTGTAACCACACCAAGCTCTTGCACACCACAGTCTCTATGTGTCTCCATGTTCATTCCTGCTTCCTCATGCCCCAGGAGATCCTCCAACCCCCTCAAGGGGAAGGAACATTAGTGATCATTTAAAAACAACAGACATTTTTAAAGCCATAATTGGAGGAACTTACTGGTGAGAAGCCTGTGCCTGAACTGGTCATTGAACTCTTGCATGTGATATTGTGAGGTCAATATTGCACCTTCTATTGTGGAGGTGAAGGAATAATATGGTTTCAAGATTTATATTCCTGGAAAGCACTTCATAGATCACTAAGACAATGGGGTGTATGAGGTGTAACATAGTATTTTAGTGAGTGAAACATACTCCACTGTGTTGGTATGACAGTAGTGAAAAATGAATTTATTTGACTTAAACAGTACCTGGATTTGTTCCACAGATGATCTGACACAAAGTTACTCTCCAAAGCCAGCATGTTTTTCAGAGAGCTTTTCTATTGCTACTAGTAAGCTGGAACCTTGGAGCTGCGAGAACCTGGATGTGCCTGAATCTTTCTTTACTCCCACAGTTTTCATGGCTCTACGTATTTTCTCATAGAAACAACCCCTAGTTCCACTTTCAAGAATCTTTCCTTGCTTTTCCACTTCCTTATTGTTTTCCCATTTCTGTTGTCCCCTCTCTCCTAAGATTCTCCTTTAGGTTTGATTTTTAATTTTTAAATGCTTTTCTACTTCTGTCCCTAAAATATTGTAGCTTAATATCTGCCTGTTTAGAGAGAACATTATGCAGAAAGACAAATCAGACTTTTTCATCTCAGCATTTTCCTTTAGAGAGACAGTTTGGATAGGCCACTTCATGGTCTTGAGTAAAGGGTTCTGTATGTCTGTACAGAATAGTAAGGATTAAAAAAGAGAGAGCTTCAGTAAGAGTATAGAAATTCCATCAAGTGCAGATTAGATCTAACAGTTTAGATTCCAAAATAAAGAATTTTGTGTAATTCACTAGTCTTATCCCATCTGGCTCTTATTCAACAGAGTGTTTCATCTTTATGTAAGTCCCACTGGGTTTGATAACACACATTGCAAATGAAGCTGGGAAGGAAAAAATCAGTACAAAATATGAGACAAAGACTTTATGCATTACTAGTTCTGGTCACCCAGTTTCAAGATAGATTAACCTGGTGTGGTGGGTTGACCTTGGCTGGATGCCAGGTGCCCACCAAGCCACTCTATCACTCCCCTCTTCAACTAGACATGGGGAGAAAAATATGACAAAAGGCTTGTGGGTCGAGATAAGGACAGGGAGATCACTCACCAATTACCGTCAAGGGCAAACCAGACTTGACTTGCGGAAATTAATTTAATTTATTGCCAATCAAATCAGAGTAGGGTATTGAGAAATAAAACCAAGTCTTAAAACACCTTCCCCCCACCCCTCCCTTCTTCCTGGGCTCAACTGCACTCCCAAATTCTCTGCCTCCTCCCCCCCCAGCAGCACAGGGGGACAGGGAATGGGGGTTGTGGTCAGTTCATCACATGTTGTCTCTGCTGCTCCTTCCTCCTCAGGGGAAGGACTCCTCACACTCTTCCCCTGCTCCAGCGTGGGGTCCCTCCCAGAGGATACAGTCCTCCACGAACTTCTCCAACGTGAGTCCTTCCCGTGGGGTCACAAGTCCTGTCAGCAAACCCGCTCCAGCATGGGCTCCTCTCTCCACGGGTCCACAGGTCCTGCCAGGAGCCTGCTCCAGCACGGGCTTCCCACAGGGTCACAGCCTCCTTTGGGCACATCCACCTGCTCTGGCATGGGGTCCTCCACGGGCTGCAGGTGGATATCTGCTCCACTGTGGACCTCCATGGGCTGCAGGGGACAGCCTGCCTCATCATGGTCTTCACCACAGGCTGCAGGGGAATCTCTGCTCTGGTATTGTTTCTCTTGCATATTCTCACTCCTCTCCTCTGGCTGCTGTTGCACAGCAGTTTTTCCCCCTTCTTAAATATGTTATCCCAGAGGTGCTACCACCATTGCTGATTGTCTTGGCCTTGGCCAGTGGCAGGCCCATCTTGGAGCCGGCTGGCATTGGCTTTATCGGACATAGGGGAAACTTGTAGCATCTTCTCATAGAAGCCACCCCTGTAGACCCCCTGCTACCAAAACCTTGCCATGCAAACCCAATGGCCCTGGTTAACTTAACACTTGCAGAAAAGGACTTACTGCTATCATCAGTGGCTTGGAGAATCTGGCAGGGAAGATGAAGCTGAAACCATTCTCCTTATATAGTCCAGTTAAGTGAAAATCATGGGAGGAAGGTGTGGTCTTTTGTCCAACACAGTCAGGAGTGACTGTCTCTTACTGTTCAGAAAGCTGTTTCATTCCATCATCTGCATTCACTAACTGGGGAACGGACCAATCTATCGACAGAATATATGGATAAAAGGTGGTACCATTTTTTTTGTTTCCTTTTCAAGTTTTCTTCCTTTTTTTTTTTTTTTTTTCTTTTGATCTTCCTTTGCTGTCTTCTTGCCCCAGCTAGATTATGTCATTTCAGGTTACAGCAGTATTTGATTAGTGTCAGATTTGCCCCTAGACATCTCCAGCAAAAGCCTTTCTTTTCCAGCTAGTGGCATTGGCATAATAAGCGTTAAAGGGCTATTTCAAGTTTCTGTAGAGGAGCTTTTCTGGCCTCCCAGGTTCTTCTGTCACAGGCAAGAAGACTGTTAGAAATCCTGGGCCTTTTACTACTTGTGCAGCTGCACACGAGTGAGTCCTTGCCAGGGAGGTTTCAGTATTGGAACACTGCAATGAGCTGGAACCGTGGTGTTTGATATGCAATCACACTAAGGTGGACATGCAAAATCTAGTATACGCAGGACTAATTGAATGGTTCAGGCTGTCACCTCTGGGTTTGCACAGGTTCCAAATCTCAGACCCACACAGGAGAACAGAAATTGCAACTTAATGCAAAACAATATTGATCAAGCAGTAGGTTTCCAGAAAGAGGATAATATTTGCGATCACATCAGGGCATAAACACTGAAGGGGAAGAGAATTACTGAGGCTAGTGGAAAGCTAAAGCTGACTTTTAATTTGGGTTTTTAATCTATGAAATTGTTTAATCTATGAAATGAAAGACTAATTTTTTGCTGAATTTTACTACCTTTGGAGACAAAGATGACAAATAAAAGTCCATACAGAATTTGGGTCGTTATGACAAATTCTCCCATTTTTTTCCTTCTGAACAACCTTCTTCTGATCATTGTCCTGAGGTTGTCAGTAGATGTTTTCTACGTCATTAGTCAGTCTTGGCGTAGTTTCCTTCGGAGCGTTTTTTATTATCTTTGCGTGGCCCTCCAGTAGCCTTGAGTATGTCTGCTTCCATGGGGGCACACAAATGGAAACTCTTTGCATGTGCTTCAAGCTGGCCATAAGTGAACTTGTGGGTTAAGAGCCATAGAGAGCTGTTAACGACATGCTGTGTCGGAGTTAACAGGTCCCGTGGAGACAGAGCAGCATAACTTCTGAACTGGATTTACTTCCCTCCAGGCTGTGTAGAGTGCGGTGTTCAGTCCTTGTGTCTGTGGGTGCATGGGTCCATACAGGCGTGCCCTGTGCAGGAAGTGCAGTGTTCAGGCTTGCACTGGACAGCAGTCAGTTTTGTTCTTCCCATTGCAAGGCTGTTAGTCTGACTGCTGTTGTTTCCTAAGCTTTGTCGCAGCCAGGAAGCTGTCAGTGTGCAGAACAGGAGGCAGGTTTCAATCCAGCAGCCCACCATGGCCTTTCCATGCCAGGGATGTGATGGGGATTGCCCATATGCTTGCTTATGCAAGCCACAGTAGCAGAGAGCCAGGAGGGATGATGCCGGATCGTGTTAGATCCGTCACGACTGGAAAAGAGCTGAAATTACTCTCTCCCAATCTGGAGGTCAGGGTCTCCAGTCACCTGCCTACCCTCCTCTCAGCAAGGCACCTTTGTTTGTACCAGCAAAGACTAGATGCAGCACTGTGTGGAGCCCACTGCCACCACCCAAATTTATAGTCTGGTCTTGATAGGGAGATTCAGTCAGGTGAGGTAAAACTTGCCTGCTCTATTCTGGAAGGAAACTAAGCATGTAAAGTAGGGGTACCTGGCTGTGTTATGCAAACAGTCAGACACAGATCCTAAACAGGGACAGCTGGCAAGTTTGGGAAGTTGCTGTTGTTCTACAAAACCAACAGAAGCAAAAAAACCTACGTTAGTCCAATGCTCTGGTTTACTTTTTATATGAGCCAAGGTAACAGCAGATGTATCTGTGGTCAAGTCATGATTTTTTTTTTATTAAAATGGTGTTATGGTTCCTCACAATGCTAAATATCTGATGGACGCAAAGGCTGAAATAAATCAAAGCAAAGATAAAGACAAGGGATTTTAGCAAGCTTAATCCTGCCTCTCTTGTAATAATGTATGAACACTGTCTGTAGATCCCAATGTGATAGGGAGCCCTAGAGAATGTAAAATCTTCTGTTTAAGTATCCTTTGGACAGTTTTGCACATCTTTTAAATGATGAAGCACAAAACCATCTTTTTAAAACTGAACTCTATTAAATCGGAAGGAAGATGCTACAGATCAAATGAAGCAAGTGGAGAAAGGGCAGTGAAGTGTTCGTATTGCTTTGGGCTTTCTGATCCCAGGCAAACAAAGGCATCTAACAAAAACCCTTTAATATTGTGTCAGAGACTGTATTTTAAATACAGCAGAGAAAGTGCATGGGTGTGCTGAAAATGCTAGTCTCCAAAAGGATGTCCTGCAGCAGATAGAGGTTGTAAAGGTGGAAAGTCTGCATGTACAGACACTGTAAAAGGTCTGCTTGTTGTGCTGTTGCAAAGTGGAAAGAACAGTCATTGGCACAGGCTACCAGCCTATGCTGGGCAAGTCTGGCATTATTGCTGGACATCACAGGGCAGGAGGTGGATAACAATAAGGGAGCAGAGAAGTAAAATCAGTGTTTCAAAAATGTTTGAAGGTATACTAAATATTAATCCACCCCCGCCACCTACCTTGGGTCCCTGACACTGGCATGTCATAAAGATGATGAATGTCATGCTTGGGGAGGCAGCCAGCCTCATCGCTGCAAGAGCAACACCAAAGAAACCTTCACTAGTGCTCCGAACTGAAGAGATGCAATACTTTGAAAACAGTGGAATGCATACATTTCTACTTTTTTTCCAAACTATCACATAATGGCACAGACATACCAAAGGACAGAAGAACATGGTGGGGCACATGTCTATCCTCCATCTCAGCCCAGTTTCTCCATAGCTGAGCTGGCAGCAGCCCAGCCCCACCATAGAGTCTTGGTCAGAAGGAATGAAACCACCACAATTTCCTGTTCCTTTTTCACCCCGTGGCAGAAGACAAGACATTGCACAGAGACTGTGATCAAGGAGAGAGGGATGATCTCCACCATGGGCGGAAGTTATTAGCTGGGCGTGAGAGATGCGTACCTTTGTACCACGTACCCCTCCTTGTGGGCAGGGGGAAATCCCTGCCTCCAGCAGGAAGGACTTACAACACAAACCAACATCATCTTGCAAGTGAGGCATAGTTTTCCATAAGAAAAAGCGAATCAATAACATGACATTAGGGGTGAATTTTGCATTTGAGGAAGAAGTCACCAGCCTCGTTCCAAGTCGGAAGGCCAGGCTGTCCCGTGAGCAGCGCTACTGAGTCAGCCATATAGTAAAGCTTTTGAAAAGTAGGGAAACCACAATGATTCATTCTATATGTTTTGTGTATTTGGAGAATGATATGATAGATATTCTAGATATAACACTCCTAGCAATCACCTAGTAGTAATTGCTATAGGGCTTGATGTTGCATATGTGTTTATAAGCACATACTGCATCTGTCCAACCTCCTGGGCAAGACGTCGCAGTTAATAAACCAAAGTGCTTAGAGCACTCCATAGTTACAGCTAAAGTGCACAGACACTGCATGTATTGTATACAGCATCTTTTACGAAAGTAAAAGGGGGAGAAAGTATTTCACAGAGAGGATGGCAGGCGTTTAAATATAAAGAATATTTCTGAAAGAGTGGAATAACAGGTGACATAAGGATTGCATTTGTATTTCAGAGATGTACATCATTTTAATTTTGTATGAATAGGAAATTAATTCACAAAGGAGCATATCTACCTTTATTAATGAGTGGAAAATAACCAACAAAAATCACATGAAAGCTTTCATGTGTTAGATGTTACCTGAGAAGACCACCTGTGCTGTAAATTCTCATTAAAAAAAAAAAAGACACCTGCTCAAGAGATATTATAGTCCTGATATTTCACTAAAAGTGCTTGTCAAATAAATTGGACTACAGGGTATAAATCACATTTAATTAATGAAAATGGACTGCTATAGCTGCTGCCATGCAGTGATTCAGATGATAAAAAAACATTCTGGCATGGGATAATAGCACCTGAAGATCATTGTCTTGCAAATTGTTTTGAAGACATCAACTGATTGCTTTTTGACTAGTCTATGGAAAGAATGCACTTGATTAGTTTTCAGTGTGTTGGACAGCCCTTTTTGTGTGTTTTTAGACCCTTTTATATTTGCATACCTGTCAACGTATAGAAATGGAAAAAATAAAGCATATTTGAACAGAAAAACTGAGACAGGTCCTTTAAATTCACTTAAACATATTAGCTGCTTTGAGAAATACAGTGATAACATAACTAATATTTACCATTTCTATTATTGTTTCATATTTTGTTTAAAGACAGGTGAAAGCAGCTCTCTGTCAGGAACTTTGCAGCTAAGATACACCTCTGAAAAGACATATAAGCTTCCTCTTTCCATGGATGTTGATAAAAATATATGGTCCTTGAGGCACACATATACTGAACTTTCTGTTTTAAATTTCTCTGAAAATGTGGGAATATCTGCAGAAGGCAATGTTCAGAGACAGCAGATTAAAAACTTCCCACCCTCACAGGGGATTTGTTTTACAAAACCCTTAGATTAATGTTCACCATGGGACAATTCAGATCCTAAATTAAACCAGGATCTAATTCTGTCATAAGTTGGGCAAAACCCTTCAGTTTGACATGGTGCAGTTAGTGGTGTATCTGACGAGCCCTTCAGGATGCATAAAAAAACCTCAGCATAACACACCACAGCAGTTAGTAATCCAAGGAGATGTCTGTGCTGTGCAATGGAAAGGGGGATTCAGATGGGCAGCGATTCCTGAGCTGGTGCTGACAGGTCTGGAGAGTCACAAAATATAGCACCATGTGGGCATACCTGCTTAGATCCAGAAGCAGTACAGTGCATTCACCCAGTGCTGCAATCAGTTGATTATAATTAAACTGCTTTAGACCTAGGTTATTTCCTGGCCAGGAGTGTTGGTTTCATCTGCTCCAGGCTTCCAATTCTGGCGGGGACTTGCACAGTTCGAGCCTGGGAGTGACATATTCTCCACATGAAATCGTGCTGGTAACCACTCAATAGCATGAGTGTGGCCTGAAACCTCTTCCTGCAATACCCTTCTCATACCCAGCTTCGTCTGTGATTGTCTGGGAAAAAGTCCTAGAGTATCTCAGCTTGCTGCAGGCCTCAGATGGACAATGAGGTGGGTGGAAAACTGACTAGACCATCAGGCTCAGGGTGTTGTGATCAGAGGTACAAAGTCCAGCTGACAGACCTTGGCATCTATTAGGGATTGATACTGGGCAAATACTGCTTACCATCTTCATTAAAAACCTGAACAGTGGGACAGAACACTCCCTCAGCAAGCTCACAGCTGATAGCAAATCAGGGGGAATTGGTCAATATGCTGGAGGGCAGGGCTGCAGTTCAGAGGGACCTTGCCAGGCTGGAGAAATGGGCCTACAGGAACCTCATGAAGTTCAAAAAGGCAAATGCAAAGTCTTGCCCCTTGGAGGAATAACAGCATGCAACAGGAGAGGCTGGAGCCAGCTGGCTGGGAAGCAGCCCTGCCAACAGGCCCTGTTTGGGGGTCCTGCTAGACAACAAGTTGAACCTGAGCTTGCAATGTGCCCTTGCAGCAAGAAAGACTAGCTGCCTACTGGGCTACATTAGCAAGAGTGTGGCCTGCAGCATCAGTGGTCATACCCCTTTACTCAGCACTTGCGTAGCCACTCACAACTGTGCCCAGTTTTGGGAATCCTGGGACAAGAACAATGTGACATACTGGAGTGAGAGCAACAGAGGGCCACCAAGATGGTCAAGGGACTGGGAAACCGGTCAGGAGGAGAGGCTGGGAGAGGTGGGGTTGTTCAGAGAAGACAAAGGGAGATCTTACCATGGTCTTCAGTTATTTAATGGGAAGATATAGAGAGAACAAAGCCAGGCACTTCTCAGAGGTGCACAGTGACAGTGCAAGAAGCACCAAACACAAGCTGGAACACAGGAAATTCTCTCTGTTTGACCACCTGTGAAGGTGGTCGTCGTTTGATCACTTGTGAAGGTGGTCAAACACTAGAGTGGATTGTCTAGAGAGGTGGTGAATCCTCCATCAATAGAGACACCTATAACTTAGCTGGACAAAGCCCTGCACAACCTGCTCTAGTGCGACCCACTCTAAGCAGGAGGCTGGACCAGAGGACTTCAGAGGTCCGTCTGACAAAGCTGATCATGCTACAAACATTTTAGGTCCACAGGTGAATAAATGTGCCAGCATAGGCACAGCAACCAATGTGTTGTTTCGTAGTGCTGTGGCCTCTTTTGCACATTCAGGAGGAGTAACTCATGAGCAGAAATGTCTAGCTAAAGGGTAGAACTGCGCTGGGGAGCTGAGTCCATGGCTACTACAAAGGCAACAGGACTTGTATGCAATTCAGGAAAAAAAGAAAGTATGGCTCAATCACTGTGTGTAAGGATTTGAGAAGTCATTTACATCTGACAGCTCTGCATAGTTTTTATTCTCTTCATGTAATACAGCTTCCTCTATGGTCCTGTCTGGTCTTGTTCAGCCACATCCTTCTCTCAGAATGTAGAAACCCACGGAAAATCCAGCTTGGTGCCTCTAAACTCCGCTGTGTTTTGAAACTTTGGTTCACCTTCAGGAGGAAGAGGAAGAGGACAGGAGAGGTGCCCGAAGACTGGAGGAAAGCAAATGTCACACCAATCTTCAAAAAGGGCAAGAAGGAGGACCTGGGGAACTATAGACGAGACAGCCTCACCTCCATCCCTGGAAAGGTGATGGAACAGTTCATCCTGGAGGTCATCTCCAGGCATGCAGAGGCAAAGGAGGTTATAAGAAGTAGTCAACATGGATTCATCAAGGGGAGATCATGCTTGACCAACCTGATAGCCTTCTATGATGGCGTGACTGGCTGGGTGGATGAAGGGAGAGGAGTGGATGTTGTTTACCTTGACTTCAGCAAGGCCTTCGACACTGTCTCCCATAACATCCTCACAGACAAGCTTAGGAAGTGCGGGTTAGATGAGAGGACTGTGAGGTGGACTGGGAACTGGCTGAACGGCAGAGCTCAGAGGGCTGTGATCAATGGCACAGAATCTGGTTGGAGGCCTGTGACTAGCAGTGTTCGCCAGAGGTCTGTACTGGGTCCGGTCCTGTTCAATATATTCATCAATGACCTGGACGAAGGGATAGAGTGTACCCTCAGCAAGTTTGCCGACGAT
>WAAD01006007.1:103508-131977 GCA_013389945.1 Fregata magnificens
AACAAGTCTTCTGAGGAGCGGCTGAGGGAACTGGGGCTGTTTAGTTTGGAGAAGAGGAGGCTGAGGGGAGACCTTATCGCTCTCTACAACTACCTGAAGGGAGGTTGTAGGGAAGCGGGTGTTGGACTCTTCTCCCAAGAAACTAGCGATAGGACGAGAGGAAACGGCCTCAAGTTGCGTCAGGGGAGGTTTAGATTGGACATCAGGAAGAATTTCTTTACTGAAAGAGTGGTTAGGCATTGGAACAGGCTGCCCAGAGAGGTGGTGGAGTCGTCAACCCTGGAGGCGTTCAAAAAAGGTGTAGACGTGGCACTCCAGGGCCTAGTTTAGGAGTCATGGTGGTGTTAGTTGACGGTTGGACTTGATGATCTTAGAGGTCTTTTCCAACCTTAATGATTCTATGATTCTATGATTCTATGATTCTGTAATCGGAAAAGGGATTATCTATAGAAATAACCTTCAGAGCGCTATTGGGGCATTGTCAACTTACCCCTCAATATTGGGCACAAACACATGGTTTTAGCATTTCTAAAGAATACCTTTGTTTATTTACTAAAATGAAGAGAACTTATTTCTGTTTATGTCTACTAAGTGTACATTAATAAATGTATAAGGTACCTAAAGGCTTTTGTAAGGCTGGCCTTTGACTGATGTAAATGCTTCTGAAATGAGTGGGCATGGTCCCACTGATTTCATTGTGCCTGCAGTTTATCTTCTGTCCTGTTACCTCATTTTTCAGACTCTGCTTAAATAATTTAAATGTCATCTCTACAGCTATATGATACTTGAGTTATAATTATGGGGGATAGAACCCCATGTTTCTTCATTTGATGGTAAAGTATAAAACATGTAGAACAGCTCTTTGGCTCCTATAACTTGCATCAAGGGTCTCTTCATGTTTGGTAAACTCAATCCCTATTCTTCTCCTTCCCAACCAACAAAATCAAGAAAATAGAAGGTTAAATTTAATCTTTCCAGGCACGAACAGGACTCAGAATTCTTCTCCTTACTAAGGTACTAGGGTAAAAAGAGGAACTTAACACTGTCCTCTGAATCATGTAATTTTCAGGCTGTTTCACACCTGGTGAGATCACCAAGAGAGATCCAAAGAAAAATGTGTTGTGGAGAGTGCCAGACCAGCAGCTCACCGGCATTTATTTATAACAGTGGGAGTCCAGTTTAAGCACCAACACTGGTTGTGGCTGTAACAGCATGTTACAGCACAGCTGATTTGCTTCCACTAGAATTAGAAAGCAAAATGAAACATGGGCATATTTGTACTGTGTATTTGTATTGTCTTAAGGAGGCCTGCATTTCCACTGGTGACTTAATGATTTTCAAGGCTTAAATTTTTGGTATATCTAATTCATGAGGCCTCAAAGGTTTCTTCATTCTCATGAGAGGTTGAATAACTGCCCTCTCTCCATCAGACTGATTTAGGATTTCTTAAGCTTGGTTGTGTGAAATTATGGCAAGCTAAAATTGTTCATCATTGTAAGGATCAAATAGGAAAATAAACCTCATCTTCATTTATTTTTTTAGAACAGCCTTTAGCATTCTTTGAAATAACAGCAGCAATAACAAAGCAATAAAGACAGACAATCTTTTCACCTATTTAACAATTTCACAACATAATCAAAGCAGCCATTTAACAGGGGAAGGGGTGAGTGTAGCTGGGACTAAGGGGCACCAGCACAGCCTTTCCTCCATCAGGATCACAAACTTGTGTGGCATTTACGCTTTGTGACAGGAGAGCATGTGTCCCCCAGGTAACTCCACCACAGCTACATGTTGCCATGGAACAGGCTCTAAAATTTCTGAGTGCTGTTTCTAGGTTGTTTTCCCTCTGTTACTGGCCTCCTCACATGCTGTTCCTTTTAATCAGCACTGGTTTTTGACTGTCATGCAAATGTTTTTTAGCCTTGAATCTGATCTTTAGAATTTGGATCAGTCCTCCTGAAGACTTGCAAGGGAGTTTTGAGATGCAGAGTCTTGTAGGGATCTCAATTTTATCTATTGATGCGATACCATTGCTGAAATCCGTGTATAGGAGCAGGTGTACATAGACGCAGGTGCTCTCCTTCAACCCCATTGCAGGACGGTGCCATCTGTTTCTGCCACTCTACAGATTGCTTGTTATCAATCCTCTCAAAGTAATTTCCTCACTTTGGTTACCACAATGTCAGAAACTGGACAGTTAAAAGGCAAATAAATTTCATTCCCCATCTAAATCCTCATGGACTGTGTTAATTATGAGTATATACTTGTTATGTCTCCTTAGTTCAAACACTCAGGTAGATAAAAAAGACCTGGGAGTTTTGAAGTGGATCAAAGGGGTTCAGTGATTTCAGGGTCTGCCCCCCTGGTCCCACCATCAGCAAAAAGGACATTCAGGATCAGGGCCGGCATCATTAATATATACCCTGTTTTGTGCAGAGCAACAGAAGAGAGACATCAATGGCAGAATAAGCTTAGTAAGCTGCTTTTCAGACCCAAATGAACCGAGAAATTCAGATTTATCCCTGAGGAGAATAGCACAGTTTAATGTACAAGGACAGCTTATAATACTGACAAGGACAACATAGAGATGTGCACTTCAAATGTTCCAGTGAACAGGAAAGCTAGAAAGATACAAGACAAAACAACCTGATGGGTTTCTCTTTTAATTAAAACTGGACTGATTTCAAGGGCTTCCTCCTACACTTCTCCCTATGCCTACTGTTGTAACATCACCATGCTGCCTAAACAACCCGAGATTTTTATACTAAAAAGGCAGATATTTATGGCTGTTGCTTTTATGAATTTCTTATTTTGTGATAATACCTACTACCCAGTTAAGAGCCCCTTTAAATGAATGGAAGAATCTGTAAGAAAATATCATTCCTGCACAAAAAGGTGTACAGGCTTTAACTGACGTGAAAATGGATAGAGGGCAATAGCTATGCTGGTCGAACTCTCTTAATGACAGAAAGTCCTCTCTAACTCCCATATTGTATTATTTAGGTATTGCAACATCGTGAAGTTAGTCTTGACGTGTTGTGAAACCTGGTATTCCTCTTTGCAAATGCAAGTCATGGGCACAAAGAATTTCAAAGGCTGTTTTTTGCACTTGTGGCTCTTTGCAGTTGCAGAATGATACTTGGAAACATGAGGGAGCATCTCTGCTGGAGCTAGCTCCCTGTAAGCTTAGCCTGGAGCCAGAACGTAGTCTAGCAAGTTGGAAGATATGCTCCCAGTGGCTCCACACAAGCTGGGGATCTGAAAGTAGGAATACACTCCTGGGGTATTGCTCTGACGAAGCCATACTGCTTCCCTGCCTGATCTAGTAGAAGTGCCCTAAGGATCCATTTGCACACCCAGGCCACAGTCTTAAAGATCTAAAATATCGAAAGCACATCTGCCAAAATTACCTCTGCAACAATGCTCTACTTCACAAAGTGGCTCAAACTCATACCATCAGATGCATCTCTGTGGAAGAACTCTTCTGGTTTTTAGGAAAGGGGTAGGTAGTATCCATGGCACAATACTGTCCCCTGTTACATTCATTGCTGAGGACTGGTTGGAGACATTGTTTCTGTATTATTTTTCAGGAACTGTATACTACAAGACTATAAAACTACAAGATATCCTTTTTTTTCAGATTCTTGCATACCCAACCCTTTCTGCTTGTTCATATTTCATCTGTATCTAGACCAATGTCCACCAACTCTAGTAACACATGGGAACAAGGTGTCTGACTCTATTTTCTCCCTCTTTCTTACTGACTCTAGCTCCTAGGCTAAAAGCTTGAGACTAGTGGGAGGAGCTGAGGAAGAGAACCAGAGATTCCTGGCCAGTATTCAGGAAGGAGCTAAAAAGCATGAGCTGAGGGGAGACTGAGGGTAGCAAAAAGAATCAGTAAGCTGTGCAAAGGTGTTGCCCAGCTGACCATAGATGTTTGCAGAGGAGAGTTCTCAGAAAGCTAAGAAGGTAAAGACAAAACAGATTGTCCAAACAGTGGCTTGAGCAACCTGACACTACTAGAACACTACCTCTTCTTGCTCCATCCTCGTAACTGAGTACATCAGGAGAAATGGATAGTTGACTCAAACAGGATATGAACTTAATTTAGGATGAAAGCCTCACTTCCCTGAAGTGGCTTATCATGAGTAAGCTTTAGTTCTTGTGCCATTCATGTGCATATGATGCTGTATTTAAGCTGAGATCCTAAAGACAAGCTACACTAGTGGTTTCACATCTTTATACAGGATCAGGCTTGCTTCAAGCCAACTTGGAGCACATCAGAGGAGCCAGAGTACGTCTGGACCCGTTTCTGCAGGCAGACCTTATAGTGATTCTGGTGTGACCAATGGTGCAGAGAGAGCAGTCAGGCAGAGCCAGTGGTGTGACCAGTCAGCATTACGTGGTACCTCGTGGCATTTCTATACATCTGTTTTGTGCTGCAACTTTAGAAGTGTTGTAAAGGGGAGAGCAAGGGGAATTGGCAACGTAGACTGCGGTATTGTTGATAAAAAGAAACAGTGATATTCCAATAGCAAGCAATCCATGCTGTGTTTGCATTCAGGGAAGCACAGCTCCAGCCCCACGTTGTCCCATTTTGAGGCAAAAGGAAATCTGCAAAGGCAAAGTAAATCTGGCAGCTCTGTCAAGTCACTGAGCCTGGTGTTCAGGTAGCCAAAGAAATCGTGTGTAGAGCATAAATGTCATCCAGCCGTTTTCCACATCCACAATAGGATAAGGTGAATCTCAGCCTGGAAGTACCCATTTCTCTCACTGCCATTCAGTAGAGTTCAGCATCACACATCAAGATGCAGACCTCTAATCTTGATGATGTCTAACAGAGGTGAGATGAATCCTTCCGTTAACGACCTCGGTTCTCAGTAAGACACTCTTAGGAGAGCTCTCCTCAACTCGTAGTAGACCTTCAGGCTCAGAGCCTGAGGTGAGATGACTGTTAGAAAGCTTTGAGCTTTGGCCCCTAGGGAAACATATTTCACTGTGCTCTTGCTTTTTTTGAAAGTCATTAGAGATCTGTGTGAATGCTACAGACCTTTTTTTCTTTTATAGGGCTGAGTCCCAAAGGCCTTAGAAGCACATAAAGGTCATGCCCATACATATAAAGTAAGTGACCCTGATGGTCTTTTCTTCTCTCCTTTGTAGGACATCCCAAGCAAAGGCCAGCCACTCCAAAGAATGGATTCTCCCCCAAACCAGGAGAGAGTCGAGACGCTGAAAAGCAGTTCGTTCAGAGATTGAAGGAAAAGTGTGATGAGCAGTCCCGGAAATTAAGCAATATTCGAGATGAGCTTAAAAGGGCCAGCTGTGGCTTTGATGTCTTTGCTATAACAACACAGCACTTCTTCAGGCAGGTAAGTACAATGGGTACTTTTTACCCTTGGAAAGATACTTTGCCTTTACACCAGTTGCCCAAATTTATTCCACGGTCATTGAAACTGTTCTTGGGAGCAAAGCATGTAATTTCTTTGCAACAGTTATTATGAGGAGGGGATTATTGTTTGATGCCAGGTATTTGAAAATCAAAGTTCAGGAACTTGGAAGAGGAAGAATTGTGACTGAAGCATTTGTCACAAGCACAGAGGCATTTCAGGATGTTTTTAGGAGTGAAGCAGATGCAGGCCAGTCCCTGACCACTACAGCTGGAACGGAAAGTATAACCGAGATATTGATACTTGCGAACAAATGCAAAAACAATCCATGCATTTAGTCAACCAAAGGTGTTGGATGAAGGAAAAGATTTGCTTTCTCACAGTACTTATCTACTGTTCTTGTTCACCACAGATCAGGCAGAGTGGTCCCTGTTACAGAGGTGCCAGTTCCTGAAGACATTAGAGTAACATTATCTCAGCATTTAGGAGATTACACTCAGCAGGTACAGAGAACATAAAGAAAATGTTGCCAACAATTAGAGAAGCTTATTTATTCACTAAACCCGAGACAAACTGAGTAACGTTTAAAAGACCACCACAGTAACCATGAAGGACTTGTAGGTTTTGCTTGTTTCAAAAGCCCTGGGAAATCTAGCTAGGCTCTGAGGTCCAGACCTGGTTCACCCGATGCCCATGTATTTTCTACCATCCCAGGTTAAGCTGATGTCCCAACTACTTTGCAAAACAGGCAGATGATCACCAGCAGTAGGACCCAAGGTTTGGATAATATCCTTGATAGCCTGTTTGTCTACTTTTGGAAGAGACAAGAGTAAACTTTCAGTATTAAATGGGAGAAAGAAAACAAAAAAACCAAAACACAAATTCAAACAGTCTTTACAAATTCTGAAATATTTTATTATTATTATTATTCAGCTATTTTTTATATTAGTGGGAAAGGTTACCTTTGAACAAATACCGTAGTTCACACTTTTCCCTAAGTAGGACCTGATCTTGCCGGAGGGAGCTTCACTGAATGAAAGAACAGGGAATTTTTAAAAAGTACTAAATATTTTAAATACCTTCCCAGAGGATTTTTCCCCTCTATTTTTCTTTAGTCTTGACATTTCTGGGCTTGATGGGCATTTGTAAAGCGCTTTTTTTGCTTTTTTTTTTTTTTTTTTGGAGCTGACTGTGGAGTGTCCTTGATTAAAGCAGAGGGAAACAAAAAAGGGCAGAGCAGTGTCTGCTCAGCTTTGTCTATGCGTTGTCCACTTGGGAGAGATTTTTCATCCCGTGCCTCATTCACAATTTGCTGAAGGAATTCTGGAAGCTTGGGCATATCTCCTTCATCTCCTCTGGATATGTTTTAAATGAGAACAGCTGTTGCAGCTGAGCTTTGAGATGACTGTCATCCTGCTGGTCCATGTTAGATTTGTCTCGAGAATGCCTCCTAAATTGAACACCTCAGGGAACTCTGCACTATCAGGCCAGCTGGGGGTTTGCAGTAATACTCCTCTGAGTGCCTGGAGGTGAAAAAAAAATACCTGTGGAATTTAAGTGCCTTCAGGCTTGGGCAGGATTAGATGTAGATTTTTTTCAGACTCACTGTTGGACTCACCTGTGTTCAGCCTGAGTGTCAGTCCCTTCTGGGCTTGCCTGGTCACCCTGGAGTATATATATCTGCACATCACCGTTCAGTGCAGTGCAAGACACTTGTGTATTGCTGCTCGCTGCTGGGAGCCATGTAACGTGGACGCCTCCCGGGCGAAGACACCCCTGGCTTCCCTGGGTGATGAGCTTCACAGTCAGCGTGAGCCCAACAGCTATCCATTAGGCACTCAGATATGGTACCTACATTAGGAGTATGGTTGCTTTAGGCTCCATTTTTAGTGAATGGAGGCAGGTGAGCACTTCCAGAAGAATATTTACAGCACCAAAGATCTGAATTTCTGCTTGAGGTACTTGCCTGTCTCAACTGAGGCCTCCAGGGAGGCCTAAGGCTGCTGCACTTTTAAATTCAATTCTTAAGTTGAGAGCCTACATGTAGTGGGATGGTCTGGGACTACTCAAGCACTTGTGTAATTGGGCAGTCTGTTGTCTTGCAACATAGACACAGACTTCCAAGTTTTTGAGTGTCATTCGAAAATACAGTCTGTAGACATTTTCTGAGATGGCATTATTGTTTGAAAGCTTGAGCAAAATCGTGTTGGCGGGATTTGAATTAGGGCAGCATGGAAAAAGAAACTTTTCCCATTATAAAAATAATAATAATTGTGTGTGTTTGTTTCTGAGAAGCCTGCAGGCAAAATGGTTGAGGTCTGAGTAGAACTGCAGTTTGGCAAGGGAATAATACTTTTTCAGGAACAAGGTGGGGCCTTGTTCCAGAGAAGTTTGGGGTTGATTTGTCCAACTGGCAGGTCTACTCTGCTTAGCAGCGGGCCCAATCCTACTTTGGTGCTAGGGAGCCTCTTCAGGCTGATGGTCACCCAAAGCCTAATTTTAGTATATGTCTCTCTCTCCTTACACCACACTAAAATAATGTCCAAAACATAGATTTTTCTCTGAATTAGAGCCAAATTCTGTTGGAAAATGTGCTCCTAGGCAGTGAGGACTGGACTGAGTCTTAAAAGCAACCCAAGGACCAGTGTTTGGCACACAGGTAGGAGCCTCCCCATGCCCGTGGCTCTCTTGCCTTGCTCACACTGCTTCTGTTCTCTCTCCAAAGATCGCGAAAGCATCAATGCAAGTGGTCCAACAGACATGTTTAGCTAAAGAAAGAGTGTCAATATGTAGTAAAAAGTGTTGGCCCACACTGGCAGTTTCTTTGAGTGCTTTCCAATTTTAAGCACTTGCTGTAGCAACCTTAAGGTTGCATGACCATTTTCTTTGGGTTTTGTTGGAGTTGTTTTCTGGCTGTTCCAGACCACTGCTGAATGGTATCCTAGAATCATCTCTCTTTCTCAGTTGAAAATGCTCTTAGGAGGCAAGATTCATTTAATAGGCATCAAGGAGAACACAACATGTAGCAGTACTTAATACAGACCCATTAAATGACAGCTAAGCCAATTTGCTGTCTTGGGAAAAAGCCTAGGCAACAGAAGCAGGTGATGAGTGAGGCAGTGAACAAAAAAAATTAAAGCAGTGGTTCTGACATAAGCATTTAGCTAGTTATGAAAAGTAATGATTGCAGTGCCTGTGAACAGCATGGCTTCTAATTATTATTTAATTAGCAGATTAATTAGTTAAGGCCCTCAGATATGCACACATGACTCCTGTTGACTTTGGGGACCGCTTCAAACTTATTCTGAAGAGGAGCAGACTGAGTTTGTCCTTAATGTTGGATGTTCGTCATGTCAGTACAACCTTTGTGATGTGAGGGATACTCCAAAGTGAACAACTGACTGGCGGGAGTTGGAGTGATACCGTGAAGATGATACCATGACGACTTTTTAGAGCAAATATCACAAACGGCTCCCCCTGACTTGGGTCACCACTGACCTGGTCTGGCTTGTTAGCCCAGTAATAATGACAGTCCTGGCCCAGTTTCAGCCCTGTTCAGTGAAGTGGCCAGCAGCAGTCCCTCTTGGAAGTGGTAACAGTGCCACCTAAAGGAGACTAGCCTAAAGTGACAAATTCTGGAGGGTAAATCCTTCTGGATATAAACAAGGAGAAAAAAAAAAATCCACTTTCCTATCTCTAGTACACTCAGAGCAGATGTGTTTTTGCTGAGGACTGTCATGGCCAAACCACGCTGAGGCCTTGGAAACTGGGCTGATGCCTTTCTGCCAGTACAGCATGCCCAAACAACTGAAAAGCGGAAACTGGTTAGCAAGTTCTGCCTCTGAATTTCAAATTAGGACTCCAGATCTCCAGTGCATGTGAGGGGAAGGGAACCTTTCTGGGCTGCAGACCCCAGCGGTGGGAGCAGGTATGGGAAAGGGTTATACTGGGGTAGTCTGTCCCCTACTCTGCATGGGCATGGAGAGGTTTCCAGACTTGCAGCACAGCCTCGTGCTGTGGTCTTCATCATGGGGGGAAGCTGCTCAGGACAGGTCCCAGCACACTGGCACAATTGAATCAGCTGGGAATGGGGGAACCACACAGATGCCCTGAACAACAGTTGGGACAGCACTGCAGTACTTGATGGTATCCCAGCACTTTGTGTCTACCAACACTGGGGAAGACGTGTCACCAGTAACTAGTGTGTGTTTGTCTCCACACCTGAGTGTGGGTTACTTTTGCGTGGGTATACAATACACATCTTCCAGACAAGTAAACGCGCGTAGCAGCGTCCTGCAAAATCTAGGATGGACAAGGAAAACCTTTCCCCCCATTCAAATAACTGAGATATGTGTTTGTGTGTATTTTTTGGAGTAATGTCTCTGTCCTGTGAATGGACAGTACACCACCCAGTGTCATGTAACTACCTTGTCCAAATGCTAATGACCTCTTGTGTTAGAGGCAAAATTGGTTGCACTAGTTATAAGTTGCTTGGCATTTCCCACTATTGCCTCCAAAACAGTGATTTGGGCTAACATTTCAAGTGCTTATCTCAAGCTGAGCAATGGTTTATTTTCACAACTGTGTCTGAGAATGAGTTTAGGAGAAATATATCTATTGTTTGTGCCTGGTGGTGGCACAGTGGTAAGAAGCCAGCACTCATCAGAAATACTGACCTTCTGGCTTTCAGGGGCACTACTTTCCCAACATTTGCAAAATATGTTAGAATTTGGCCCAAGAATAGTCCTTAGAAAAGTGCCACTCCTCCCTCATCATTATTACAGCTTGGCTAGATCTCCTGTATTGAGCAAGTTCAGTCTTTTCTTTGCTCCTGCTGGAGACCAGAGCAGTCAGAACAACTCAATCTTTTAATTCTGTATCCTGGAAAAAATCCATTTTGGACTCATCAAACCTTGACAGTTTAAGGATATGAATCAAAAACATTTTACTGCAAGACAAACAAAACACTTTGCTTACTTGGGCGGAAAAACTTAAAAAGAAGGTTTGTGATCATTTAGGGTTTTCTAAACTGTTTTTGAAGTAGAAATGCACAAGATTTGGTATTGGGGGCTACTAGTTACAGTAAAACAGAGCAGTAAGAATCAAGAGGCGCTCCTTTACTTGCAAGTATTATGATGAGGGCTCTATAACGCGGCTGCTATGGGACCTGCAGGACACTCATGCACGGTCGATCTGCCCAAGGAATGGGTCAGGGTTTGTGAACTGAAGGAAATTGCCTTCTGTAGGCCTCCTGCTTATTTTCTGTGGATGCTAAAAGACAGGCAGTGAAAAGGTAAGGTGCTGTAGGAATAGAAACCTTAAAGCAGCTGAATATCTTTCCCCTCCTCATCCTCTGGGTAACTTGGTGTTACCAGAGGATGCTACAGGACCTATATGAAAGTCATTTCATCGAAGCTCTCTACCTCTGTGCCAGAGTGTGTCCCTCGTTTTCCGCTCACGCAGCACCCCTCGGTGCTCAGTGCTCTGCTGCTGTGACTGCAGAGCCGAACACTTGCCACACTGTGCCCTTCGGGTCTGCCAGCAAAACCCACCTTTCACCTAGCACAGGATCTAAGGGATGTTTTTAATCTCCCTGTGCCTCAGTGCCCAGCTGTCAGATGGGGACACCAGGGAACAGCCATCACATGAGGGCGCCGTGGAGGAAAAAAATGAGTATTTGTGATGCACTCCGGTATCGGAGTGAGAGGACAAAAGAACAACCTGTGAGGAAAATCAGCACTTTGCAGTCAGTGCAGAGGATAGCATGGGTAATAAATAAGGCCTTGGGCTACATAATAAATGAAGAAGATAAGCAAATTCAGAACTGAAAACTGACATGCCCATTTGCTGGGCAAAGTGGGAGTGCTGTGCTGTACCCCATGCTGTGGCTGTACGATGGATCCACCCCACAGAGTGGACCGCGTCACTGTGCTGCTGCTGGTTTTTGGATGCAGTCGCACGCCCATCAAAGGAGCGTGGGGGTGTGAGCTGGCTGGAGTGGAGGTGATGATGGGGGATATTGGGTATTGCGAGAAAACAGAGAAATGCCCTGCTGAGGGCTTCCCAGGTGGGCACTGTGTGAGATGGGAGTGGGGCTGGGCAGTGCAGTCTCCCACTCTGTATATTTTAGCTGTGTGCTCCTGGATAGCGCAGGTCCCATGGCAGGATTTCCTCTGTGATGTGGACTCACTTGCACGAGCTCCTTCCTCACTGCAAATGGGGTAATTAGATAACCTCTGCCTCCGAGGTGCACCTCCTTCTCCCGGGTCTGGCTGGGTTATTTCGTTAAGTTATAGCAGTTATAAGCTGCTCTGGGCTTGTGCCCTACGGCCATATGGCTGAGGAGGAGAGAAGAACCAGGAAAGCGATAAAAAGAGGAGGCAGAAACTTGCTGGGCTGACCCTGTCTCTAATACGATGGTTTTCTCAGACCCTGTCCTGCGGGGCGGGGGCGACGAGTGGGAGTCGGTAACTCCCCCCCAGGGAAGCAGGCAGTGAGCAGCAGGAGCAATGGCACTTGGAGGGGCAGGAAGGGAGCAGCAGCAAACTCCTCTCCCTGCCTGAAATCCTGAGGCTGCAGAGTAGGCACAAAGACTCTGCAGAAGAGTTTTAAGGGGAAATGCGAAAGGCTGATGTTTGAGCAAATTCAGGTGGGAGCATAGCTGGGAAAATGGTAGGTGGAGAACTAACTGCTTAGTAAAAAGGCTGCTTCTTTCTTCTGTGTCAAGAGGAGATGTCTCAAACATGCTAATTGTGCGTGTTTTCAGTTGAGTAGGAGTTAAAAGTGGAACAAGTGAAAAAAATACATATATATATATATACACGTATATATAAAGTGGTGTTAAGCAAAGGCTAATTGTCTTCACTGAGCAATTGGCCATGGGGACTGCACGGTGGAAAAGGAATAAAAAGGAGTGCTCAGGGGACTCCACTTGTGAGATGTCGGTAGAGATTTTTATTCTCTCCCCGTAGCTTCTGTTTCCTTTGCAGTGTCAGAGGACAAGCCCTGTCTGGACCCATTTGTGCTGGTGGAGCAGGTGCTGCCAGGCTTTGCCTGGCATGGCTGGCCGTAGCACACCGCTGCCAGCGCTTTGGTGATGGGTTCATGGTAATGCTGGACTAATCCTGATGGAAATAACCCACTGACTCTGGAGGCAGGGGGGGACGGGGAGGCAAGTGAGCAGGAACCTGTGGGCAGCACAGGCAGCATGTGCCAAGCTGCAGCTGAAATGGGGCTGTTTCACAGAGCCACTGGCAAAAGTGGTGCAGGGACAGCGGGGAAAGCTGCCCAGTGGTCCTGCCTGACCTCTCCATCTCTCCTTTTGGAGCAGTAACTAATGCTAGGCAGCTCTAGAGATATGTCACTGCTTTTGATTTCTGCACCTGGCTGCACCTGCAGTGTTTTACTCTACAGGTCACGATACCATCCAATGCACAGCACTGTCCTCAGGCACCTCATACTCAAAAGGGTCCCTTTAGGTAAGACACAAAATGCTGCTATCTGATCCCTATGTAGAGCTTTTCACTAGTGAATACAAGTGTCCTGGGGCAGCCTCGGCTGGGGACAGACCAGAAGGGTCTCTCACCAGCTTTGCAGCCAAACTGGCAGCAAATGTTAGACTTCTGCAGATACCCTACACTACTCCCAGAGTGCCCTGCTCTGCTTCAGTCCCTGCAAGACAGAAGGAAGAAAGTGCAGGGAACCTCTTGGTTTCTCCTTCTGTCCTCAGTGGCTTTCTCACAGCCACTGCTGTGACAAATAGTGCAAATTTTGGTTTCGGGGGGGTGGAAGAACATGCTTCCCTGGGAAGCGCTGGGGTAGTTACATGGCCTTGTTTTGAAACAACCCCCCAGTTAGAGGATGTTTGTATACCTTGGTTGGAGAAGAATTTTGTTAGTTACACATAAATATTTCAAATTTCAAGATAAAAAACATAGCCCCAAGCATTCGAATGCTCCTCTTGAAGAGGTTTTAAATGTCCATTAAAAATTAGAGAGCTCTTTATTTACATGTTGTCCTCAAAGAGAAATATATTTAGGCTGTGTGCCAAGCATCAGGTAACAGTGAATTTATTTTCTCCTTTTGTTTATGTTATTGATCTCCGTGTAAGCAACCGACTTTGACAGCCTTGATCTTATATTGCATTCAGAGGAAAAAAGCAGAATAAGGGTCAGGAGTAGCTCTTGTGATGATGGCAGTCTCCAAGTGGGGTGGCTGGATTGAGGGATTTGGCAACGCATTAGGAGCTGTGTAAAAAGCGGTGATGAGTAATAGGCTCCAGTGGTATTGCAGCCTTCACTCGTGTAGAGGACAGAGCAAAACCTGAATCACAATGTTTTCATGCATTCTTTAAGTTCAGCAAAGGAGTCAGTGGAAATGTGTCTCTCTTCTAAATCCCATGCATTTTTAATTCCTCTTTTGCAGTTAGCCAAAATGTCATTTTCTAAGATTCATAATTTCTTTTCCACTTAAACTGGAGGATATATTTTTAGTTAAGGATCCTGTTCTGTGCAAGAAACTATGGTGCTACCATTCTCAGGTGAGTTCCTGAGTCACAGTAACTGTTCATTTTTCAACCTCTTGTTAAGTTTGGCTTTCATTTCCACAGCAGGGAGCTTGGGAGCTCTATTATCTGTTTTCTCCAGGCCTGAGGACAATGTGAGGATCTCTGTCCTGCTTGGTCTCAGCACCACAGCCACCCAGCTCTGGCCCCATCAGTTGTCCAGGGGTGCTTGTGCTTACTGGGGTTATGTTTCAGGGAAAAACCCTGAAAGCATCACATTGTCCATCCAAGGCAATCCAGTAGGGATCTGGGCAGAGTTTGTTAGACCCATAGCTTCAATCCGTCAATACCAAAATTTTCCAAAGGATGTATTTTGGACGCAGGGTGCCTGCATTTTTCCATGAAACTTTGTTTCATCAGACAAAGACCCAATAGTGAATAACGATTCTAGCATCCAGAGACTTTGACAGTCTTGGGTCAGTACTTTGTGCCAGAAATGTATTAGCAGCATTTTCTCTAAACATGTGAATGTATGTTCTTGGTACAGGTAGTCTGGGATGGCACTTTCATAGACCCTGTGTGGCTGCTGTACATGTGCGGTGGTTAGACCTGTGGCGGAGTAACTGTGGAACTAAGTGCTTTAAATCCATTTATAACATCAGACTGTTCACCAGATAAATGGAAATGATTGTGAACTGACTGGGCATGCTTTTCTCTGAATTTATAACTTTCTTGTCTCTGAGTTAACAATTTTCATTTTCAAAATTGCCTGAACAGGAGCTGTAATATTAGATGTTTCTAAATTACCTTTCTTGGACAGTTGAAGGGATGAGAAGTCTGCACCTTCTTTACAAAGTGCTTGATATCAGGCAGCTCCAACACCAACAAGGTAGCTACAGGATTCATACAGGGCCCACAGACATGTTAAGCAGTGCAGTGCAGCAGCTACTGCTGGACATATACTGCAAAGGCAATTTCCTCAGACCAATCATCATTATTTTTTTTTTATTTTCTTTGATAGGTTCATTGGTTGCTCTCCACAGATACTCTACCAAGATTTCTAGTAAGAATGTAATGGAACAAAGACTTTGCAATTCAGTGTAGATCAGTAGGTCCAAGGTTCATATACAAAAGTGTTAATCACACCAGAAATTGAAGAATTTTTCTGCTTCCATGAGAGAATAGAAATATTTAACAAATGAAATTTTATAGATGCCTTTCAGGGAATTTTGCAAGGCCGGACAAAGGTTTCACTAATAGGGAGCAAATAAAGAATCCGTAACTCTCATAAGCAGCGGGGTGGCTGAGCCCTGGCCTGTTGGGAGTCAAAAAGCTGAGCCTCCCTTCAGAGTCAAACCTTTCAGCACAGCTCTTGTTTTATACACATATTCAGAAGATTTTACTTTCACTTCAGTGTATGATGAGACCAAATGTCCATCTATAAAGTTACTGTAAAATGGGAGGCCATGCCCCAATTCACAGATAACCTTCAGAAGTAATTTCAAGACTAAATTTTTGAACAAAAACCTAAGGCGGGGTCACAATCAACCTAGAGGGCGGCAAATACCAAGTTACCCACCCAGAAGAAGCAGTGACCACCAAGTTACTTGACACATATTTACATGCTGGTGGTTACTTTCCAGTAACCTGTCCCTCTGACAGATCCATGTCCCTCTCGCCCATGTGGCCAGCCTCAGGCATCACCTGATAGTTCAGTCCGTTGCTGCAGCCTCACGTGGAGATGCCGGTTGTAGCACCCCAGCATCTCTCCTGCCCTCAGATACATACTCGTGGCCTCCCCTACCTTCTCCCTGCTTGTAATTTTAGACCTCTGGTAGTAATACTTTTGTTTGGTGGCTTTACATTACCCGCAGGGCAAAGTGGCATGGCTCCATTAATATAGGCATGTCCAATAATGACATATATAGACATCATCATAATAATGGCAGTAATGATCAGTGCAATAGAAATTAAGCTTGTTTAAGGGATCTTACTGCTTCTGCAGCCTAGTAAGAGGAATGATTTATTAACTGTAACAAAGATCTGGCAATGCTAATTATCCATCAAACCAGCTACGTGCCAGCTTTTTAATTGCAGAAATAGCAGGCTTGATGTATAATTGCCTTGATTTGGTTTTAGCCATCTCAAATCGTAAAGGCTAGTCTTACTTGAAAAATTGATTTTTATCTTCTTTTTGCCTGTGCAATAAAATCTGTTTAAGTAACATTAGCTTGTTGTGTTTAATTGAATTGCACAGAACAAGGAACAAAAAGATGTCGTCTGGACTGAATTGGGTGTGTTAAAAACAGAAAGCACTTGGCTAACTTAATTTATTCCTTTTAGTTAATATTTGTCCTCTATATGACAATCTCATTAGAATTTAGGACATTAACATTTTTATTATTCCCCAGTTATCCCAACAGAATGCGAGACATTTTGCAGATGGTACAAAGATGATGTTCCAGTCCTGGAGGGCTTAGCATCTAAATAGGCAATAGCCCAATTAAAACTGGGGAGTCAAAGTGACTGAGTCTTGGAGTTGACCATAGGTCTAGTTTATTCGGGGGTTTATATGGAAACATAGTCATGTGTTTGTGTACCTGCACATGGATACACACACCTGCATGCAAGCACACGTCTACAGTCTGTTCTGCTGTCTCAAATATCCTCTGGGAAGACATGTTTTCAGCAAGCATACGGAGGATAGGGCTGGTGCATTGCATTGCCTGGGATCACCAGGGGGGTCCCAGTGACAGGCACCACTGGAGAAGGGCCAGACAGTGCAGTGTCCTGCCAGTGCATCACCTAAGTGCAATAGTGAGGGCAGGCAAGAAGTCAAAGCAAAACCACATACATCGGGAGGTGCGGAGGCAGCAATGGTTGTGTGTATGCAGCTCTGTATGAGCTGTAGAAGAGAGCCCAGTGAGTACAGTTTCCCTTCTGCAGACAGGGATATTCCCACTGTTCATGTTCATTTACACCAAACGGGTGTGATGAATGTTTTTCATCCCACACAAGTTCGTCCCACCTGCCCTTGGCGGTGTTTTCCTGTGGTGCAGCACGTGTCTCTGGGCTGCTGCAGAAATGAGCAGCAGTACGTGTCCTCAGCAGCACCGCTGGGCTGATGGCTGCCTCCAAGGCAAACAGGCTGCACAACTGTTCTTATTATCTCACTCTGATTTAATCTGTGGGGAAAAAATAAGCTACATTTCTTCCTTTTTTTGTATTGCCTAGTACACAGAGAAAAAGGACCTTGATATATATTGTGTAGAGAATTCTGTTTGGAGAGACATAAAAAAGGAGCATGTTGTGTAATTGTATATGTTGAATACTACTGCTAAAATAAGGAAGCTGAAGTAAACTGAAATTGTATACATTTATCACAAATATAAACATCAACATCTTTTCCATTAAGGAGACAATCACAAAGTGTTGTAAAGGAAAGCTAAGGTACCTTTATAGACAAATATATATATATAGTAGTAGAGTGAATAGTCCCAGAAATCTTTAACGTGATGCGAGCAAAACTTAGTCCTTAGTGAAGTGTTTCTTGCCTTTGAACGAGAGGTGAATAGATGTTAGAAAGCAAACTGGAGGGCTCTCCTCTGCTCTGTGATGGGCCTCCTGTGCCAGTCGGAGCAAGGGGCTCAGTGCGGGGCTCAGCCCAGCAGCCATGGGCACAGTATAGGTGTCAGTCAGGTGAAGGGGGTCTGGCCTTTTGCAGAGTACCCACATTTGCTCTACTGTCAATGGACAGACCCAGAGGGATGCTTCTCCTCGGGGGACATATAGGGAGTGTCTGCCCACAGATCATACAAGGAGCCCTGGCACCTCTGGCGTGCTGGCTGGGGAGCGCTGGGTTTCACCACCACCTACCAGAGAGGTGCCTGAACTTGGCCTTTTTCTGGGGCTGCGCTTGAGATGCCTTTATACATCTGAGGTTTGGTGCCCCAGACGCTTGGCTGCGCGCTGCAGGAAGCCCCTCTTGGTCCCATGACTCTTCTGTTCCATGCAGGGACTCAGCTTCCCCAAGAGCAAAGAAAACTATCTTTTCCTTTAATCTGGGGTACTGCATCACCTGGCACATGGGACATTCTTCCTGTCCCTGGCATAGTCACCTTGCTCAGGCTGAGCCTTAGCTCGGAGGGTTGGTCTGACCACAAGACTGTTAAGGAACTGTAAGTAAGTAAGTAAGATCTGTTAAGTGATCCCTTCAGCAGCTGAAGTTGGCTGTATTTCTGGACATGGCTTTTGGAGCTTCTTGAAAAAACTGCTGTAATGTTGAGCTGCCTGCTTTAAGCTGCCCCACATTTAACTCCAGGCAGGAGATAAGCACCAAGGCAGGACTTCAGGCAAAGCCCCCCAGCCCTCTGGAGAGGCACTCCGAGCATGCTGCGGCAATGACAAGCCATAGGTAACTTGCAGGCTAGGGAAAGGGATGCTTGATAGGTAAGTGCCTGCAGAGTTATTCTGTCCTGGAAAGTAGAGGAAAATGTTCAGGAGGGACTGGATGTTGTCCATGGCTCTCATTTCTGGTGGGATCCATGTTGCAAAAGAAAAAGGTTTCAGGTTTTCTTTCTGCTCGGACTGTAAAGAAACAGAGATCACCTCTAGATTTGGCACAAGCTTCCAGATCTTTGGCCTGATTTTTTTGCTTTCACCTTTTGCTAACTGGTATTTTTAAAAGCAAACACATTACAAAGGAGCATAAAATACTCAAAGCAATGGCTAAATACATTACAGGGATTAATTTAGAAATAAGCGTGGAACAGTTGAAAATATGCCATATATTTGTGTATGTTCCATGCATATGACTATAATGTCTGAACTTCTTTCCCTGCATCTTCTGTTGCATGTAAAACAGCATTTCACCTATCTTTAATTAAAAAGAAGTACTGGAAGTTACTGAGTTTCAGGTGCATTAAAAAAAATGTTCTGTCTTCTCTCACCTGCCTCAAAGGCATTTTTAAATGTCATTTGCAGAAAGACTTCAGAAGATTATTTACTGTGTTCCCTCACCACTGCATATTCCTAAGGCAGAAAGTTCTGCTGATATAACTGTCTCTCCAAAATTACTGCTGCAGTCCCAGGGGGTGAGAGTGTAAATATCATAAGTCTTGTGTAGATGCATCAGCAGATGCCTTCTGAGCTGACGCACAAGAGGGATTTTGCAGCAATATAGTGGAACTTTCCCTGTTGATGAAAATTTCTGGCAGATGTGAGGTTGCTCCAGTGCAAAACAAGGCTTGAAAATACAGATAGACTATGACTACAATTCCCACCTTTAAGACTTTCAAGACTGTGTGCCACATCTGCAAAAATCTCTCGTATAGACATGCTGACAGAAAAGGAGCACTTACTTTCTTTATCAGTGAAGTTCTGATTTGATCCTCATTTTTGCAGGTGCAATTTCATATCCCCATTGCATTCCATGTGGATTATGGTTACAGATTTTAGCAGCTAGCTAGCCACATATTTGATTTGTGGACTGCGAGCTGCCTACACTTCTGAGCATATAAAACCAACATGCTCACATTCACACTGATTAATTTTTGATGAGTGATGGACACAGCAAAGCCAGGCAGAAACCAGCTCTGCCTGGAGCTATCTTTAAGTAAAATCCTGACTTGCCTCTGTGCAAATCAAAGCTCAAGACTTCATCCCTTCACCCTCGCCATCCGGTAACTGGCTGATACTAACCGCATGGAGAGTCTGGCTCGGAGAGTGTATTTGGACCTGGCAGTAGTATGGAGTGATTTGGATCATGAAGTGAGCTGGGCCCATTCAAATGAAATGTGTTGTAATGCAACTAGATGTTAATGAGTAAATGCAAACACAGAAAAGAGGTCATGCCTACAGAACTGTGGTTTGGGCGTCAGCCGGAAAGGAATAACTCCAGGAGTAATTAGAGTTTCTGGTGTCAGAGCAAATCAATGTCAGCTCCTACTGAGAACATGTGTTATGAAAAACTGTCAAGATCTTTGGATGAGCAAGCAGAGACGTAGCAAATAGAAGTAAGAGGGTGATAACACCTGGACATTCAGCACTGGGGAGACTGATACCAGAACATGACATTTAGCATTGGTGCCCACACTTATTCAGGAAACAATGAAGAAGTGGGGAGGAAACAGAGTAGAGCAATAGGCAACTGTGAGGGCTGGAGAAATCCTTTGCTGTGAGAGACTGCAGAGCACAATTGATTTTCTTTGTAAAAAAGGACAAGGTGGCTTGAGTCCAGAGCAGAAGAATCACCATAAGAAGGTACTGCTGTGTACCAGAAGGCTCTTCCATCCAGCAGGGGAAGGTTCAGCAGAAACCACTGGCTGGAAGCAGGAGCTTTGTACCTTCAACACATGAAGGAAGCAGACTTTTAGCAGTAGATCAGTTATTAGAACAAACCACTGTGAGAAGAGGAAGCAGCTCCACATCTTCATGTCTGCAGTTCACCGCAGGATGCCTTTGTAGAGGGGATGCTTTCATCAAATACAGTTACAGAACAGTAACTGCATAAAACATAATGTCCTGTGATATGAAGATCATGTTATTTGATTGAATCATCCCTTTGTCCTTAAATTCTACAAAGATCTGTTGACAAGAAGAATATCTGGACATATAACATTTGGTGATGCAGTAGGTGTTAGAGGGGAGACACCTATTTTAAGGTCGGAGGCCTTTTTCAGGTAGGTATTAAGACGAGATCTCCATGCAGAACAGCTTTTCATCACAGTCTCTAATGCAGGGCTTCTTGCACCTTCTTCTTAAGTTTCTGGCAATAATCACTGCTAGATGCAGGATCTGGATTAGATGGACCATGACTCAAAGACATACCCACATGGTAATTATTGTGTTCCAATGACTTTGACATTTATTTTTGCTATCCTTTCAAGTGGAAAGTATATCCACTTGATATTCTCTCTGTGTCCTCACAGCCATCCAAAAGCATGTAGCTATGCTTTTGAATCAGATATACCCAAAACACAGCCTGTGTCTCACTTACCTCCCCTTCAGGTCTGAGCTCTCTGGTTCCAGAAATGAACTGTAAAAGGCTTCAGCTGCAGTCTCCTGGAATTCCCTGGCCTTGCTCTCACCCCTGAGATCTGATTCAAATGCTGCTTCCTACAATCACTTCTCACACATTAGAGAAATAATTTCAGAAAGTGATGGGGTTTTTAATATGATGACTTGAGAACAGTTTATTATGATTTCTTCTTAAAGCCAGCTCTAACTACACAGATGATGGAGACAGAGAAATTAGTATAAATTATGCATTTTTAAAATTATTTCTAAAAATCATCTGAGTTGGGTTTTCTTTATATAAAAGCATCCCAAGCCCACAACTGATAGATTGGATTCTCATTGATATGAGTATGTGCTATTCCTCTCAGCAGAGCACTGGGAATCTTCTCAGTAGGAGAAACCTTGGTCCATGTGAAGCTGCTGGAATTTTTTGCCACTGACATTGCTGTCGCAGGATGTCAGCACTTGTCCCTTGCTCTGTTTGGCCTCAAAATACAGCAGCTTGAAGTTTTCTTTGGCTTTGGGCCAGAGTAACTCAGAAGTGGAAGACAGGAGAGGAGATTCCCTGTTTGTTGGGAGAAGAAGGGAACATTTCTCTGCAAAGCTGATTTAAGAAAATGGCTATCTGCTTCCAGATACTCAGAGGTTCGGAATTTAGAAATAGCCCTGGGGGGGATGTATTCCTGGGCAGAGGGCAGGTGAGGAGTTCAATGAAAACATGCATTTGTTTTAGTTCCTTGTGATCTTGGTGTATAAACGATGTTTCATATGAGGAAACACGAATTCCTTGTCAGCAAGAGCTAGTTAATTTGCTTACTTTGTACCATTCCAGACATCAATAACTAGAAAACATAGTAATAAAGTATTGTTCTCTGGTGCATTTTAATCCATGGCCTTACAAGCTACTGACATAAAAATAAATGTAAGGCTACACTAGCAGAAATAACAAAAGTCTGAAGGAATTCTGTTTAGATCCTCACATTCTTTTCATATGAGAACTGAATTAAAAATGGAGTCAGCTGGCTGGGCTCTCTCACTTGAGAAACAGAGACCATGCAGTCCATGCTAATTTGTTAAATTCTAGAGTAAACATTCTATTCTTCCAGATATACAATAGTGTAATTGTATAATTGAAAAACTATATTAAAAATGTTTGCTTCCATGTAAGTTGCCCGAGGATCATTAAAACCTCATGATACTGAGTAATACACAAAATGTGAAACCTTACTGTAAATCCAAGGGAAATTGCCATTCCAGGGACATCTGGCATGACCTTCAGCTCTAGCTGAATCATTTAGCTGAAACTCATGACTGACTGCTCGTATCTTCAGAAATCCCCAAATCACTATATCACATTTTCTGAATTTTTTTTTAAGTTAGGTAAGAATAAAAATAACAGACCAGACCTTGAAAATAATGTATTACATGTGTGTGTCTAAAGACCAATATGGAGAACCATGTTACTAACAACAGAGCTGCATCAGAGAAAATTTGTAATGCACCTCCAACAAGGAAGACAAAATGTAATATTGAATGTATTTGCTTTTCTCATTTCCTTGGGCCACTGTGGTTTTTTAGTCTGACAAGATTAAGGGTTCAGGGGCTTGTGACAGGACTCTCCTCCCAGCTGGCAGCAGATCGTGGAGGCTGCCACACAAACTCCACAAATACATTTGGCCCAGGGAAGCTGGCCCTGCACTGGGGAGGTTGTCTCTCCCCAAATTCACCAGTTTCTCCCTGGTTTAGTTTTAACCCCGATCTGATTCACTGCCCAAACACTTGTGTGACCATAAGGAAGGAAACAGGGACAAAACAAGTGACCAGGAGAGGGGAAGATGAAATCACCTCCTTTGACAGCAGCACTCACAGAAATACAATGTGGCTAGCACTTTCAAGAAGCAAAACTTGGAAAGAGAATTCAGGACTAGTTGAGACTGTTCCAAAATTACACTGCTTGCAGACATCATTGACAAATTAACAGTACTGATAGTACCTTTAGCAATGGATTGCAGACTTTGAGGCCCATGCTTAGCTTATTGAAAAATAAATTCAGTCTCCCTAGTTGTCTGCAATTCTAACAGTACACTCAACTTCTCTCTTGTAGATATCAAAATTCTGAGGAAGTCTACCTGCATGTTCTGTCACAAAAAGTATAACTAACAGTGTTTGAAAAGAGTATGTGCAGAGAAATAGGTTGCGGTAATCACATAGGCAGTGCTGGATGTCCCTTCTCCCTGCCTTGCTCTCCCATGTTTGTCATGATTGGTAATTCGTGGCATGCCACTCAATCATCTTCTGAGCCTCCTGGTCAAAATACGTTACTGGAATAGCTTTGTTCTACCCTACCTCGGCACTGCCTTAGACAAAACCCTGGCCCTCATGAAATGTCACACCAGGCTTTTCCTCACATCATCCTTTGGAGGTGCTTAATGTCGGTGTCACGATCGCCTCTCGCTGTTAACCGCAGAGAATGCCAGGAGGCGGCAGTTGCCGATAGCCTGACTTGTCCGTCACCCTCTAAAGCTGAGACATCACAGAAGTTGCGGTGTCTCGGTTATGCACCAGGTCATCTGAATCTGACCTTCACGTCTCTCCTTATCTCCTCATTCCTGCAGTCTCCTGTTCCCTGTCTCCCTTCTCTGCTGCATAGCCCTTTGTCCTCTGAAACGCCGTCTTCAGAACAATTTTTCCTTTCTCCTCTGTTCCATCTCATCTTCGCATCCATGCTTTCATTTCTTTACCAGGTGAAGCAGTTTTTCAACTTGTGGTATGCCCCACCTCAGCCTTCCCTCCCCATTTTCTCTCTCCATATCCTTATGGTGTTGTCTTCAGTCTTCTTGGTCCTCACCTCTAACCACTGTCTCCTTCAGCTTTCTCCTAGTTTCCTATGTTTATTGCCATAACCACTGATACTGTCCTATCAATTTATTCCCAGAGCTGACAGTCCTCTTACAAATTTGTGTCCCTTGAGGTTCCCTGTACTGTCTTTTGCTGCTCTTACCCTCAGACTGTTATCTGAATAGTTAAGTTAAATATTTGTTTGACATACTTCGCATGCTATGCCTCTCAGCAAACATTTTCAGTGTTTCATAAAAGATGAATAATATGCAGTTCACTTAAGGATTCTCCTGCTCAGTGACACACATAGTACAGCGTTACTACCTTTGTCTCCCAGAGCTTTCCCAAGACTTTGGCCCTGTTTTTCATTCTCTTGTTTTCTGCCTTAGATCTCCATCTTCACATCACACAAACATTACTTGCCAAGTCTTTGCAGACCAGCACTGTGGAAATCCAGGGAAAGCGCTATGTCTCTCCTAAGAAGGGTAGCCAATCTCCATAAAATAAGGAAACATCAGATGCTAATGGTTAAGAATCCAAACCTGCTTATATATGTTAGAATATATGTTTAGAATCCCGAAGAAATGATTTATTGTTTATCCTCTGTATAACAGAGTCTATGCACTGATACATAAAGACCATTATGGAGTTAAAGAGAATAATGTGCTCTATTTGGGGACCTTAGTAAATTATAAAAAATGGCTAATTAAACCCTACCTCTCCCAATTTAGTTTGGATAGATGTAAAATATTGGTATTGCTTGAACAGTAAATAGGAATTGTATTATGCCCATCTGGAGGAAAGCATTGATTCTGTCAGTGTAGGAAAAAATTAATGCCCATGGTGCCTCTTTGCTATTAGAACAGGTTGCTTATAGACTAAGCAACTCCCCTTTAAGAAAATATAGATGTTCTCCTTGAGCTTTAATTACCCTGGAGCTTTACTCTTCGAGGTGCTAACTACATTTTGTTTCCACTGAAGCCAATAAACGTTGGAATATTCAGTACCTTGTAAAACATATCCTCTTAAGTCGCTTGTTGAGCGCTACTGTTTTGATGTTTTAAAATCTAGTTGTAACAGCCTTTGTTCTTCTTATCCCTGTTGCTAATCCTATACATAACAAGGAACACCTCTCTCTGTGGGACTTACCTGTATTTTCTGTTTCCAATAAGGAAACAAAGATACAACTTATGTGTAAGTTGGTTTTTAACTAACAGCACAGGTTTCCCCAGGCCCTGTTGGTCTCTGTCTTATCCACAGACCTCTCCTTTCTGCCTCGAAGGGCAATGTGAATCAGATCAGCTGGGATAAAGCTCCGTGCAAAGTAGTTTGGCAGAGGCACACTCACGTTTCAGGTGTGGACCATCAACAAGATGTGTAGCAATGTATTGGTGGCAATGCACAGACAAGCAGTATTGCGTGGATAGGAATGCAACATTAGCAAAGTTCCTCCTAGGTCATCAAATCTAGCCCCTTCCGGTTGCCAATAGCGCAATCCCATAACCTCTTCCCTAAAATTATCAAATTTTAGCTGAAAAGTAATTATCTTTTCCTCAGTTCCTACCAGAGGACTGTTTCAGAACCTCTTGTGATGGAAAGATATGTATTTCCAAGTTCACACCTTTTTATTCTTAAGTAAAATATATTTTTTGACCTTGAAGTACTTCTCCCTCTCCTAGTGTTCTCCTCCCTGATGTATTTATAGAAAGCTATCATTTTTCAACTTTACTGTTGTTTTCTTAGGCAGAAGCAGATGTGTACTTACATGGCACCCCTCCAGTGGTATAGGCTATGTGTTCCCTGGGTCAAAACTGATATCCCCAAAGCATGGGTGACCAGAACTGTGTGAGGTTCCAGGTGAGATCTCTCTGGGGCTTTCCATAAAGCATTTAAGCTTTGCTCTTCTCTCTTTCGTACAGCCTAAGGTTGTATTTGCTTTATTCAGAGCTGTGCCATAGACATAGTTCTTAGTCATCCTATGGTTGAATAAGCACCACTCTCTTTTGCTGTTATTTTCAGCTGATGAGTCTCCATCTACTACTTATAATTCCTGTTATTTGTGATTGTGACCTTGAACTTGCCAGTATTTTATGTTTCTTCTCATGTCCACTACTATAGCCCTAAATATCATCCAGCTTGACAAGCATGGTGTTTCGACTCTCCCCCTGATGGACAGTGCATCCTAGCATCTCATTAGCACTTCCCTAATTTTTGGCCAAGGTCATAAGTGAATGTAATTTGCCCCAAGGACTGATCTTTGAACAGCTCTATTAATTATCTTCGCTTGGCCCAGTAGTTCCATTTACTACAACTCCTCACCATCTTCCCCCAAATGGCTCCTCCCTGCTTAACACTTCTTCAGCGACTCCTCACCTTTCCCAGCCTAACGAGAAATGTTATCGTTGGCACCATATCTGAAGTCACTTGGTCCCCAATGGGTGGGGGTTAGATCTTACCCTCATCTGAAAATATCAGCTCTTTTGGTATTTGAAGGCAGCAGTCTGCACTGGCATGGATCTATCTGCCTCTGGTGCTTTGTTGTGCTTGACAATTTTTCTTTTTTTAATGTATTATTCCTTTCAGTATTTGATCCAAGTGCCACATGCCACTGAAATCAGGCAGTTGGCTCTGGCATTTTAAAATTAAAAAAAGAGTTGATAATTTAAAACCTTGGTCTGAACCTGCTGTTTAAAGTGCCGTTTCTCATAGAATTTGGGTATAGGCGTTGTCCTCTCCCATGACGTGCCTGCTTTGCTGATGTTTTTGCTCCTGTCTGAGTTATGCTCATTTCCATTTCTACATCCTTAATCCCACAGGCATTGATGCCTTCAAATGTGTGTTCAAAGTCCTCCACATAGTAACCTATCTCCAACCTGGAGCATGCTCCCACCACAGAGGCCATTCCTGAATTCTCCTTCTTCATCCTCCTTTTTAGTCCATTTGACTGAGTAACTGCTCTTTAAAATAGTTTCCATTTTCCTTTTGCTTTCTCAGTTTGGGTCTTTTCTCACCTTAATGCTACACATCTTGACCTGCAAGATGAGGCTTAATTTAAACTGAATGAGTTTGGGCTCACTTCCTCCAAAAGGACCGAAGGTGACCAAAGAGCCCAGCAGCTCTCCCATCATGTCCTCGTGCCTTATCAGTGCTACGTCCCAAGTAAAATCGGCTCCTGGGGGCCCAATTCACCCTTGCCAGAAGGACAACGCATGGCTTCTGCTTAATTTAAGTTCCACTTTATTTTATCTTCCAATTTAGTGTTTAAGTGGTACTGAAGTGGTGCATAGACCTTGCTAGCTAATCTGTAGCGAGTCTACTATTATTAGTGGAGTGACTGAAGAAGATGGGTGCTTCACTTTAAAAGCATAACAAAAGGAGTAATGACAGGTTTTTATTTTCCTTGCCTGATAGTCAGACATGTTGATCTAAATACTGTCGTTCTAATGGCCAGCTCAGAGAAATGGCTGGGGTAATTTGTCTAGAGGTGGGAAAATTTTTTTTTTTCCTATGGCAGTTAAAATGTTTCCAGTTAGGTTTTAGACTGTAAAAGATCCAAATCATGGACTTTAGGCTGTGTGGCAAAACAGAAGTTCCTACAGTGAGGATGAAATGATTTCACCATACATGGAAGTCTCTTTTTACCTCCACTCTGTAGCTCTTCAATAGCCAACCAAATTAATTTTCATGTGCTGTAAAGAAAAGTTAGATCTTGAATACACATGTTAAAACACGTGTATGTTGAGTGAGATTTTAAATTTGGTTTGGTTTGTTTTTTTTTTTTCCCCTGGGTTTTTTTTTTGATTACTTGTCCGTGATATTCTGAAACTTTAAATAAAGTCCTGGCTGGGCTGAAGAAGAGCAGGGAATAAGAAGCTGACACAAACCGGGAAGTTACCTGAGCATTTAAATGTGATTTAACACAGAGTTTTGCTGGAGATTCTTGTTTGTTCCTACGATTTTCCAAATCACTTCATGCATCACCAGTCACAGTAGAAAATACAATTAACCAAAAATGCCTGCCCAGAGTAGCACCGATCTGAGCGTTACGTCTTTCCTACCAGAAGGCAGAGCTGTTCAGCATTGAGGGCAATGTGGTTTTTCTGTATGTTTGGCGGTGATTTAGCTTTCAGGAAAAGAATACTTTTCAAGTTTAAACAGTGTAGGCATTTGCAGCACAAATACCACCTGGGGTGTAAGTCATTGAACTGTCTTGCCTCTTTCCAGCATTATGTTTAATGTAAGTCGTTAGAGGAAAGCATATCACGGCGGAGGCAACAGCCCAGGAGAGGTGAGGCTGCTGCAGCTCCATGTCCCGGGTCCAGCCAAGAAATTGTATTCCCAGCGGGCACACGCATACAGATACACACCACATATATGTATGCATGCAGGTTAGGGTTAGGGTTAGAGCTGGGGTATGTGATGTATATACATATATACATGGCCAAAGAAAAACCCCAGCCCTCGAGGATTACGAAAGTCTCTAGGTACGTTGCAGAGGTCCGCGCTTTTGCAATCCCAAGTAGTCACCGAGGTCCAGAGGGTGATGATCGGCCCCGGGATTTAAATAATCGAGGTCAGGAAAAGTCCTGTTGAGAGACGAGAGCGACTCGGGAGGGTGGGGGGCTCCCGGCAGCGGGGGGACACCCCTCCCGGCCTGCAGGCGAACCGGCGGCCGGAGTCGCCGGCCGGAGCGACGCAACCTGAAAATCGCTCGGGGGCAAGCA
>WAAD01006007.1:132744-221557 GCA_013389945.1 Fregata magnificens
CGGCTGGTCGCGGTCCCGCCAGGATGGGCAAATGCTGCTCCAAGTGTTTTTCCCGCGCTCGGTGCGAGGACGAGACGGTACTTTTGCCTCTTTTTATCCCTTAGGGAAAGGGCAGGAAGGTGGCCGTTGCCGTGATTGAGCCCGTGCTGCTGCTTCTAGCCGGCGTCGGTGGGGTGCGCGCATCCCGGGGTGGCGGGGAGGGGAGCGGTGCTCGTCTTATTTACAGCGTGCTGAACTCTCCTTCACTGGGGACAAGTCTAGCTGTCGCTTTCACATGCACTGCAGTGCCTTACATAATTTTATCCTGCAGTCTAAGTGTAAGGGTTGGATTTTCGTGAAACAAGGAGGGACCTCTGGCCTCTTCTGTAGTAACAGCCGGCTTGATTTCTTGCTATGCTTTTCATACATTTTTAATAACCCTGTGGAGTGCAAGTTATAAAGGAATCTTGCACAGAGTTTTGAAGTTTGAAGAGAGATTATTCAACCTCTAGCTGTCTTACAGTTTTACCTCTCTAATGATCCTCCTTTCTGAGGGAGGATTGATCCTCCAATCTAGGAGAAGTGAAACAAGGCAAAACTAGATGTTTTCATATGTCAGGGTTAATCTAAACCGAGGAAATTCCCAGGCACCAAAATGGGTCGTGCAACAAACATCAGTGCAAAGGTAGGTACATAGCTACAGGTAGCAGGAGAACAGCATGTGGGACAGAAGTTGTGGGACATTTCTAACACATAGCTTTTCATGCTGTTCTTCTGGAAATTTGCCTGGATTTTAAGTATGTACAGAAGAGGGAGAGAATGAACATACGCATTTAATTTGCTTAATAGAAAATATCTTGGCAGAAACACATGCCTGTGCAGTGAGTTTGGCTTTTTAAAATATTCATATACTCAGTGTAATGAAAAGCTGATAGTGTTTCCCATTTACCTAATAATATGTTCAAATATAGCTTGAGATATGCTGCTAACCATGTTAAGAAGCAATGTATGACTTAATATAAAACCTGTTAAAGTACCGTCACTGGGGGATATCTACGTGCTTGTAAACTTTAACCTAAAGAGTATTATGAGGGAGGATTGCCTAAGAACCAGCATGATTGAAACAGCAGTATTAAAACATCTCTTTTTTGAAGGAAGACTGGAGATCATTTTGAACATCAGCTGCAGTTATTGCTTCTACAAGTATTGTCTGAAATATTTATTGGGACAAGAGAATTCCTAATGTATATGCTTCTCTTTCCAATGATAATATAAGGCCTTGCCCCAGGGAACTCTGAATAAAGCGTGACTAAGTAAACAGTGACTAAGCATCATTTGCAGGTCAGTCTGGGGTTTTTTTTTAATATTTTGAAAGCATTGGGTACAGAAAAGATATTCTGAAGGAGCAGTTTTAATAACAAGTGCCACAAAGCATCTGTGTGCAGTACGTATTTTTTTTTAGGAGGTATCGTAGAGAACTGGGAAGTGTTCTTGGAAATACTGTACATATATTTGGACCTCAGAATATAAGCAAGCGTGTAAGTTGGCAGGGAGGAGAGACATGTCGATTTGGGGAGGTAACTCCAGGCTCCCGTGTTTACTTCCTAGCTGCAGTTGACTTCCTGTGTGGGTCTGGGCAATTTTCTGATGCTCCTTGCCTGATCTGACCCATTTGTGCAGTGGATCTACTATTGCTTACCTATTGTTAAAAAGTACCCGGAGGTTTAATTAATTAACAATCCTAATGAATTAGTATCTCTCAGGTAGTTTGCAGTTCTCAGAGGACAGATACTCTAAGGCAAACCTCAGCTGTGCCTCCCCATCCTGCAGTTACTCCTGGTCCACAGTAAAATCTTGACCCGTCTCCCTGACAATGTCTCCTCGAGGATGTCTAGCTGTCGGCTGAAGCTCCATGAAACTAAAGCAGAGCCTTTCCTCTCCCCCGCCCCCAGCCTTCATCACTACTTGCCTTCTTAATCTGTTTGGACAACACCAGCATCTTGCCCATCCACAGGCCTGTATCACAGCATCTTTTACCAAGTTATTTTTCCAGATCCTCACACACAGTTATATCTAAATCTTGCAGATTTTTTTCTGAACTACACTGCTAAGTTTTGGCCATTGCTATTCAATTGGATGAGTTCCTCCTTCCTTCCTACCTCTCTGCCTACCTGTCTGACTACCTGCCAGTTTTTCTGGAGCTGCTTGGATGTTGCACCAATAGAAGTCATACCTCAGTCTATCCTCAGGGAGTTTTGAGCTGAATGGAAAATACAGAAGTGCCATTTTCAGTGTCTGCTTTACTTGCTGAAATGCAGTCCAACATTGAGCCTTTCATGGGAGAAATATTGGGAGGTCTGTATGTTATAAAGCTGATGACAGGAAAAAGAGTTGCTACTGTGTCTTCTATTCAACAGAGCAGTGGTTTAAGCACAGAGCAAACATACCATTCTACCTGTTCTATTCTATTTTTCTCTCTGCCTGAGCAGATGAGACATATTCCAGACACGAGACTTAACCATTGTGTTGTAGAGTACAGGTATGAGGAAGAAGGTTTCCTTCATCTCCATCATGATTGTATTTTTATTTTATGAAAAGTACTTAAGTATCAGATTAATTTCCTGGGATGCAGCCAGTGGAAGAGCTTTCTCCTCAGTTTTCCAGGCAATAATGAAATCCACCATTCATTAAAAGTACCTGAAAAATAAATGCAACCTTTTAGTTTATACAAAACCCACTGTTTTGGTTTCACATTTTGGCCAGAAAAAAATAATCCCAAATCACATAGAAGCAATTTTTTTCTCCCTTGCCATTTAACTGCCTCACTGAAATGCTGGATATTTGCACAGTCTCTATACAGTGTCTACGACCTTTTCACCCACTGGAAACGGCTGTGTCACCAGTATGGTCGCTGAGCCTTTTTAAACCTAAGTTGGATTTGGCCCTTAGTCACTCACCCTCAATGGCTCAACTCCAACCGGTGCCTAGTGAAGGGCGCCTGCAAAGGTCCTTTGGTATGCTGAGCCTGTTAGACATGAAACTCTTGGGAGGGCAGCAAAGGTTCCTGCTTACTCTGTATTGTCTTTCAAATACTTGAGATAAATATTAATGAAGATTGATTAATTCAATGGGATATCCCATTAATTTGGTTTCTTACACATTTGTTTTGGCAGATTTTTCCTCGTGTGCGTGTGAATTTTCTAATTGCTTTGATGTTTTGACATTGGACCTATATGAATCTCAGCATTGGACCTGATAGCTTTACATTCTCATGTCAGATCCAGTTTTGCTCTACTGTAACGTTTGGTTTCCTAAGTGCTGGCATTCCCAGTTCCCCGGCTGCACTGACACTGAAGTGCTGGTTGTCTGCAGAGCCACATTGATGATAATAAGGAGAGTCTTTTTCGGTTTGTATTAATGTTGTGTTTACACTGGTCGCAGGAACACGTGCAGTCCAAACCTATCATGTTACACTGACAAAGCAGGTTACAGTAACAGAAAATGTCAGGGATCTGTAAGTTCACTGCACATCCAGGAGACCATGAGGCTGATACAATGATTAGCCGAAACTACACCTTGCCTCTCTTGCAGAAGAGGGAGATAAGGACTCATGTGCTATCACTCTCTAAAAGAACCTTCTGAGAAAGAGGGACTACTTGAGACCTTGGCACTGAGGGCAACCCTTGCACATCTGACCTCCCAGGAAACATAAATATGAGGTCCCGAAGAGCACTCAGAAAGCTCTAACCAAAATAAAATACAATGCAAGAAGTATTGGCAGGGCAGGCACGTGACAACGAAGGCACCTGAGCTGTGCCAACACCAGCTGCTCGAGATAGCTCCAGAGGCTGCTCTGGAAACCACGGCCCCAGCATGGTGGGAGGCAGCCAGGAGGTCCACTGGACTGGTGGGGTGGTGTCCGTGTCCGTGCTGGAGTTTGAGTTATGGGATAGCATTTTTAAGCTGGCACCATGGCGATTCTCCACTCTTTTGGAGAGGGTCTCATCACCGAGTGTCCTCAAGGGTAGAACAAACCTTATCTAAGATAAAACATAATGTAAAAAAAGCAGTCCGTAGTATTTCCTATGGGGGAATCAAAATTTTAACAACTTTTTTTTTCCTAGGATGTCATTTTTTTACTTGCTTTTCATTTTCTTCATGTTAAGTAGAATGGTAACAATCCCACTGAGTTCTGCTATCTGTAGGTGCTGGCAATGATGTGTACAGAGCTCCCTTGCTTTAAATGGCTTTTGTTTCAAATAGTGGGAGCTGGTAATTTGAGTGGGTTCTTCCGATCTGCAAGTCCCATATCCAGTATATCCCTGTGCACACACCTTCAAGGGCACCAGTCCTGGCAATCTGTCAAGAACACTTCTTAAAATGACTCCAGTGAGTTAGACAGTATGGGCAGATGCAGTGATGTTCTCCAAAAGGGGGAACCAAGACTGCTGGTTTGGGAAACTGTGTGAAGGGCTATGTTTTTTTAACATACCAGGCTAAATTTATCCAGACCTTTTTATTTCTTCATAGCTTTTTTACCAACTAAAAAAACCCCCACCAGCAACAACAACAAAAAAAACCCCCAAACCCAACAACAAAACTCCACTCCATTTTATGCTGAGCCTAATGCAGTCAGTCAGGACTGAGAACTCTGCAGTCCTGGCACACAACTCCCTGCGCATTACTCAGCAGTGTATGGAGCTGGCTGTTTGGAGGAGCCCTGCCTTGTGTGCCTGGCTTCTTCCCATAACTAAGAAAGATGCCCGCATAGCCTGGGTCTCCTCAGGCACCCAAAGCTCTCCAATCAGCTCAGCCAATCGCTCAGTTTACAGTAAAACTTTCCGAAAAGTTTGTCCCTTGGAACTAGTAGAAATCATCCCAAAAGGGCAGTGTGTAAAGGATTAATTTAAATTCCAGATTCCAATTTCCTGCTATTACCAAAAATAAAGCTGTTGTGTTATTTCTCTTAATGCAGTTAAAAATTAGATGCAGGAAAAACAAAAAGTAACATTAAGCTCTGAAACCTGTTTTTTTCCCACTTTCATTTTGGGAAGACAGAACTAATTTGCTATCCTATCTGCTATGTATCTTGCTGCTGAACTAATCCTTTCTGTACCCTGGATTTTTATTAGCCTTGCTTGCTTATTACTGAAAGATTTACTTTCTAGGACCCCTTTTAATTCTGTTTGCTGCTACACTGCCTTTTGTCTTGAATATGATTTTTCTGTGGTGTCCTTTAAAGATTCGTGGCCTTTCCTAACCTAGGCCATATTTATAGTAGCCTGATCTAGTTTTCCTAATCATTGGTGATCTTCCCAGCAGGATATGTTCCTTTGTCTTCTTCCTAATGTGATTCAGGACACATTCCAATTTAAAGTGCCCTTATGCTTGAACCACTATGCTGGGATTTATTGTACTAAACCAAACTCCAGTAGATTTTCCTGAGGCTTTTCTTTGTCAGTTTGCACAGCACTCATGAGATATCTGCTGCCAAAGTCCTTGCATTTTAGTAATAACACCTTAGCATTGTTAACGTAAATATATTTTAATTTTCCTTTGGCCAGCTCATCTGTTTTAATTCCTGTAATATTCAGTTTTCTTTTGAGAAAGGTCAACCAAAGGAGCTCTTGTGCTTTACAGACAAGAAAATACCGTGAATAAATGTGGAAATAGGCATGAGCATCAGGCCATTAGTGGTTTCTGTATGGGTATGCCCACCATGCCTAGAATGGTGTAAGTACAGTAATTGCTCTGCAAATTTGACTGTGTGAGCATATTACTATGTTTAGAGGTGGTTAAATGCAGGCATAAATAGATGAAAGTGTTTTAACAGAATTAATAAAACCATCTTGTACATGCAGTCCAGCCATAAATGGTACATAGATTGAACACAAAATGATAGAAAAATACGAATGTCTTTTTAGACACATAGGAGTAAATAGAGTATTCTGTGCTGTCCTGTGCACGTGAGTGTGTGTACATCTATTCATAGAGATACAAGGTATTTGTAGCCAGTGAGTTGTGGCTCCTAAGCTTGATTTAAAAACTGAATGAGTTCATTATAATCCCCCCTGCCCCTGCCAAAAAAAAAAAAAAAATAAATCTGAGGAATCAATCTAATCTGCTTTACTAAATGAACGTGTGAAAGTGCTTATCTGGGATAAACCTGGGGACTATACATGTTTCTCTCTCTTTTTCCTTAAACAGAATGAAAATGCCCTTGTGAAAATAAAGGAGTTAGGAGTCGAGCTTGCAAAGATCAGGGATGAAGTTGGTAAGTAGTACAAGCAAAGTGATAACAAAAGTGATTTTCTCACTTTACACAAAAGCAGTTATTCCCTGTAACCTGATCCTGGGGAACCCGTGTACATGCGATAAAGTGTCTTCTGAAGCCCAGTGGCAAGGGGTTTTGTGGCTTTGCAGGGAACCGTGATTTTACCTCTTTGTTGTGGAGATGAGTCCATCACCACACACACTGGAGCTAGTTGTGCATCATCTTTACTCGACAAATGGTTCTTCATAAATCCGTAGCTTCCACTCTCAAACTATGTACCACCACTGCCAAGGAGAAAGCACAGCGTGATGAGAAGTGGGAACTTGGGACCATTGTGGTGCATGATGACTGGGAATCCATTGCTTACTTATGTACATTTGCATGTTTTGCAGTTCAGCTACAAACTGAAGGACACCAAGCTCCGAACTTGCTTATTAATGTCTCTAAGCTCTCTTCCTGGCTGAAAGATGGCAAAAGCAACATGTCCCATTCAGTCTGTGTATTCCCTGTGTATCTGAGTGCACCACTTTTCCTGTTTGGTTTCTGATCTAGACAGGAGAGGCAGGGAGGGTGTAAAGACATTGCAACTCTTGAGAGAGAAGATGGGCTTTTGCGGTGGCTTCAGCCAACAGGCTGAGTTCTTTTGGGCTTAAATCTCCCCAGAACGGGTGTGATGTTGAGTTCGTCTACCCCAGGGCAAACGGAGAGGAGGAAGGGCACCTGGATGGAGGACCACACCCTGACTACCAAAAGGTGGTGGAACCACTCATGACTGGAGCTGTGAACAGAGGGGACCTCTCAACTTTCCCTGCATGCAGGACCCCAGGTGCTGGGTCACACATTAAGCACAGATTGTACCATGTGGCAGGAGGGTGACTTGATTCGCAAAGGGGGGCTCAGGCCAAACCCCTGTGAGGTGGGCAGAACTGCAGATCCTCCCTGTGCTTCTGTCTTTACCTTGCCTATGACAACCCACTGCAGAAAAGCTGAGCCCAGCCCTTTTCTGATGCCCAACAGCTTCTGCTCCCTGCTGTGCACCTCTGAAATTTTTTGGCTGATCATCATTTCATAGAGAGCTTTACTGTCCCCATGGCCAAAGGATACTGCAACAATGGCAAAACAGCATTTCCAGTTATTCCCTGATGCCTGCCTTCGTCCACCCTCTGCATCTCCACAGCTCTCACAGAGGAGTTGTTGCCACCGGTGCATTCTTTAGGCAGGGCACATCTGAAGCTCTCCATTGAATACCCACTTCTCATTTGAAAGCCCCACCTCTTTCTAGCGCGTTGGGTTTGCTCATTTTCATGAGTGCTTTTGCAAGTGGAGGTAAAGAGCTCTGCTTCCATTTACACCATGTTTGTACAGCTGAAGTGAATACAAATCACTGGTGGTTTTGCTGGAGAACTTTGCCAGGGATATAACTGACTGCCTGTTTGGGGGTCACAGAGCAGCATGTTCAGTAGCAGATCGCTGCACTGCCTGCCCTTGCCATTGCTCTTGTGTAGGCAGCAATAGATACCTCCTCTGCACAAAACTGAGTCCTGATGGAGTACATGGAGACAGTTTTGGCAAGAACCCGATACTCCAGAAAAGCAGTCTGCGGTCTCAGCTGAGCTGTACTGCTTCAGAAGGGAGATTAGCCATAGATGTGTATGTGCATTCTTTCTCAGACAGGGGAAAGATGGTGTGAGAGAGCCCTTTCCTCAGTGGTCCTGTGGGTGTGTGTACTGGAGAGGAGCCATCACAGGCCACCTCTTCCTGAGCAAGCCACCACTCTGGGAGACACCAAGATGCTGAGCAGAGGCTGTTTAGGAGTGACTGGTGATCTGTCCTGCTTGTTGGAAGTAATCCTCTCCGTACAACCCTGAGATGCAACATGCCCAGGCAGAAGGACTCCCAGTAAGCATGGACAAAAAGATGAACAGGTATTGTTCATCTTGACAAAAAGATGAATGTGCAGGTATTGCACTCCAGCAGGATGTGAAAAAATTCATCAGCAGTACAAATCCTGGTATGTATCCATACATATGGAAGGTGACTGTTTATGGGTTTTAGTGTAAGTCAAAAATTGCTGGACATTTGCTTTAGAAGAAAATTATAAAAGTAAATGTCATGAAACAACCGGTGTTTTAAATCTGTGGACAAGGTGAAATGGCAATTGTCATGTGCACGAGAGTGGTTCTCGTCAGTGCAGTTCTTTGCTGTCTCTCAAGCAGTGCAAGCTGGCGCTGTGGGTGCTATTGGAGACATGCAGCCCACCTGCGCTATAGGAGGGTTATTTTGGTCTCACTATCAGATGAATCTGTATGTTGTACAATATTGTACAGATTCTGCCAAGCTTTATGCAAATAAAGAATGAAACAGTCATTTATTTGACAACAGCAATCATAGGTGATTGTGTGAAGAAATTTAGGGAAAATCTACAGCGCATGTTATTTTGACTACAACCAAGTTGTAGTTCTGACTTGTCTCAGTCACTTTGATAAGTAGTCTCTCATTAATTTAAAAATAACCAGTCCAGTTAAACAGCATGGGTGTTGGTCAGAAATTCCTGATTTCTCATGTGTAAATTCACCATGTCAGACTCACTGATGCAAATGCCTGGATGAGTCAGTAAAACAAGGCTGGACTAGCCAGGGCTGATACAGGCAGTGTGTCCAACATTTAGTTGTTTAGGCAATAACTCTAATTCAGAATTATGATTTAGGTGCTGAATGTGCTTGGTTTTGAAAGCATACAGTCTTTCTTAACTTCAACAGAAACTGCAGGATTCTGCTATGCAAAGCAATGAGACTGCAAGATATAATCCACTGTTCAGAAAAGTCAGAATATATTTTTAGGGAAATCTCTTCTCGTAAATAAAACCACTGCTGAAGCGATAGCAGTGATGGAGCATGTGTAAAACAGCCTAGCGAGACCTGCACCCTTCCGGAGCCAGGCAAAATATTTAGGTTCGGATAACACCGTCCACCTTTACCCCCAGCACTGCTGTGAAGTATCTCACCTCGTCTGAAAGCAGCATGCAGTGAAATAGGAAAGTGCTTCTCCCTTCCCAACCCTGAGGAGGAATGTGGCCTCTATAAATGCTGAGGGACTTGTTATTTTATGCAATAAGATTTGCTCATGTATTTTGCTAGAAATACCAAGGCTAGAAAAACATGACAAGCAATCGTTCTACACTCAAGACACCCATCTTTATAAATAATAAATATAAGCACTTTTCAGCTGCAACACTGAGACTCCTGGAATAAAGAGGTTTTGAACACCGGATGTTTCACTTCAAACTAATGGAAATTAAATGTCAGAATTACCTGCTCCTTTGCTGTCAGACAAATGACATGTGAAGTGAGTTGAGAGGAGGTATGGAGATGCATGAAAACCTAGATGAATGGAAGACGATCAGATATCAAGTTTAAAGTTTGTATTATCTGTGTTCACGAGAGTTTGAAAGCCAAAGCCTGTGTGCCCCCTCCTCCTGGATATGCCTCCCAGTCAGAGGACCCTTAACCTGAGTGAGGTGGCTGTGATTTGTCTGTGAATCTGTGGCCAAGGGTCAGGAGGAAGAGCAGAGTCTGCATGGTTTGCCATCACTTTTGGGTCAAGAGCCCACTTCTCATGTCAGAAGCAGACGGCCCCTATGTGAGGCCACATGACACCAGCCCCCCGGTTCCCACAGGAGTTACCTGCCTGAATGCAAAGTGCCAGGGCTGGGGAGGCTGGGCTGCAGCTCAGGCTGGGTTTGTGCGGGAAGATCAGTCCCATTAGTGACATCTCCCTTTCCCTCACCTTCCCAGCCTGGCCTGAAATGGATTTTGCTCATCTGTTGCGCACTGTAAAAGCCACTCGGTGATAGGGGAGTAGGGAAGCAATGGCAGCCACTCTTTGTTAACCCAGCATGCTGTCATCCTGGGAAATGCCATGTTATGTCAGAGTCATTTCCAGCCTGTAAGCAGCAATTGAAATACCTACAGAGAAGGAAAAAGAAAACTGGGGTGTAACTCTTCTCAATAGCAGCTGATAGCAGTTGTGCTCTGTTCATCTTGTGCCATTTGCTCCATGCCAGTATTGCATTTATATAACTTTTCTTAGGGATTTTTTTTATTTCTACAAGAGGAGCTCACTTTTACAGTATCCATATCTCGATGTCTGAAAGCAAAATTCACTGTTTTCTAGCAATGTCAGTGGGTCTTCTGTTCAGGCACCTGTTGTCGGGGCCCTGCTGGAGGCAATTCAGCCTGGTTCACCAGAACCACCTACTGAAGCTGCAGCTGGTTAAATGCTGGCTCCAGCAAGGCAGGCTCTCCCACGCTGGCTCCTGCTCCCCAGCCAGGTAAGGGAGCCACAGACCTTCTACTGGGCTGCATGGATGTCGCCTTCTGCTACTCCTGTCCCAGTAGAGGCAGGCCCAAAGGTCCATCTCCTGTCTAAGAAGAGACTCAGTCCTTCCTCACCAGTCCTTGGCCTCATTTGTCTCAATCTGGGAGACCGTGGTAGGGATCACTCCTTCTCATTAGAGGTGTTTGATATTCAGAACAGGGCAAATTTCCTGGGCAATGGCCTCATTTTCTGCCTCCAATAGTGTTTTTGGGTGTGTGGGGAACGTGCCATGCAGGCACTCTTTCCCTGCTTTCTTCTTCCTTCCATTTTGCACTTGCACCAGGGTTTGATTTGCAAGATGTGAATAGTTTTGTGTTTCAGGTTACAGAAGGTGTTTCAGGGGGACTTTATTTTGGTTAGAGCATGTAATTTCTGTTTAATATCTTTATCAATGATCTGGATGAGGAGATCAAGTGTACCCTCTGGAAGTTTGCAGATAACACCAAGTTGGGTGGGAGTGTTGATCTGCTTGAGGGTAGGAAGTCCCTACAGAGGGATCTGGACAGGCTGGATTGATGGGCCGAGGCCAATTGTGTGAGGTTCAACAAGGCTAAGTGCTGGGTCCTGCACCTTGGTCACAACAACCCCGTGCAATGCTACAGGCTTGGGGAAGAGTGGCTGGAAAGCTGCCCAGCGGAAAAGGACCTGGGGGTGTTGGTCAACAGCCGGCTGAACATGAGCCAGCAGTGTGCCCGGGTGGCCAAGATGGCCAATAACATCCTGGCTTGTATCAGAAACAGTGTGGCCAGCAGGAGTAGGGAAGTGATTGTCCCCCTGTACTCGGCACTGGTGAGGCCGCACCTGGAATCCTGTGTTCAGTTTTGGGCCCCTCAGTACAAGAAGGACACTGAGGTGCTGGAGCGTGTCCAGAGAAGGGCAACGAAGCTGGTGAGGGGTCTTCTGAGGAGTGGCTGAGAGAACTGGGGTTGTTTAGGCTGGAGAAGAGGAGGCTGAGGGGAGACCTTATCGCTCTCTCCAACTACCTGAAAGGAGGTTGTAGTGAAGCAGGCCTTGGACTCTTCTCCCAAGAAACTAGCGATAGGACAAGAGGAAACGGCCTCAAGTTGCACCAGGGGAGGTTTAGATTGGATATTAGGAAAAATGTCTTCACCGAAAGGGCTGTCAAGCATTGGAACAGGCTGTCCAGGGAAGTGGTTGAGTCACCATCCCTGGAGGTATTTAAAAGATGTGTAGATGTGGTGCTTAGGGACATGGTTTAGTGGTGGACTTGGCAGTGCTAGGTTAACGGTTGGACTTGATGATCTTAAAGGTCTTTTCCAACCTAAACAATTCTATGATTCTGTGATTCTATTATTTCATTGTCCAGCCCTCCCTGTGTGCTGGGTAATCTCATTAGAGAGTCTGGAGAGAGACGGGGTCGTTACCACTCCAATTTAAAGCTTGAGTAAGTTTGAATTCGACTGAACACAGAGTTGCAAGCATTATCCCTTGTCCTCCAGCTCTGGGATCGCTTTGCATGCCGAAGAAAATTAAAAATCAAAAAGCAAGAGAGAGGGTTTAGAGCCAAACTGCCAGGAGAGAAGACATTTCAGCTAATGACCACATGAATTGCGCTGTTCCATTTTGGCTGTAAGGCAGGTGGGAAAGCTTTTTATGTGCCACTGCTGCGGTGCTAAGCTCACTGTTTCAGGCTCACTTTCTCTCTTTCTGTAAGGAGCAGAGAGCTTGAAAGGGACACAGAATCCCTCTTAGTGCTCCAGAAAACATCAGAATCAGAACAGGACTCCCAGTAGTGATATCTGTCTGGACATATTGAGCGAGTCTGGGTATTGTCCAGTAAGTGTGGAAGCAGAGCTCTGAACAGGGTGAAAAATCACTATATGGGGAAGGGGATGGTTAGCTTGGATGCACAAACTACCTTGCATAGATGCACCTAACATGAGCTGTGGTCACAGCCATAGGTAACTTCAGCAACTTGTTGCTCTCCTGAAAAAAAGAGTACAGTCTGATACCATAGGAGAAGGAGACAGGAAAACACAGGGGTTTTTTGCCCCAGACATTGAGCAAATATAAGATGGCAGTCATAGGATAAATATGTTTTTGAAACATTCAGAAGTTGTCTACCCAGGGAGAGAGCTGCTTCCAGTTCACTGATTTACAACGCCATACAGCTCTGTGCATGGCGTGTGTGTTTTGAAAGGCAAAGGAAAGATGAGTGGCTAATACAGATGGTATATTCAAGAGGTGATAATTTTTCTAATTTCTAAATTAGCTATAGGTCTAAATCAGAAAGAAGATCTAGCAGTGCTGCTAAAAACATGTCGTCTTCTCTAGTGTTGTTCTGAATGTTATGGTCATGATGATTTTAATCACTTACCTGTTAGATCTTTGCAAGTGAGCAAACTTGCTCTTTAAATGTAGGCTGGCTGACCTTGTCCAACTTGCATCAGGTCTTCAATATCTGGATTGATTGTAACTGTTCTTTAGCAAAGCAAAAGGCCGAGGACACAGTGTTCATGACACTGCTGTCCTGGGACCTGGGGAACAATATAGATGAGGCACCAAATGGGGAAATAGACTGAATATCCTTGACTTGATGGAACTGTTGGAGTTGCACCTCCTGAAACTAGTTGTAGACATGGTTGTGAATTCAGAGACATGGTCACTGGGTTAGTTCGCAAGAGTAAAAATTTCACATTTTCTGATTGCTTTTCCAGCCTTTCACTTGCACGCTCTGATTCCATGAAACACACAAGATAGTGGTTTGAATATAAAAATATTTTAAGCAAGTGCGCATTAATGCATTCAAGAGGACCTCGATGGAGCTGGTGTGAAAGACAAGCTTATGGCTTGAGCAGCTTCTAACAGCTGGAGAATGGGATGTATGAGATGCATCTCCTTCTCCTAGTCAATCACACCCCCTGCATAACATGTGCACAGGATGTGCCTCAAAAGCCCGGGCATCTTCTGCCTTCCTGGCACATCACTGGAAGTGGGGACTTAGCCAAGACTGTGGCTTGAGAGAAGGAGATAAGGAAAATCTTGTATCCCAGTTGAAAGGCTTTCTGTCAAGTGATTGTCTCACATGCTGTTTCTTATATCCAAGGCAAAGTAAAAGCCCCAAAGTCTCAATTTGTGGATCCAAGACTGTACCGGCCAGGAGGGAACATCCAGTCACCCTGCAGGTCCATGGAGTTCCCTGCTTTTATTATTATTATTATTATTATTATTATTATTATTATTATTATGCTTCATCGGATCCCAGTTTTGCATGGGTTTTGCATACTCTGCCAGTACCTCTATTTAAACAAATGCATGTGTGTATGTGTGTGTGAGAGAGCGGGACAGAGAGAGAAGTGACAGCAAGAGCTTGTTGATGACTGAGATTCATGGGAGCCCCAGAGTCGGGAAGAACCACTGTGCTTGGTGCTGTACAAACAGATCCGATGCCACTGTTTGCTCCCAAGTTGTTCAGAGCCTGACTGTATGGTCTTGTCTCCACAGCCCTCAACACAGCAAGATGGAAGAAACTACAGAATGAGAAGGAGGAGCTGGAGAGACGCTTTGAGGAGGAGGTGAAGCAGCTTCGCAGGCAGCAGCAGGAGGAGCTGCAGGCACTGGAGCAGCGGCTGCAGGAGGAATACAACACCAAGAGGGAGAGCCTGCAGGAGCAGCACAGGCTGCAGCTGGAGCAAGTCAAACTGCAGCATCAGGATCAGGTCAGTCTCCGCCTGTTCCCTTTGAAGAGCAGACCATGCCAGTACTGAGTGGGTTCAGGTAATGAAATATATTGAACGCTCCAACATGGAGATGCTGGTAACGAACTGAGGACTCTGACTCTCTTTACAGCTTTTCCTCCCTACTATTCCTATTGGTATTTCTACATAGTAGTACATTACATTGCCATGTCCTATCTTCACATGCTTCCAGATGTTTTACAACACAAATATTGACTAGCTCTGCTCCCCACACATACTTGTTCCCCAACCCACCTATTGTAGTCCATTTATATGAAACCAAGGGTTGAACAAGAATCTGCTCAACACAGGTAAGGCCAACAGAGCCCTGCCCATCGTTATTTGCAATGCTAGTTAAAGGGTGGTACAGTGAAGTGATAGGGCCCATGCAACACATAGCCTAAACATCAAGCAGGTGATACACGCTGGGTTCCCTGATTTCTGCTCCACTGTTTAGTCTAATCTGTTAGATTGTACATCCCAAGTGTTTCTCCTTGCTTTGTTTTCTGTATGTAGGCAGGAATACTCTCACGTGCAGCTACTTTAGTCTTATTTTTAACAGCTGGAGTGAACAAACACTGTAACTCACCTATGGGCACCTCTCACATGGTGGCAGAACATCCTGCTCTGGCTTATGGCAATAATGCCTTTACCTGGTCTTTCCTCATTTTACACTCAGTGAGCAGCGGATACAGTTCTGATTTTTCCAGCTGCAACTCTTACCCATTGCCCAGCACCACAGTTCATGAGGGCTTTTCTCACACGAGTATCTGCCGCACTCAGGTGTGCTCTGCAATCTGTGCTGTTGGGCTTTGACATGCCACAGCCCCCGCTGCCATGGGTATGCCATCCGGGCATCTGATGCAGCGCAAGAGCCAGTTGTCTGCGAAACGTGAGCCCAGCCAACAGACCCTCTGTTTGCCAGCATCGTTCTCTCCAGCCTAGGGGTTTTGCCAATGCTCAGGGCAGCTGGAGGTGGTGGAGGGTGAATTTTTCACTCTATGAGGCAGTGTAAATTGGCAGCAACAGTGCAGTGCAGATGTGGTCTGTGAGATGGGTGGTTGTGACCGAAGGTCGAGGAGAAGCTTTTATGTCTGCATGCTTTGTATCTCAGATTATCTCCAGTGTGCATTTTGGGGCTATTGCCTTAAGCCAAGGCTCCAGAGCTGCTGCTCCCCCCCTGCTCGTGCCCAGGGAGCGGGCTGACAGCAGGCGCTGCAGTGGGGTACAAAGCACAGACGTGCCCCATGCGGTTCCCAAGGGTGATGACAGCACTTGCTGTGGGCTCAGAAGCAAACCAGCCCCATCAGCAGAGCCTCTGCCCAAGCTAATTTAGACCATTTAAAAGGTAAAGGTTGGTGTAGCACTGTGTGGCCACAGCTGAAGCACCTCCAGGAGCCAGGGAAAGGGGCTAGCCTGCACTGAGCTCACGGGAGAGGAGAGCACCAACACAGCGCAGCAGAGATGACAGCCCTCTGTCTTTAAGGTCAACTATTGTAAAAAGGGAAATGGCACCATTTACTGCCTGTACTTGATGTACTCTAAAACACTGTTGGGACTGGAGTGCAAATACAAACCAAGATGGTGACAATTTTGTGTCACTCATGTCACAACTGCCTGGTGTAGCATTGTGTAGCACCAATGGTATGCCGGGGCTGGGCACAGCGTGGTCCTCACTGGCACGTGGGTCAGACAGCCATGTTGGACAGACACACGGCATCCCAGCCTGTGCCCCAGAGCGTCTGCTGCCCTGGGTACCGCCGTGCAATTTGGTTTGATTCTTTGCAGGGGGTTGGGGGGTGGTGTTGAAGAACTCTCGCTGGATTTTACCTATTTTAATTGCTATGCCTGATAGTTGTTACTGATTTGCAGGCTTGTAACATGCAACACAAAAGCTTTATGTGACTGGGCTGTTTTGTCCCAGATGAACTACCTTTTTCTGTTAGTGCATTGATTTTCAAAGATGCATCAGAAGGTGCTGTCAAATAGGTTTTTGTGTTCTAAATCAGATTTTTCAAAATCTTTCTCTGTAAATGCTTAGAAGCTGTGCTGAGCCATGTCTTTTGGTTCTCATTTCAGTTTATGCAAGACGGTTTTATTGCAATGCCCCTCAAATTTTCTGCTTTGCTTTCTGATATGAAGGAGGAGCGGTGTTCCCAGAAGCCTTGGCTTTTTTTTCCTTTCACTGTGTCAGTGTGTCAGTTTTCCTAGTAGAAGATATTAGCTCTAGCTGCAAGCCTTGCCTCTCCTGGACCACCAGGCATTAACATTTGTGAAGGAAGTTAATTTTTTGCTGAGGTATTTTATGGCTTACCTATGCCACTCTTTGAAGTGTTTCTGCAAGCTCCCAGGACCACAAGAACAGATGGTGGGTTTTTTCCCCTCAAGTTGATCAGTGCAAGAAAGGGCGATACAGGTCACCATAGGACTTTACTAGAAGTATACTTATTTTTCTCATGTTCTCATCTATTGTGATTCTATTCATCACTACACAGAAGCAACGGAAACACATTTTTCCCTCCATGGAGCAAATAGTTCTCTCTCCTCCAGCCCTTTGGTTTGCTCCACTGCTCTTTGTTCCCTGAATCACTGAAGATAACACAAACATTTCTCTCTGCTGCTTTGAAAGTGCTGCTGTGACTCAGTATCTCAGAATTTAAGGCCATCTTTTCAATCCGTGGTTCTGTTAGCATCTCATGATGAGTTTTAGCAGGTTTTCCCTTTCAATTCCTACTCTGCCATACACCCATCCTGTGTCGAGCGCTCTTGCATTGGAGAAGGCTGACAGGCCAGGTTGGAAAGCTGCTCACCAGCAATGTTTCTTCGCAAAGGAAGAGAACTTTGTTAGTCTAGGAACCAAAGTGCATGAGCAGTAAGGATCCCTAACAGCTGCTGACCCAAAAGGTTTGTAATCCTCTGGTTCTTCCTTCCCCTGCTCGGAGGAAGAGAAGTACCCAGCTCAGAGCATGCCAAAACAAGCAAGCCTGCTCAAGGGACCGGAGTTATTCAGCTCTGACGCTGCTGAGCTGGTGTTGGTCCTGGCCAGTGTTAGAGCCCATGAGCTAGAGCTCTTAACGCTGGACATGAGAAAAGCCTTGTCCTTGAGCTGTCTATCTGCATGGGGGAATTTGAGCTTGCATTCATGAAGGCAATAACAATAGTAAACTCCTTTTAACAATGGATCTGCGTGTATTTCTGTATCCCCACATCTAATTTGGAAGTTAGTCATCCCACTTTCATGGTTTCCAGTCACAACTTAGTCTTCCACACCGTATTGCTGTAGTCACTGTTTAGTTTAGTATCAGATAGCTGATGTTTCTTTGGATACACAGTTGTCAGGTTTTGGAGGGTCAGCTGTCTCTGAGAAGGTGAGGCAGCTCTTTCAGCGTAGCAGAGCATGAAAGCCAAACTCCTCACAAACCAGTCATGTGTGCCAGTGCATCCCAATGTTTCTCATATCTCCTTGCAGCTAAGGGCAAAACTGCAAAGCAAAGGCTGCAATCCTGGCTTGCCAGTGTTTCTTGCTTGAGCTGCTCAGCTCAAGCTGTTTTGTCCACCAACTTACTGAACTTCTCCCACTAGAGCCTCCTCTTGTTTTTACTCTATTAAGCCTTAAAAATCCCACCTGAGCTTCTTTTTATAGCTAGAAATAACCATGACATGGGTTAAATGAGTTGTTCAAGCCTATAGAGTAAGTTAGTGGTGAAGTTGGAATTAGCATCCAAGAGATCTGCTTCCCAGTGCCAAGTAGACTATCTGCTATGAAAACCTGCAGACAGGAGGTCACGCTGGAAGATTAAAAAGAGTCATTTTGGATGTGGATACGAAACACACAGGAGACAGAAAAATCTCTGCAGACCATTTGGAACATATTTAATTGGCTTTATAGATAAATAACCTGCCAAAGATGGTGGCAGTGAAAGGAGACACCTTCACCTTCTGAAGGCGTTGGAGCTGAGCATAATCATTCCTATGGGGTGCTGCTCAGCTGAGAAGCAGAGTATGAATAAAGACTTAAGCAAGGGCAGGGTAAAGAACATGGCAATGCTTATGAGGTTTCAGCGCACAGACATCATATACAAGGACATCGTGCTCTGGGAAAAGTCAAGTGATAGTCCCTATCCCATTAGTAGCCCATTGAGTCATCTAGCCCCCCTTTCCCTGCTCTTTCATGCAATATATCAGCAGGCTGAGTCCCCATTAAATTGCAAACAGTCCTTCACCACTGAGTTGTCTCCCACATTATTACAAAAATGAGTTTGGATAATTTTAAATTCTGTGTTAAATGCCTATCTTTCATTCTAAGAGCATGCTTTCTCCAATACAGTTGGAAATTTTGCTTCTGTTGGGTAATCTAACACATATGTTTGACAGTTAAATGCAGTGAAATAACATTTATTCCAATCAAAACATGCTCAGCTGCAGTAACTTTCTACCGTTATCTAACATAACAGTGAGCAAAAAAGCTGTTTAAAGTCAAGTCACTTTGCAATGAACAGCTGTTTCATTGTAAAAGTAAAATAGTTTGATCCTCTGCATTGCCAGATATCACAGATAATGTGTTAAAGGTAGGGAATAAGATCACTGTGATTACAAAACCCAGAAAAGCAAATAGATGCATTGCATTTTGAAACAGCTCTGGACCACTTACTTAATCTTGATCACCACTTCTCACTGTATTTTCTTTAATGATGCATATTAAAACACCATCATTAGGGATCTTGCTTTGCCTTTAGCCAAGTCTAGTAACAAACAATGTACTGAAGGAGTCCCAAACCCATCGGGTGCATAGGAACACAGGCTGCCCACAGCCCTGTTCCAGCTGCATCCCCTGCTCCCATAATGGCTGTGTGCAGTGTGGTGTGCGGTGCAGTTTGTTGGGCAGTTTGCAGCAGCAGGACCTCTTTCTGGCCTCAATATGAGATCAGGAAAAGTTTTGTGGCTTCACTGTCATCTTGCTTACTTCCACACCAACCTGGAAACTCATGAAAAATTCAGCGACAGCACTGAAAAAGGTGCTGTCATATCTTTCATCAGTTTATTGGATGTGGACTCAAAATACATGATTCAAGAGGACATAGGAATTTGGGTATTGATGACTTTGTAGGATACTCTTTTTCAAGTAAAAGTGTGGTAGATTGCAATTCATTTTGCGTACCCACTGATAATAATGTCAATGTTTCTCTAGAAATAAATATTTTACAACTATGAATAATTCATAGGCACTTTCCATGGAAGTTAATTCAAGACCTTACCATAAAAATAATTGCAGCAAAGTGCCATGAAGACAAAAACCAGGATGGCTCAGAACTGTGCCTGTTTATCTGACCATTAGAGGGAGTTGGGTCATTAATATAATTTAGATTAATGGAATGTTGAAATTTCTGAACATTTCATAAATGGCTTGTTTGCTTAAGGGCTTTTTGGCCTTTTGCTTTCTTATGTACCTCTTTTATCACCATTAAGGTAAAAGAACAAAAATACTATCAGCAGTGACTACACACTATCACTCAAGGCATCAACATGCCTGTTTTGTAATGAATAAAACTGGCTCAGGTGCTGGAAGTATCAGGCTCAGTAGATCCCTTTACTGTTTCCAGCTCACTGGAGCTCTCTAGCAGTGGTTTATCACTGTGCCACAGCATGTCTAATCCGGCATCCATGTCTCCATTCATTGTTGTTGGAACAGGTGGAAGATATCACAGCTGTACACGAAGCTGCAATGTTACAGTTGGAAAATAACCACATAGTCGCCATTACAGTACTGCAGGATGAGAACGACTGCAAGATTCAAGGTAAGCCAAAGACAACCCAATGGCTACAGAGCTATTCCAGAGCAGGAATTAGCGCTGTAGTGAGATTGCGTAAGCCTGGATTTTCTTCTTCCAGAGCAGATGATACAGAAAGTTTGTCTTGGTCTAGTGCTTTCACGTGGGGTGGACCACCAGATTCATGCTAGGAGTGAGGGAGAGCTGTGTGCAGTGTGTACAGCATCTAACTTGGACCTGAGTCTGTCTGAGGGGTCTTTGGGCCAGAAATAAGGCTTTCTCCATGGGTCACTGAATATAGAGTCCAAATTCAACCTCACTTCACACACAGACTTTTCTCAAGAGCCTAATCCTCGGGTGCTCGGGAGGCTAGAGCTCATTGAACAACTCTGAATTTAGGTGCTTAAATGCCTACACTGCTTCTAAAAACAAGACTCATCATTTTCAGCAGCAAAAGTCTGGCCATGCTGAGCAGACCAAAGCCACACGCTGGTGCAAATCTGCACCTCAGCACTGTTATCTTTATTTTGTGTTACGGTTTTTCCATGGGATTTGATGCTGCAGACAGAGCTGTTTCCTCCCTACCAGTTCAGTATCTAAATACATGTCTTTGTACACACTTCAGCTAACATTTAAAAGTTATCTGTACAATCTCCCTCTTTTTTTTTTACATGTAAACATAAGGGTCTCATTTTTAAATCGCTCTAGTAGATTTTTCCACAACTTTCCCCAAACCGAGCCATATTGCTTAGCTCTGCACTGTGTCAATTAGAGACACAGTCCAGAGCGTAATGTGAGCTGAGAACAGTCTACTCCCTTCTCCTGTAGCCAGAGATGGTATCTAGCATACCATTTTCAAATTAACATATACAATTTTGAAAATTAAAAAAAAAAGCCGTTCCTTGCTTGAGGATATTCTTATCTGTCCATTTTTGTTAGTATTTTCTGATGATAAAACTTGGCTGTGGTTTATCAAGGTTCTGGTGGCCAAAGTTTGTGCTCCCTGCTCCTGGCGCGGGTATGAAATGCCCTCCTGTGCATGGAAAAGGCATTGCAGCAGCTGTGGTCTAGTGCGCTGTACAGGGCACTAGAGTATTAGTATTATTACCGCTGTTACTGTGGCTAGTGAGCAATGGTTAGAGGGCAGAACCCCATGGGGCTGGGGGGAAAGACTCGAAAACATAGAGTGTCTGTATACTAAAAAGGTAGGTGCTACTACTGTACTGAATGACAGTTTGATGCCATTGGTTTAGAGATTAAACTTTATTCCACTTTGGTTATTAAACTTGTGGTTATTATTAAGTCCAGGGTGAGTTGTTGTAGTAGTGAAACCTTTAATCATGTAATATAAATAGAGGACTTTTTTGCCTTCGGGCTCTGTCAGTCTCACTAATGGAATAAACCTCACAGGTCATCTGCCACAGCTCCTGGAGAAGCACTGCATTTGCATTTTTGCCTCTGAGTTGCTGGCCCCCTCTCTATCTCCCCAAAGAAATTGCAACCCAAGTTTTTAAATATATCTAATTTAAAAATCTTTGATTTGGGGATACTCACTCTGAACTGGTAAATGACCCATTGTCAGACTGACCCTTTTCAGATCAGAGCCCCTGGGAGCTGGCAATTCTAAGCAGTTCTGAAAAATCAGAATCTGGTCACGTAGAAATAGAGGTACCTGCAACCAGTGAAAGATCAGGAAATCCTGATCCTCAAAACAATTTGTGTCAAAAGGTCACAGAGTGTATTACTACCAGTTGCCTACTCAACCTCCATGCCCTAAAACTGCATGCCAAATTGCGCTTGGCTCACGATGTCTGTGCTCTCGGACCCTGGTTTGATGGACTTCACTTAGCAATGTCATGTCTGTGTATCTTCTCCAGAACTGAATACTGCTCACAAACTGGAAAAGGCACAATTAGAAGAGAATTTTGAAAAACTGCGGCTGTCACTCCAGGTTAGCAGTTTCATTATTTCCCACCCCTATAATGAAGTTGCGGAGCAGCTGACAGGGCAGCCCCAGCCCCGTTGCCAGCTGCCGGCACACCTGGCTGTTGCTTCTTACCAGCTGTAGTACCTCTTGTCCTCCACCTATCCAAACTGGGATAATAGCAGCAAAGGTGCCCACTCAGGTTTTTTCCTCCCCCTTGGCTGGTTCAGCAAAATACTTGCTATCTGAAAGAGAAGAGAGGGCAAACCTAAAGGGAGGAAAAGGCAGCTGGATAAAGCGAAGAAAGGTCCTTTTGACCCTGCTGACTGTTGGCCCAGCACAAGGAGCAAAGCTGAGTTCTTCCCTGCATGGTGGGGAGAGCTCCGGCACCTGCAGTGGCTGTGAGCATCACCTTGTCTATATGGTACCCTCCAGCAGGCACCTCCGGGGCTCAGAAATGCTGACCTTTCCCTCCCTGGCCCTGTGCCTGTGCTTTAAACTCTTCCCTGGAGCCAGTCCTGCGGTGTAGACACATCTCCATTCCCACCGGAGGGCAATGCGGTCCCTGATGAGGGATGCCCCAGGGCTGGCTCTGCTGTGCAGCCAGGCTACGGCCAGCCAGGGTCAGCTCTGTACATCACATCTGCCACATCCCACTATTTAACACCAAGCTCAAGATCATTGTGGCTTTTTCAGTCCTTCTAATAACTCCATACTGTTCTCACTCTCTAGATGAAGAAATCCAGGGAGGGGAGGGCAGAAGTGTGCCCCTGCGATTCACACTGAGTTTGGAAATCTTGTGTGAACAAGTAAAGATGCCACAGCAAATAATGAAAGCTCTGTTTGATTTCGTAGGCAGAGATGAATTATGATTTTTAAAACTACTGACTAGCACATACTGTTGCACACAGCAACTGTCACTGCCTTCCTCATGCGGCTGTGACAGTTCGAGGCATGTCAGCAGTTTTGCAATAAGCACTGATGTAATGTTACAGCCAAGAAATTACATATATGAAAGATAAGAATACCAGCTTCACAGCAGCTGTGGGTTTTACAGATGTTGTATATAGAGAGGTAACAGGAATGCCTTTGATGGTAACAGAAATACAATTGCTTAAAACAATATGTTGTTCCTGTGTATAGCTCTGACATGAAAAAACAATCATTCAAAGTCCACACTACTAACTCATCATTGCTTGTTACCATGTTAGAAGCCTAGAAAGGTGAAGGAAGCAAGGATGGGGTATCTACCACCTCATTCAGACTCTAAGGACCCCACAAATGAGCTCTTTCATGCCTGTGATATAAATGCCAGCTCTCTTGAGGAAGGAATACGTTCGTACTCATCCAGCCCAAGGTGATGGGGTGATTTAGCATCAAAGACATTTCATGAACTAGCGCCAGCCAGTGTCAGCCAGCTGCAGGCGTTGCAGGTATTTGGGGATTCCCTGAGGCACTGGGTTATCAAAAACTCCACTGTATGTTCAAGTGGCCTTATGTTAAAAATACCACCTTGCAGGGGTTTCTAAGCCTTGTTCAGCTCCCCTGGTGGTTTCACAGTGCAGATTGACTTGTATAAATGTAAGAGGGGTAATAACACAGTCGGTGTGTTCATTGGTGTGTCTCCCCTCCAGGACCAGATAGACACCCTCACCTTCCAGAACCAGTCTCTTAAGGCCAAAGCAGACCGATTTGAAGAGGCTCTGAAGAAAAACACTGAGGAACAACTGAAGGTAGATGACAACTATAGCTACGCAGTCATCAAGATACGTGTTTCTAAGTATGACTCACATCACGCGATTCAGTGGATAGCAATGGGATCCTTACCCCAAGGACTGGGGGGCAGGTCCCAACCGAGACCCCAGTTCTTGAGCTCTGAGGACGAGTCAGAAATCTTAGCCTAGGTCCATCATTTTCTGAGTTTACTTCTTTTTCTTTATTCTTTCACCCAGCATTTGTAGCTGTTTCCAAAACATTTCATTAACTCATATCTAGTATGTCCTTACTGCTGTCTATTCTTCCTTCCCTTCTTCCTCTCTTCCCCTTTACTTTTTGGCTTTTCACATTTAGGTTTCTTTTTTTGCGCCTTCTGAACCAACTTCTTTGATATCCTCTGTATTCTTTCATTTTTTTCTGGACTTGCAGGGGACAGCCCTGTCATATGAAGTATTTATTCAACTGCTGTCTATTGGGGCCATGCTGTTTATCTACAGTGTATAAGTAAACACACACTGCAATTATTTATGTGAAATGAAGTAACCCTGAAATGACCCTCCAAGAAGAGTTTTCTTTTAACTCAGGGCATTTCATTGTATTCACAGCACAACCCCATGGGCAGCTGTATCAACGTGACAGAGGGGACAGAATGAAAATAGTGGGGTGAGCAAGGGGCTCAGTGAGTTTTTAGGTAAGAGAACTCCTTAGGAAAGGAGAACAAATGTTTGAAACAAGCTTGGCCGTGGGAAGAAGGTAGCACCAGTCCCTTTCCACCTCGGCTGCAGTACGTAATTTACGTGAAAGGGCAAATTCTGCTGTGTCACAGTGATGTTAATGCCAAGTACCACCAGGCAGTTCACTGGAGTAACACTGGGAAAAATCTGGAACAGCTTAAGTCAGCGCCAGTATTTCATCAGTATAATTCAGAGCACATCTTTTGCCCATGAGTTGAACCCTAGTATCCCCTACATCTGAAGTTCTCGAGCAAAGGAGGAACTTTTCCCCACCAGATCTGATCTTTGTTAACAGGCACTGTGATGCAGTGATGCAGGCAAGGCAGAACACTGTAGTTTTCACCTCCAGCCCCCTTGTCCAGTTTCCTCAGTTTCATGTTTGTACTTTTCCCAAGCCAAAATCCCAGCACAATCATAAAACACCTCATGCAGTTCTCACACTATGAGTAGGAATGAGGGTGCTGAACAACCTGGCATCCCATCCTTCTAGCCATGAGGCTGGTCAAAAGAAAGGTACCGTTGGCTATGCAGCCAAAGGGGTGGTCTAGGAGAGAATATCAGGGTTCAGATGGGCTGGGGAGGCCCAGGTCCAGGTGGTTTTCACATCACTGAGACTCCTAAACCACTGGGCACATTGAGGAAACTTTATCTTACGTCTGAAGATGCATTTATGGCTGACAGACATCCAAATCACTGGTATATTTCCTAGATTGTACGAGCTCCATATCTGCACTTAGAAAAAGATCTGAAGAGCTTAAAACATGTTCTGGAAATGAAGAACCATCAGATTCACCAACAGGAGAAGATGATTATGGAGCTAGAAAAACAGGTGAGTTGTTATTTTTCCTCCAGAGAAGAGATCACAGAGGTAGAAAAGTAACACTTTGGCTACAGTAGGTGAACTTAAAAGGGGTGAGAAAACACATGAGGTTGGGGCAAGACACAGTCAAAGAGGTTCGTAAATGGCTATATATTATGTTGTTCCACTGTCAACCTACATAGCTGCTTCTACTCTACCATGTCTCAGGTTTTCACTCAGAAATTGGGATCTTTTCCCACCCCTTCACCCACCCGTGACACCCTTGACTCCTCCCACACATCCATTGATCTGTATTGCTTTTTCATGCAATAGCCGCTCAGCCTGTTATGTTAGACAGCGAGGCGAGTGGTGTAGGAAGACTGGAGGAAGGGGAACTTTTGGTACTCCAGGGCTTCATTTTGTACACCAGCCTGCACCATACACACCTAAGGAGTCAGGTAATTATTTAGGGCTAGAGAGGGCAAATGGAGGAAGATCGAGCCATGTGTGTCTTGCTGCTGCTCGTGCAGGCATTTTAGGGAGCTCACAGCGGTGAGTATGAATTAGCAATATTCAGTAAGCAGTCCCTAGCAAGGCTTATGCTAGGAAAGGTCTCTCCAACCCTAAAGTAATGCTTTTCTGCAGCCTATGGTGTTTTCTCATCCTTTGTTTGTGGGGGTCCCTAACAAAGAACTCCCCAGTTCACCATCAATTACATTTTTTATGGGAAAGGGGATTCATTTTGTAAGGCATAACCTACAGTGACAGTAAACGTATAGTGTGGTGACAAGATGAGGCACTACCTCAGCTGGGGAGCCGGGACAGCTGGTTCAGCACAGCATTCAGCAAGATTTGTTTCCATTTACGGGGAAATTTGAGAACTCAGATGATTATTTTGCTGAACAGATGCTTGAGTAAGTGGATGTAGCTGAAAGTGCCTCTTTACAACTGAGGCTTGTTAACTGCACTCCTTCCAACACGCTGCTGCTGGAGCGAAGCCAGCATCTGAAAACATGCACTGTGGTGTTATACTGGGGGGAAAAAAATAGAAAAAACAGCCTATGTGGTTCCTGGTCATTTAGCTGCTTTTGCTAATTAACCACATACGAGCACACAGTCCTGCTCCTGCCCTTTATTACAGTAAAACACTGGGTCTACTGTGGTCCAAAGGCACAAGTGCTTTCTGTTTAAAGACCTACTTTTATAAGTGCCAGAACATCTACAGGGCATCTCCAAATGCTCTGAAAGATGGGGTGCCTCATGAGGGAGCAGGAGGGCATTTCAAATACAGGGTCAGGCTTGGCTGGTGAAAGGGAGTCTGGAAATGAACATGGCAGGAGAGGAGTGGTATAGGGTGATGGCTGCAGTGGAGAGGGAAGGAGGTGCACAGGTCTTCTCCCATACTTCATGTTGGCATAGCTACTACTTACTAAAACTATTGAGGAAGCAGAGAAGGTGCCCGTGACGATGATTCCTCTCTCAGAGCATTTCAAAATGGGGCCACAATTCTTGTTCTGCTCTAAAAAAATATATTGGGATAGACCAGAATATCTGAGAATCAGGAGTATCCTTTACAGTTACCTGCATAGACTGGAAACCACTGCATAAAACTGATGCCTCCACCATAAAGTGTGAGTTATTGCTAACTCCAGTGCACAATATTTTGGTTCTTTGTAAAAGGTTGGGAAATTCAATAACTGAGCTCACACAAAGATTACCCTGTGATATCTTGTTTTCTTCAAAAAGTGTTGAATTCAGCAAAATTCAAACTGCTGGAAAAGCAAGAACTAAGGTGATAATGTATGTCAAATTCAAAACTTGGGAAAAACAGCGCATCTGAGGCTGTGGTACATGCCTATAAACATCTTACTGATGTTTTAATACACTGTTGTTGACTGTTGACTGTGACACACTATTGACATTCTCAGTCCTTGAACTGTCCCAAGTAAAAGCTACCTACGCTTGGGATAGGATTCGTTTCACTTAATTGCAGCTTGAAATTAAATGTCTAGTTTAAGCCTGTCATTTAAGCCGACATTGTCAGCAGTGGAGAGAAGTGTGTCCAAAGGGCAGCCCACCTCATGTGAACGCAGCAGCAGTCTAAGGCTGCTGCTGCTGGGCGTAATCTGCCCTGGGGGGTAACTGTTTCCTCCCCATAACCAAGGAATCATAATCCTAGAGGTTGGATGCCAGACATTTATGTCCAATGAGGTTAGTTGAGCTGGATGATGCACATCATACCACCTTGCACTCCTCCTTCATTGCTAGACTGACCACTCACACCACAGTGCCCTTTCCATGCTGGGCATCCCCATGCTCCCCAAGTGCCACCAGCTCCCTGTCCAAGAACAATGGCTGGTAACGCTGGCTCCCAAGGGATGAAAGTTGTGGGGGCACCACCGAGGAAGATGTTTTATTTGCGCTGGACAAGACTAAGATCCTCCTCCTCCTCAGTTAGAAGTAAGGGCTAGTTCAGCTCTGCCTCTGCTCAATGCTCTGCTGATGACCCCACTTACTTCACCCGTATGAAGTCATGTGAGTCAGACCTCTAAGTCTCAGCTGCAGTTAAGATGACCACCTCCATCTATCCTCAAATTTTAGAAGTTGCTCTAGGGACAAATAAAGATAAAGAACAAATCCTCTTGGATCAGGTGTTGAGCTTTCTTCAGACTTAACAAACCTTCTTTCATTGCAGGCTGAAAAAAATTTAAAACTGGAAGAAAAAATCACCATGCTGCAACAGCAGAATGAAGAACTCAGAGCCAGGATTGAGCAAAATACTGTTATAACAAGGTTTGTGCTGATATTTGCAATCTGTCTGAGCTTGAAAGGAGATCGCAGATCTTAACTGCCCAAGGCTGTCACTTATTTTGGAAGGGGAAAAACTTATTTTCTCCTGAAAGTGTATTGGTGTCCTGATCTGCTTGTTTTATAAAAAATCCTTTTCATATCAGGGTTTGCTTACTTTAACGTAATGAAGGGCACATATCTGTCTGTGTGTTTCCATGATTTTGACATGCTGCTGAGAGCAAAGTTGTCAGTGGCTTCTGATCTCAGTGGCAGTGCCCTGAGACCCATTAGTCAGTGGGTAACGAGGATGGGAAATGGGGCAATTTCAGGAGAGACATCCTAACAATGCCACTGTCACCCAGGCAGGGTTATCCTTTGATGAGTTTTTTCACCTGCACTGTCTGTTTGCACAGACAGTGACAAGGCTCCTTGTGTTAGGTGGTATAGAAATAGAGAAGGGTAGGACAGTCCCTGTCCCAGAGAGTTCATAGTGTGCCGTAAGGCAAGAGACCGCAGCTGGAGCCAGGCAGAAGGGGTACCAGGGGGAGATGCTAGAGCTGAACTTGCCCCAATACACCAGCTGCCTAGCTGTCATTGTTGCCAGAAATTATGCCATTGGCCTAAAATGCAATTTAATTTTTAGCTGACTTTTTAAAGCTTCGGCATCTCATCTCTGATTTTAGGTTTTTGTCTTTCTAGTGTCTCCTTTCTTAATGATTCAGCCTTTAAAAATTGTCTCCTGCATGTAGATATTTTTAAAAGGCAGCACTGCTTGTACTAACATTCAGATTGGGGTGAGGATTATGTTTCCTCTCACCTGATTGTAAATACATGTAACACACATGTCATTGTCTGAGGTGGGTGTCTACAGCCTTTCTGTGCTTGGGGAGGAAAACCAGGAATTCTTAAGGTCTGGTTCACCAGACCAGTTTGAGACACCTGCTTTTGGGCTGGATGAAATGTGGTCTGGAAGTGGCAGTCTCTCTCCACGCCTGTGACAGCAGCCAGGGTGCTTGGTTCAGTCTCTGCATTGCAGCTACCTGCCTCTGACTGGGCAAATAGCACCCTCTGCTCCCTGACAGCATCCAGCTGCAGCGCTTTGCTTCTTGCCTGTAACTATGTAGGTACTGGTTTCGAAGAACATCTTTTGGGAGAAATTCTGAATTTGAGGTCAGTCTGAAAACCCAACTTAGAGGACAGTCATTTTCAAGAGTAACAGTTTGGGGACAGCTATGGGGACACCTATAGGGACAGTGTCAGCCACAGGGCTTCAAATACAGAGTTATTAAAAGATGCATTTTCCTGGCAGCAGTAGTCACCCCGACTGCTCATTTCTGTTGTACTGACACCGCCTGGGAAGTGCAGCATGAACGAGCTTCGGGAGCTGCCCTTGCTGGGGAACAGCGTGGATTAGAGCTATTTCTGCTGATTTGCAGTTCAGGTGCCCACATGGCTGTGGCAGCGCAGCAGCAGCGAGAGGAGGGAGGGGAGCAGGAGGGATGGGAGCCAGAGCAAAGCCAGCCTTTGCAGCACGGCCAGGAGGGAGGTCCCGGAGGCATTGGGGGGCTGAGGGGTGCACCAGAGATATTTCCAATCATAGCCAAGGGCAGGTCCAAAGGAAGAGCCTTGCAGGTAGATCATGCACTAGCTTTGGACACAGGAGCTCCAGAGCCTCTGCTGGGACTTCCCCAAGCACTTGAATAAATCGTCTGATTTCCCAACATCTTGGATTCTCCCTCCAAATCAACCAACATATTTTTGGTCCTTTGGACTGGGGATGTTTGAGGAATGGTAGTTTCCAGCACCCTAGAGATGAAGATGAAGGGTGTCTGGACTCTGTTGGCATAGCCCAGGCACCTACTGACCTCTGGGCCTTTTGGGAGAGGCCTTAACGTGAGCTGCGGGCATGACTCAAGCACGTTCCCCTGCATCCCCATCATGTCGGTGTACCCCTGCACACCTCTGTGGTTTTATGGCTGTGATTTGTTACAGCTGCTTAAATTGTCAAGAGGCTGGCAGAGGAACATGTCTAATCATAAGTCTGCAGTGCTGGGGATAAAGGTTTCCCTAGCTGGGTTAGATCTAAAATTGGAACACATAGCTCAAGATACAAACTTACATAGTGAGAACACATTTGCTTTTACATTGCCTCTCTTCCTTCTTCTGCCTGAACAATGAAGAGGGGCAGAATGGGCATCTGTATCTTTTATAAGCACCAATGCTGCATCTGTCTGTCTCCGTCCCCGTGGCGCAGCAGGGGCAGAAACAGGTTGGCTGAGTGGAAGGCAGAGGCTTTGATGAAGGATGCCAGCACTGCTGGCTGTGCAAGCTGCTTCTGTCTCCGGGTGGCGTGAAGCTGGCTCTGCCTGTGTCTGGTCACGTCACATCAGGTGAGATGGTGTAAATTCCCAGCGCAACGTGCACGAGGCTAAAATAAGCAGTGCAACAAGCAGCAGCTCCTTTCCCCATCTAGGTACCAAAGCAGGTCTCTCTTAGGTGCGTGCCCATATGCTGCATGGTGTTTTCACAGGCACTTGGCTGCAAGGCTCTTTTCTGCTCAAATGTCTCCCTACTTACCTCCAGGTCACGTGTATAACTTGCAACCTGCCTCTGTCAGCAAATTGCAGTGTGTATTAGTGTGCAAAGTCTATTGTGTGAGAGACTCCAGAGGACACTGATACCATGCATCCTACCATACCTCTAGGAAGCAGCATTCAATGTAAAGGAGCCTGATACATGCTGAGGGGCTGTGGGCTGTGCTTGCCTCCTGTCCAAGCAGTGCCTTTAGCAGGGGAGGGAGCTGAGCCCTTCACTGTGCTCTGAGGTCTATGCTGGTGTGACTAGCCCGTTCCAAATACCCAGATGAGCTTTACCAGCTTAGAGAGCCAGTCACACGCTGAGGGCCACACAAATGCAGGGAAGACATGTGCTTTTCTTTTTTTTCCCCTCAACGAATGCTGGCTGGAAAAGGATGTAGTGGGGCTTTGTGCATAATTTTTATGGCCTGTCTTGTTAGGCACTGCAAAAGAAAATGTAATCCTATGTGTAGCAAGAGGTTTCCTCTGGAGTAATTTCTCCAGGGTGAGCTCCCATGTGGACTTTCTCGTACCTGTTAGACCATGAGCTCATGTCACAGCTGGTTCCCCAATGAGACCATGAATAGGATTTTCCTTCTCTACCAGGCAAGCAGCTTTCTGAAAACTTCTGCCAACTTGAGTCTTTTAATCCTTTGACTGTGCTAGCCACTGCTTCATGGTTCAAAACTTTTTCAGAGGAGTGGGAGAAGTACAAACATGTTCTTGATCACCTGAGCTCCATTTCTGTAGGAACAGAGGCTAAAAAAGCAGAAATTCTTTAAAAATGTTTTTTAAACAAAATCGGAAATGCCAGCCCCACTCTCAGAGACTTTTGATGACACAAAGAGAGTGGACCAGCAGTCCATGACATCTGCTATGGGCTTCAGGCTGTACCCAGAAAAGGAGTTGTGCGTGTGTGCATCCAAAATCCACACCCAGCTGCTGCTGAAGCCTGGAAATACCTAGTGGGGAGGTTAGGTGCCTCCCTGTTTATTTCTTGAAAATCCTAAGTTGCCTGTAAATCAGGTTAGGTACATGCCCAGAGCTGCCCCAGGCTGATCATATCAGGACCTGGCTCATGTCCAAGCATAATGGGGCTGCAGAAGCCAGATGTTCCTGCATGCATCCTCCGGGAGGGTGGTATTCCCAGAACATGCCCAAAACACATCTTGATCAGGTCCCACAGTCTGCCTGCACTGCCCCATTTCTGACTAACCAGTCACCTGGTTAGATGAGAGCAGACTCACGGAGGTTGTGGTGCTCTTAGGAGATTTCCATGTCCCACCTCCCAAAAAGCCGTCAGGTTATAGAGCATTCTGGGGAAAACACCTCCCTGGTCCTTGCTGGTGAAGTTTCCCTGGCGTTGGAATCAGGTATAGAGGGTTTGTTAGGACCAAGGAGGAAGGAGCTGGAGAAGGATCCATAGCCTCATGACCATTTACAGAGGAGAGGGAAGGCCTCAAAGCTGAGCTACATCTTGCATCAGGACGTCAGCTAAAATGCAGAGCATGGAGAGCACAGACTCCTTTCCCTGTGCATGCAGCAGCAGCTTGTTTGAAGACTCAGGGATGCAATTGCTCTCACCTCTTCGCTCTTGCTCTGCCACTCCACAAATGCTTTCTCACTCATGGCACAGCTTTCGTGGCAGGGTTGAGAAACAAGGGTGAGAGTTACAGCTGTCCACAGAGTTGGGACTTTGGATTTTTGTCCTTGATCAGACAGGAGAAGGCTTAAAACCCAGGACTATACCTCTCTGGGGACTGGTCCAGCTCTGCAAAAAATGGGGCAGCATTGCAAGCACATCTGGATTGTGAAATGCCACAGAGTAAAGGTGGCTAGAGCCAGGCACTGAAGCTGGGGAGAAAGCAGGATTTAAGGAGTCCACCTGCACTTTGTGCTGCTTATTGGTTATCTGCAGGGGCGCCGTTGCTGGGGCAGGCCATGTTGGGTTGATCTCTGAAGCCCCTTGTCTTCCTGGTGCAGGAACAGAAGCCCTAGCCAAGGGGTCGCATGTGCAGGGAGCACAAGTGTCTGCTGACCCAGGGCTCTGGGCTCCATCTGGGGGTGGTTTTGGCTCCACGGAGGTTTATGGGCACATTCCAGGGTAGAAACCGCTGTGCCAGTTAAGAGGTTGTGCAAACAGAGGCCACTTGCAGGGCACTTGCTTCCTCCATGTGCTGAACGGGGGGAGATAACGCCCCGATCAGCTTCATTGCATGGTAGCTCTCATGGGGCCAAAACCAACTCAGCCACAAGCAAACACTGATGAGAAGAGGACGTCTGAAACCACTGTGCCTACCTACATTCCTAAGCTAAGTATCTGGAGCCAGCTCTGAAGTCCTCTCCAGATGCCACTGGCCAAGGCTGGGTGTGAGTGTGGGACTGGCATGGAGCTGGTATGCTCTGCAGTCCTGGTTGCCCACCATGGGGACCAACAGAGTGCTTTTCAGCTCCCGCCCTGCTCACAAACCCACATCCTCCCAGGGCAGGCCAGAGCAGGGGGAGAGTGAGCACGCAACTGTGCTTTATCTCAGCCTCAATTTCCAGTTACTCTCTCCATCCCCTTTGTCCATGAGTGGAGAATCCTGGTCTTGCAGTGCCCTGCAGCCTTGCATTTTTGCTACTTTCAACTATATAAATAAAGAAACAAATATGCTAAATTTCTCTTTTAGGAATTTCCAATTTTTACTCTGTTTCTAAATGGGAAAAAGACCATTGCTAAAGTGTCTGGCACATGTGGTCAATGCACAAAGCCCTTCGCACCTTTGCATGCCATGCATGATGCTGACAGTTGCACAAGGCCACAGAGGGCAGATGAGCTGCCTCAGAGAGGTATAGAGCAAAGACACAGGTCCATCTGGAGGCAGAGACAGACATTGGGGGGCAGCTGTGATTTGTGGAGATGCCTTTCTTGCCTGGCAGTGAAGAGACATGGGGACAGCTGTGCCGCAGCTTGGGCAGCTCAGCTGCAGCCCTAGGGGCAGGTGGATGGGATGGGATGGGGTGGGATGGGATGGGGTGGAGGGAGGTGCTTGGAGAACTGCCTGGCCCTGCCTCTTGTGCAGCGCTGGCTGCATTAATGCTACCGTCTTCACACTGGTGTGCCTTACATGTTGCCCTGCTTCCCTCTCCAGGCAATTGTCAGAGGAGAACGCTAATCTTCAAGAATACGTTGAGAAAGAAGTGGAGGAGAAGAAGAAGCTGAGCAGGACTAACGAAGAGCTCCTCTGGAAGCTGCAGGAGGGAGATGCTGTGAGCCCTGTGAAACTCCCACCCACGTCGTCCACTTCTTTTTATCGCTGCTCATCAGGGAACTCCTCTCCGGCAAAAGTCAGAACCTTGCGGCGATGATTCGGCACCTGCGCGCCGAAGGTCCCCTGCCTTTTTATGCATTTCCAATCTGCTAATTGTTACGATCCAAAGAAGTATTACCATCAACAGGCGCCCAGGGTTTGTGGCTGTAAGCATGCTCGGTAGCTGCATAGCTTTACACTAGGCAGGGTACTCTTATAGTCCCCATATAGGAGCTCTTGGTTCTGACATGTTGATTAGGGTAGCAAAAAAGATAGCAGAAAGCTAGGACAGCAGAAAGTTAGGATAGCAAAACGTTTAGTTTGATGTGTTAACATTTTAACTATGGTTAGAGCCAAAAGTTGGAAATACTATATTAATGGTTCATCAGAATGAACTTTTGCTGCAGTATTTCAGGTTAGTTACAAATACAGTTCAAGTTGTGAATATTTCTGTATATGTGTCTGTGTTTATATACATGTACGTATTGTACCTTTATACCTATATATAGATGCACACACATATATATGTAGTTGAAGATGTTCTGAATTGCATTTTTTATATTATTGGATACTACTAAGTGCTGATATATTTTCATTACAGTCAGCAGTTTTCTAACTCGTGCCTAAGACTTGTATCTAAACGAATGCATTTCTGTTTAGTCTCCCAGGAATATTTATACCTGACCTAGAAGAAAGTTACACAGCAGTAGAAGCGCCTTCCAAGTGACCACCAAGTGGTACTCTATGTAACACGAACACCAGCGACTTTGAAATTCTGAGACAGTACTGCCTTCTAAACCATCACCTTTGCATTGAACACCAGATAAGACACGCATACCATTCACTGCTTTTTAACTCTTAGCATCGATATTGTAAGTGGAGATAGGCTAGAGATGAGAAACCTGAGGGTTTTAGCAAATTTGGTAGGGGTTACTGGTTAACATGTTTCAATTTTAGTGTCTTTAAATCCTAGTTAGATCTTATCTCGTTTTACCTTGTCCTGGTTTGGATGCAGTCCAAATCTCTGGTTGTAGGTTCCTGTCCATTTTGATTTATTTCAAGCCCCGTAAGCAAGAAGGAGAAAAGAAGGTGTTCATCCTTGACCTTTGCTGGCCAAGAGGTTTCCAGTATTAGGACGAGATACCAGGCGCCTGCTAGGGCTCTAGCTTCCTCCCATCTGAAAGACCAAATAGAGCACAGTGGACTACATGGGCGCAAACGAGGTCAGAATTTCTTTCCTTCCACATCTATATATTATTTCACATTGCTAAAGCTTACCCAAAGTTACAGAGCACTTTTGAGATTCATGGAAAAGAGCGGCTAAACTACCTTTAACTTCTCTGCCTAGAAGCAAAAAAATTTGCCCAGGTGACCTCCACCTGAGCGGGTGATGAGGCCAAAGAGTGGCTGGGGTGGGACAGGCTGCCGGGCCCTCGTAGGCACTGCTAGCAACAAAAAAAAGTCCCTGATCATAATTTAAAAAAAAAAAATCTGTGGGATGCTTTTCTATCCAGCTTGGGACAAAGAGCCTGCGTGCATTCCTGCTCTGAGCACCAGGGTGGAAGTAAGCGGGAGATGGTATGCGCAGCAAATCCCTGGGGTGTGGGAGCACTGTGGGGAGGGCGGCTCTCCTACCCTGGTGTGTGGTGGCACAGGCACACCCTGCGTGAGCAGAGGTGGGATTGCACAGCCCTGCCGTACTGCTCGGATGGGAGCTGTGCTTCAGCTTTCCTGGGAAGTACTCAGGATTCACAGACTGCAGCTTAGATACAGCTTCAATCACTGTCAAAGCACCTGTGGCCTGTTCCACAGTGTTAAAAAAAAAAAAAGGTGATTTGTGATTTTTTTTCTCCCGTTTTAGAGAAATTTATTTTTGTAGCAGCTTTTGCATGATACTGTGATACTGAGTAAACTGAGCATCTTGTTAGAATAGATCACGCCACACCAACTACTACTGTTGAAATGCATTGCTAGAATTTAGTGTGTCCAGCAAGTACAACCTGAAAGTAGGATAGATACCTAACACGTACATGCACACAAAGCCCCTCCTTGCCAAGTACAATTTTAATCACTTTCAGAGTTGCTAAATGCACAGATATCTGCAATACCTACTGCGTTGCGATGTTTCAGTCTGCCCATACAATTCTGTAACAATGAGATCGTAGAATCATAGGATGGTTTGGGTTGGAAGGGACCTTCAAAGATCATCGAGTCCAATCCCCCTGCCCTGGGCAGGGACATCTTTCACTAGATCAGGTTGCTCAAAGCTCCATCCAACCTCACCTTGAACACTTCTAAGGATGGGGCATCCACAACTTCTCTGGGCAACCTGTTCCAGTGTCTCACCACCCTTGTTGTAAAAAATTTCTTTATGTCCAATTTAAGTCTACCCTCTTTCAGTTTAAAACCATTACCCCTTGTCCTGTCACTACAGTCCCTGGTAAAAAGTCTCTCTCTATCTTTCTTATAAGCCCCCTTTAAGTATTGAAAGGCCACAATAAGATCTCCCTGGAGCCTCCTCTTCCCCAGGCTGAACAACCCCAGCTCTCCCAGCCTTTCTCCACAGGAGAGGTGTTCCAGCCCTCTGACCATTTTCGGGGCCCTCCTCTGGACCTGCTCTAACAGATCCATGTCTTTCTTGAACTGGGGACCCCAGGGCTGGATGCAGTACTGCAGGTGGGGTCTCACCAGAGCAGGGTAGAGGGGGAGAATCACCTCCCTCGACCTGCTGGCCACACTTCTTGTGATGCAGCCCAGGATACGATGGGCTTTCCGGGCTGCAAGCGCACATTGCCGGCTCATGTCCAGTTTTTCATGCACCAGTATCCTCAAGTCCTTCTCTGGAGGGCTGCTCTCAACCCATTCATCACCCAGTCTATTGATACTGGGGATTGCCCTGACCCAGGTGCAGGGCCTTGCACTTGGCCTTGTTGAACCTAATAAGTTTCACACAGGGCCAACTCCTCAAGCCTCTCAAGGTCCCTCTGGATGGCATCCCTTCCCTCTAGTGAATCAACCACACCACTCAGCTTGGTGTCATCCACAAACTTGCTGAGGGTGCACTTGATCCCACTGTCTATGTCGTTGATGAAGATATTAAACAGTACCGGTCCCAACACGGACCCTTGAGGGACATCACTTGTTACTGATCTGCACTTGGACATTGAGCTGTTGGCTGCAACTCTTTGGATGCAGCCATCCAGCCAGTTCCATATCCAGTGCCCACCCATCAAACCCATATCTCCCCAATTTAGCAACAAAGATTTTGTGTGGGACTTTGTCAAAGGCCTTACAGAAGTCCAGGTAGATGACATCAGTTGCTCATCCCTCATCCACCAACGCAGTCACACCATCACAGAAGGCCACCAGATTAGTCAGGCTGACTTGTCGGTAGTTTCTAGGGTCCTCCTTTTCACCTTTTTAAAAAATGGGTGAGATGATATAACCAGAGTTGTTACCATGATGCTAATCAAAACTTTTCCATGCTAAACACACTAGAGCATATTATTGGCCCGGGATGGGCTGGCTGAGCCCATCCTTTTTTAACTTATTCTTTCCCTCTATTTCTGGTGCTTTCCTTATCACTTTGTTGGTTTAAATCCATATGCAAGAGATGCTTCCAGCAGTGAATTGGGAGTGGGGCTTTTACGGTGGGAAAACTGGGACCGATCCCAGCTCCACCATCATTTGGTATCATTGCCAATCCCTTTCCCATGTAGTTTTTGCCTCCCAATCCTGCCTCTCACTGGATTCTTCCTTGGCACGGCCTCTGGGGCCTGCCCAATCGCTAGCAAAGCTGCAGGAAGTTTTGCCTGACCAGAAGGAACCCAGCAACCCATCCTTGCGGGGGTATGAAGGGCAGTTCCTTCTGGTGTAAGCCCAGAAACACAGACTTTTTCCCCCAAAAAAGGTCATTCTTTTTTCCTGCTCTTCCTCTGTCCTGTCCCTCCTTGCCTCTGCATGCCAGAGTAGGTGTGAAGGGAGATGGGAGACCCCCGAGGGTATGGCCAAGTTGGTGACCCCAGCTCTCACCAGGGAGTTGCGAGCGTGCAAGGTGAGCTTGGCATTCCCAGCGGTGTGGAGGCTACGTCCTTGCTCCCTGGCCACCCCTGCTTGAAGACAAGCAAGGGGAAGCTTTTGCTTTTGGGGAGCTGGAGACTTCCTGAATGCCACGGCCAGCACAGGAGCTTTCCTGTTTTGCAGGGTAGGGTGGCCTTTGGCAGGAGATGGAACGCAGCCAGCGCTGAGCTGGGTTTTATTGCCCTTATGTCTTTAAAAAGGAGATGTTTGATTTGGTTAATCTTTATTCAATTGCAGAAGGCTGCAGTGGCAATAAAACCAGCCTACAGTTGCACTGAAGGGGCTCCAGAGACCAGCACTGGGAGCGCGTAACAGCTGTGGGATGGCAGGAGAGCTGGCAGCAAGCTGGGGGCACAGAGAGCTGGGAAAGCCGCAGGAAAGCGCTGTTAGGACCCATTGGGATGGCACCTCCCGCAGCTGCTGGCACAGAGGTGTTCTCTCAGCAGATGCACAGTGGCAAAGACTTGCGGTGGTGGCGGGTGGGGGGGAGGAAAGATAAAACTATCAAGTGCAAAATCAGGTATTTTACGTCTCTGCACTGATGGTGGTTGTGTCCCATGGACACGCTGAGGAGCCTCTGTACAGTTTCCCATGCAGCAGGAGTTCTGTGGTCCCGTTTACTATGTGGCTAATGATTACAGGAAGAGTTTGTATTATTTCAGTTATGATGTACAGATAAGTGTAATATATTCCTGATAATAAATACATGCGCCAGCACACATATGGGCCAACGCATACAAACCAGCGTGTCCTCCAGTGTTTCCTGTATGTCTGTGCACGCAGAAACTGGAATAAATGGAAAACAAAGCAGAACGCTATTATAAGGTTACCCCATTATGGTAAAGACCGAAGGTAGACGGCCACTTAGCCTCCTGGCAGCGGGGCTGGTTGGTTGGGTTACCTGGCTATGGTTCACATGCTATAAATTAGATCAAAAATCCCATGGATTCATTTTCTAAGGGTGCTTCCTGTATGGCTGGGGCTCCTGGGAGACGAGGGATTGTGGTCTGCAATGTTTTTATTACGGTGTCATGCTTCAGCACGCAGTAAGGGGAACATTTCTGCCAGCGGTTCAGGAACGGCAGCAAACAAGCACGCTCTGTAACGTGCCGGTCACCCACGTTTCAACACCCCCTCCCCTCACCCTGCCCTCCCACTGAGGGCACCCAGTTCCTCAGGCTTTGCCACAAGGATTAAAAAGGGGCCAGGGCATGTCCCACCTCAGGAATGTGCCTGATAACATTCTCGTGAAAGATTTCCCACCAGGCCTCTGGCTCGCTTAGCACAGACAAAGCCACGGGAAAGACCAGGACTGAGAGGAGAAGGAAAGCCGTGTTCATGGGGCCACTGCCTCATTTATTGCAGGACACACAAGCAGGCTGCAAATGGTGCAGGCAGTGGCAGGGGCGGACAGACTCCTCCTGCCTGGTGGTTTCAGTGTTGTCCTGCAGACCCTACCCTGGAAAACCCCACCAGCAGAACTCCTCATTCATTACACAGTCCTAATTTCCTGAAACAACCAAATTTTGAAATGCCATCAAAATTTACACCACCTGGGTAAACTTTAGGCTAACTTTGCAGGTTCATGAAGTCCCACCTAATACCTGAACTGGTACTACAATACAGGGAGAGACTCACCTCAATGTCAGCAGCAACAAGCTGCTCAGTGCCGAGCACAGACCCCAGCCCGCAGCAAATTCCCCAAGTTACATATTGTCCCACCAGTCTTAGCAAACCCAAAAGACGGGGGCAGAGTTAACATGAGCAGCTCCCAAAGCACGTGCTCTCCTGCAGACACTGGGACAGCCAGCAGATGTTGGAACAAGCTGGAAAACAGAGGCAGGCTTGCAAATGAGGGTAAACAATAGGCATCATTTATTTGGATATTGAGAAAAATGTTCTAATGCTGTACCCCATAATTACAAGTGAATTTTCAAATTCCAAAAGCATCATTCAGGGGAGAAGTATTTACAGTGTTGCCAGGATAAAAAGTAGCCGCACACCCACGCTGTGCTCTGGGGGCAAGGTTCACATTTTAAAACTTAAGGCTTTAATCGCTACATGAACACGGTAAAAAAACAAAGCCAAAAAAATCAAACCAAAACAAAGACCAAAACAAAGATAAAAAAAGATGAAAAATAGATTTGTTTGCAGAACCAGCATTAAAACTATTTATCACGCCCATAAGAAATTCTGAGAAATCATTAGGAAAATAGACCATCAAACAGACAACAGAAAGATATTTACATTTTGCTTAATAATTAAAAAATAAAAATATACAGACTCTTCCATGGCTTTGGTCAGTAAAAATCCCTTTTACTGACATGACCCAAACTCGCACTAGGTTTGCTAGCACACCACCTCCAGGCTGCCAGCGCCTCCTCCTGCTCCTTGCACCCAGCGCAGCTGGAAGGCACAACATGCTGCAAGGGAACCCTTTGCTTCCCACTGTTGTCCCGAAAACACGAGTCACTCTGCCAAAACCACCACCCCACGCAGCATCGAGAGGGAGAAGTGCCTCTCGCTGGCTGGAGCCTGCCAGGTCTCAGATGAACCTCACGTCTCGGAGCGTGAGCCAGGAGCAAATACCCTGAGAAAAATCGAGGTCTGGCTCTTGCTAGCAGAGACGTTCCTGGGTCATCTGGTTTCCAGCTGGGTGTCAGACACCCCACGGGACCCCAACTGCAACCGTACAGCGTAAGGCAGCTCAAGGGGGTTTATGGTGGAGGCATCCCTGCTGGAGTGGGAAATGAATGATAAACCATGAGGCAAGTGGCAGCGGGCAGAGCAACCGAGGCAGCTTTGCCTTCAGCTCACTTTTGGGATGCAGGCACACTGGCCCCGCAGAAAGGGGAGGTGGCTATGAGGGCAGCAAGCGTCGGTTCACTGTGTACATATAGATTTAGCCTTGAACAAGTGCAATTTTTCAGTAAGGAGAAGGAAGAAACAGAACCTCCCCGTAAAGTTGGGCCCAGCAGATGTCGCAAGGTTATCCAAGGGTTTAGAAAGAGATGCTTTTTCTGCCAGAGGGAAGAGGCTTCCTTCCAAAGAGGGGAGTGTTGAGAGGCACACATGCAGGGGAGGGACTGCAGGGGAGCCTGCTGCACCAAAACCAGCACCACTCCTCCTCCTCCCCTTCAAAGCAAGACCCTCCGGCCTGCCAGACCTGCATGTCACCCTTCATTCATTCGGACAGATGACAGCAACGCTCACTTGTACGTGGCTTTCTGGGGGGTATTTACAAAATCCCACTGGAATTCATTAGTATATAAAATGCAATCACTAAAGAAGCAGATTTTACAAAATATAAACATAATACCATATCATATTGCTTTCTGGTCTCTGAAATGGAAGGAGGAATGGAGGCAGCAGGCAGTGGTGGGCACCCTCTGTACACTATGAATAGGAGTTTGTTTTCATCTGGGATGGACCAAGGGTGAGAGTGCCCAAGGCAAGCACTGCCAACTAAAACTTTACCCTTCCAAAATGCTGGCAATAAACAGCAACGCGTGGCGTCAGCACCAGCAGTGTTTTCACCAGCGTGGTCCCCTGCAGCCCCCTCTCCCCTGCTGTGACCAAGCACAAACAGCTCCAAAACAGCAGCATTTTGCCGGCAGCACACTCTGGCCCCTGCGGTGCCCAGACAGGGCTGGTGGGCAGTCCCGCACCCCCTCACGCTGCAGAGCTGCCCGACACCCAGCACAGGTGCTCTCTGCCTGAACCGGCAGCAAACTCCACCCCGAGGGATTGGAAAAGGGAAAAACGAAGCCGAAACCCAGCCTGTAATGATTTTCAGCAACCAAAGAATGAAAGTTATAAGCAAATAAGCAAAAGCTAGTCATTTTTTCACAAAACAATTCAATTGGGGGGTGTGGGGGAAGATGTTTTGACAGCAATTTTCCACTGAGAAAGGCTGGGTGGCCGGTTACGTTTCCAGATTTGCTATATAACTGCAAGCTGCAGCCTCGGTGCTGCCCACCTCCACACACCACGCACTGGCAGTCAGTAGGACCCTTCCAACAGCTTTCCCAGAGGGCTCCTCTCAAGCGACCAGACTGGGAGCAACCAAATATGCTGAAACAAGGTCAGTCCTTCGGGCCAGAGCCTGGCCCAAAGGATCAGGCAGGCCATTTTCACTATGCCTCTCGGCTTTGGCAGAAAAGGATCTGTTCTCGTGCTGAGCAAAGGCATCGCTTCTCCATTCCCACCTCTTCATACAGCAAAATGCTCTGCATCTGTACAAAATATTCTCATAATAAAATAATGACTGAACTATTTACAAAGAAAAGCTCAAATGAATGAAAGCGTATCATCCACAACAGCAAGGTTATAGCAGCAGTTGCATGTCTTCAAAGATACCTGACTTGATCTATGTTACATGCATGGAGGCAGAGGAGACAGTAAAAAAAATATAAAATAATAAAAAACCCACTCATTCAGCAAAGTCCTGGACATTGTCCTAGAAAGAAGCAGTCAAATTTGCCTTTCAGCTTACAAAACGTACAAGCAAGGGGTGGATGCAGCCAGGAGGGGATGGGGCAGGAGTATGCAGCCGTGTCAAACTCATCACCTCCTCACCGGTCCACTCCCCGAGTCAAGTCATGCGAAGAGGAAGCCAGGAGGTCCCCAGGTCCAGCTGGACATGGGGGAAGCAGGTAGACAGAGATCCAGGGAGACACCTATGCTTCCCTGTCATTGCTCAGGGCTGCAGGCTCCCTCCACCTCCTTCTATCTGGTGAGTAGCAACAAACAGCAAGAGAGATGGCGGCACCCACTACCAGGGAACTGATGGGCTGAAGAAGTCATGATGGAGGAGTGGGAGATGGGGCTAAGGATCCTCACCTCCACTAGCAAATTCGCAGCGGGTGGCTCTGGGGTTGGTATGGGTGATGGCACATTTAAATACCAAATCTGGCGACAGAGAAAGGTTTTCCTATGAACCTTCTCAGAGAAAAGGCAACTGAAGAAAAATGACCTCCATCAGGACTTTCCCTTCTTCTATGTGCTGCTATTATATGCCACAAAAGCTGAAATGAAGTTATGGAATATAAATACCAGAACAGATCCCTAAGTAGACAACAAAAATAAGTTAACATTTATAAAAAAACCCCAAAAACATACAGCAAGAAATCTGCATATTTTTAAATAATTTTCTTTGGAAACACACTTCCAGTCAGAATTCACCCCCAAATGGTCATTGCTGAGTGTCTTAGTTGCTCAGAAGCTGGTACCCAAGGTAGGGAAAGACATCCTTACAGTTTTGGTACAACGGGAAACTTTACTCCCCTCTGAGTTTTCATCTTCTTCCCCTCCCACCACATCTTCAGTGCTTTTTGGGAGGCTGTGGAGTGTGTTGACCTTGCCTGTGTTTAAACAAAAGAGACCTCAACCTAGTGGCTTTTAATTTCTATATTATTCTCTCCCTGCTTGAGTAAGACTTTGCATATGCACGAGGAGCAAAGGCTTGGCAGATGGTCAAGACCCAGCGACTGGAGCAGACTCTGACTTCATTTTGTGGGGGGAACTGCACTCAAAACGCCCCCTGAAATGCACCTGGAAAGCAATGAACACATTGCCTTCACTCCCTCCAATTCCAACCCTGTCAAGAAGAGCCTCCCAGTGCACTAGAAGGAAGTCAAGATTAAAACTCTTCAGTGGGCAGAAAGGCTATAAAGTCTTTCTTGGAAACCTGTGAGAGATGGTCCATGGTCCAGCTGTGTAATCCAGGAGATGGTCTGGTTCCCCTTTCTGCTGCACCAGATGCCTGGTGAGACCCTGGTCAAGTCATACAGGGGTCTGTTCTTCAGTTTTCCAACTGAACAATGGGGACAAGAGCCCGTCCCTTCATCAGCGAGAGCCATGCTGACAAACAGATTAAAGATTGTCTGGTGTTCAGAGGCAACAGTGTGGAGGACACCTAGGAAAGCATCCACTCAGGTCGGGAGAGGGGATTTCTGCAGCATGTATTTGGGATGCTCCATCCCTGGAAGTGTTTGAGGTCAGGCTGGATGGGGCTTTGAGCAACCTGATCTAGTGAAAGATGTCCCTGCCCGTGGCAGGGAGGCTGGACTAGATGATCTTCAAAGGTCCCTTCCAACCCAAACCATTCCATGATTCTATGATTTGTTTTTCAGTACAAGCTGAAGCGTGAATTTACATCAGTGGCATAGATCAGCATGGCCCACTTTCCTGATGCTTTAACAAGCCTTTTGTTAGGGTAGTGAATTTGGCTGGGGAAAGCTATTAGAGAGAATTAAAAAAATTTTCATCTTACAGCAAAACCAAGGCATTGCCAACCAAACACAGACCCTGATCTCAACTCCAAATTTCCCACCTTTCACAACAGCCAGGCTCTGGAGACGATCTCCAGCCCCAAAGGGAAAGCTCCTCGCAGCAAGCCAGACCCTAGAGCTTAGTGGTGTTTTCTGGGCTGCATGCTCTACTGGGACCGAGGAGCCCCTGCACACCCCCATGGCCCTCCCGTGGGCAGGGGGCAGACACCAGTCGCTGCTCACGGATGAAGTTCAAGCCCCTGAAGATTTTCCGTGCTTCCCCTTCCTGGGGCAGAAACACGCTCCACCCGCTGATGCCAAACCAAAGTCTCATGGCCAAACCCTTTGCTAACGCCACACGGCCAGCCCACAAAACGGATGTGGGGAGAGGAAAATAGGGCCCTGCTTGTTGTCAGACCTGGGCTCACTTCTGGTAGCTACCCCACCACTGCAGCCACACCACTGGCGATTTCTGAGGCGAAGAGGTAGGACGGCTCTTTGGAGACACCCGTTCTTTTCAAGCCATTCAAGTACTTGCACCAAATAGTTTTATGGCTAAACCTGGCAATCCCTCTGCTGAGCGTATAGTTAGCAGAAACATCTGCTGGTGTTACCTGCACGCTGGCAAATGACCATTCACCCAACAAGCAGCGACCACAAACCTTCCCAACATTTCACAGCAGCGGTGCACTTTAAAGCCTGTGAGTATGTAGTTAAAAAAAAATTAAATACAACAAAAAACATGAGACCTGATACTTTGAAGAATGCAAGTCTTGCAGGTGCTTTCTTAACCAGGTGAAAGCTGGTGTTTGGCAAGAGCCTTTTTTTGTGCGTACACATTGGGTACAGCTCACATCGGGTGAAGGACGGATCTGGTCTAAGCCTGACAGTAGCACTGCAAAATCTGCTCCATGTATAATCAGGTAGAGTATCTGTAGGGAGGTAATTCCCGGGGCTACTGAAAGACCGACCTTTGTGAGGCCTGGTTTCATAGCAGCATTTAACGTTAACTGGTACACAGAAGCAGTTTTCTTTCTACAAACTGGAAAAAAAAAAAACCAAACAGGAGCGGAAGGAAGTGAAGCGCGTAGCCCCAGAATAGCTGACAGTGTCGCCGGGAGTATACCAGAGGTGTGGCTTTTTTCCTTGTGATCCCTTTTAACTGTGCTACTAAGCAAACTGCAAGCTGCAGCAACAGGGCTGGGGAGTCCCGCATTATGCTTCCTTATTCCTGCATTACTGATTAACCAGATGTAACCTGGTTCAGGATCCCCACCGCAAAGCTTCCTTCACTGCAGCCATTCCCCAGTTGCCCATAAGCCAAACATGCAGTCATTTACAACTGTCCGAACCAGCGTCCGTGTTTCTCTCCGCATCTGCTGAGGCCGCGTAGGTGGCTTCCACGCTGTGCCATATTCCATAGGTAAAGTAGATGATAAAGCCTGTGGGAGCCAAGGGGAGAGGGCACCGTTAGCTCTGTAAGGAAACAGAAAGCACTACTCACACCAACCAACACCGGTTACACCAGGGGTAAGTCCAGCCATCCTGACAGCTAGCTTCTAGTGGACAGCCACTACCTTCCTTAGAAAAAAGCCATTAACACAGGCATCAGTCTTTAAAAGACAATCTATCCAGGCCCCAGACGGGGCTGATTGCAGAATAAACCTCTCATGCTTTTCAGTGAGTTCATTGCAGTCTATTCTGCAGAGAATGGAGAGAGACTTTCTCCCTCCATTCACGTGCCTACAGCATCCATCCCGGTAAAGTACATCTGCAACTGATGCTAATCTTAATCGTTTTCATTGTAACAAATTCCCTGGGCGTTTCAGGCAATTCAGCCTTCTCCATATGGCTATTGGGAGCATCTTGGGATGGAGCTCAGCTCCTTCAGCTCCAGAAGCACAAGCCCCACAATCTGGACTGCAGTTCAAGGCCAGCCAACAAGACACACTTGTATGGTTTCTTGCTGTATGTTTTGGGGGTTTTTTTTATAAATGTTAACTTATTTTTGTTGTCTACTTAAGGATCTGTTCTGGTATTTACATTCCATAACTTCTTTTCCTCTGATTTCCCAGTCCCCTCTTCTCCATACAGCTGTAATGGCTGAAGGTTTCTTGCTGGCAACAAGACCCATAAGATGGTTCATGGGTTGTTGTTTTCTCCTCACAAAGGCTTCATGACCCTTGATTTTAAAACAAGGCTCAAGATACACTGCCTAAATGGCTTCAGTTAAGGCACCGAGGTTGCCCAAGGGTGATGAGAGTGCTGGATCCCTCCCTGGAATGCTACAATAAATTTATAGTTAACAAAATCTAGTAACTTTGAACATAGAATTTTTTACTGTCTCAAACTCACCTATGAGCATCCAGACTGCAAACCGTATCCATGTGCCTAGGTCTAGCTGCATCATGAGGTAAACATTCACAAAAATACTCACAACAGGAAGAAGGGGCAAAAGAGGTACCTGAAAAAGAAAGAGGGGTACATGAAATCCACAGGGCAGATCAACGGGTGGGCAGGAACATCGCATCCCTTGTAAACGGGACGTGGTGGCTGTTACCAGCTCTTCAGCTACCAGATCTAAGAAAAGGCAAGGTTAGACCAAAAGGGAGGACATCAATCCACCGTAGGAGAGGGATGTGAACAATGCTGTTCACCTGTTTTAAGAATGGTTGTCCTTGTTTTGTGGTCTGGAAGGAGGCAAGAGGCAAACTTTAGCAGCAATACTGAATACTTGTGTGCGGAAGGAGAAAAGAGGAAAACCAAGGACTGCACCATGACAGGCACCTACTGACGACCAGAAGAAGGAGGTAAGGAGAATGTCAGAGGAGGGACCTGAAGAACTTCATCCAGCAGCTACCAAGGTAATTAAGCAACAGAGCAAATTATCCCAGAGCAGAAGAAAAACAGGAAATATTGTAAGACACGAGTGCAGCTGTACCAAGAATGCCTTAATGATATGCGATACAAAGAAGAATGAGACAGTAAAGCCAAAATGCAAAAATCAGGATTTAAAGAAATAGTACAGGCACATAAAGACAAAATCATAAAGGACAAATTATAACAATAGAAAGGTTTGTGAATATGATGAAACCAAGAGGAAGGTGAACTTCACTCCTAAGGAAAAAGAGATTTTCGAAAAGAAACAGGCTGAAATGTTGTAGGCCTTTCTTGATTTAAGCTTCACAAAAAACCCCCCACCATTTATGGTGAGCAGCTGTTCACATCATTAGAGAAAGGGGATGGGCACACAAATCAGAAAACGGAAGAATACTCTTCTAAATTAGGCTTTGTCAAGCCAGTAGGGACAAATGAGATTTCCCTAGGGGGGTGAGTTATGTACCCAGAGATTGCAGAAGTGATCTCTGAACTATTAATAGGCATCTCTGAGAGCTCTTGGTAGACCGGTGAGGTCTCTAACGACTGGAGAAGGGAGAAGAATTACCTATTAAAAAGAAATACAGAAAAACAACTGCGGAATAAACCAGTCAGCCTTGGATTTCCAGAGAGACTTTGGAGAAAAATCACTAGACAGTCAGGTTGTAAATGTCTAAAGGACAACAAGGAGATAAGAAACAGCCATTACAGATTTAGCAGTGACAGGTCTAATTTTTTTTTCTTGGACAGGGTAGTGGCTGAGGGGAAAAAAAGGCGGTAAAATATCATGAGTGTAAGGCAAACAGATCTCCTCAGAAGCAAGTTCAGAAAATACAGTCTAGATGACAGTTCCTAAGTTTTCTGCTCCTGGCCATTTGTTTCCACTTCTGGGACCATAACTCCAAGATGAGCTGCAAACACTACCTTGGGCAACTCTGGTTGGATTAAATTATTAAAATCAGAGAATTTACTGAAAAAACTGTAATTGAAGAGCAGTCAAAATGACAGCAGTTTGGAGGATGGGATTAGAATCCAAAACTAATTTAATAAATTGGGGAAATAGCCTGAAATCAGTATGATAAAACATGAGTTGCAGGATTATACTGGGGAAGAAAAACCATTCCAGTGTTTCTTTAATATAGAAAGGATGGTGTGCTTGGACAGGGCAGGAAAATGACCGAGTTCCTCATACTTAAGGCGGTTAAAGAGAGAATGGTCATCCCTTAGTCTCCATGGAGACTAAGTAGGACATGAGAGTGCACTTTCTTAGAGCCTTTTAGCGAGTACCCCTTTGATCCTCATACAGAAGCTTGCTTCTTGGGTTCTATCTCCTTCTGTATTCACAATCTGATGTGTCCCTTCAAAACCATCCCCTTTTCCTCTGGTGTCTGTCTCTTCCATATCCTGTAACTATCCGCTTTCAAAAGCGCTGTCCCACCCTTCCTTTCTGGCCACATCTCTGCACCAGGTTCTGTCCTCCCAGCTTCTCCTGGACTCCAGCACGATTTACATTTCCTTCCAAGTCCTCTACTGTCACCTCTGACCTGACCATGTGTGACTTCTCCTGATTCTCTCCAACCTCTCAGCTAACCCCTTCAGTCCTTCTTTCTGTGCTGAATCTGCTTCTGCTCACAGGGCACTGCTGGGCAGCAGCCTTGCCACAATGCTGCTTCTGCCACGCATTCTGCAGCAAAGCACCTACACTGACATCTGAGGTTAGACCCCAAGAGGAAACCACACTCGGAGGCTGAGCTCGGCTCTGGTAGGACATCTCTTTATGCACTAAGCACAGACTATGAGAGGTTACAGCCACACTAGCTGGAGAGCTCAAACCATCAGCTCTATTGGCAGCCCTGCATGGAAAAGTTCACATCATGCCTATATTCTCTGCATGTCCATTTGTCCAAGTCCCCCCTTCAGATATGGGCCAACGTGCAGTTCCTCCTCCAACCACCTCCCAAACAGCTCTTTTCTAGCTACACCTCTGAGGACACTCACCTTAAAGGAGAGCTTGGTTTTGCTTTCAGGCTGTTTCCATATAATGAAGCTGACAACAAGAACAAGGATGGCAGCAATAATCCATACAGCCTTTATCAGAATACTTGGCTCAAGGGCAGTCAGGATACAGCTACCCACGATAAGGAAACCTGTGAACAGACACCAAAAGCTTACTGATTCTTTTTTTAGGAACAACAAAAAAACCCCAACCAGCAACCACAAGCAGGCAAAGTAGAATCTGAAAGCTCAGCAAACAAAACAGCAACACATGAAAAAGCTAACTCTAAGAAATATGCCCTTCCCTATACACACACACCCCCATCTCTGGATTTCTTTTCAAGTCATAAATTTAATCTGTACATCTTCAGTTATTTTGGCCATTGAAAGGACTCATCAAAATTGCAGCCAGGAGGTGAGCTTTCCCACCATGGTGAGTACAAGGACCTACCAGCTGGCTCACTGCCCAGTGCTTACCAATGATGAAGGTTGAGACGTTCACCACTGAGCCAGAGAATTTGGAAGGGTCTGAATTTGGGGGACACAGTATGGCTTTGAGGGAACATTTCTCCTCTTCCTCTGGCAGAAATCCAGCCTGCGACTCACTGGTGCTCACAGATTCGTTGTTATCTGTCTCCTCTGTTGTCCTAGCCATCTGGTATGCCAAATTAGGCTGCTCTGGCTGATACCTAGGAAAAGGGAAATGAAACAAAGAGCATATTGGTTTGGTGCAGGGTACTGTTCGTTTAAAAGCCACACAGATAGCCACGGCTGTGCCCCAGATCACTATAGCACCAGAACAGGCACACATAACGTCTACATCCTTCTGTTTCAGGGGAAAATCCGAGGAATAATATCGTCATAATGTGAGCAAATATGGTCAGCTATTATCACCTACAGCTTGGTTGTAATGTCAGCGTTTTAAACTGGACAGTGCTCTCTTTTCATAAACCCTATCATCTGTGTCACTAAAACGTGGTCGGGTGATAGTAGTGAGGACCGGAGAAGGAAGTGGCAGAGGGACAGACAGACGGTCATAACCGGGCCTTCGGGTTATCTGTGGCAGTTCAGCTCTTGTGTTTTGGCATGGAGCTGGCTGAGCTAACAGCTCAGCAGATATCGCACCCCAGCAGCTGCTGATTGCACCCCGCAGCGACATTCCTGGTGTCCCATCCTCCTCCACCCCAGCCTCTTCTGCTGACTTGTCTGCTGCCACATAGGGAAGGAAGAAGTGAACGAAGAATGGTAATTTTTTGTTGTATGTGTGGACAGAGCCCTAATGCACAACCATGTGGATCCATAAAGAAAACATACTCTTCCAGCTTCAGCTCTTTTTCACAGAAGTTTTTGCCCATGACTATCAGGCACAAGCCTGACTAAAGGAAAGAGTCATTTTGAAAGACACCTTAAAATTGCTCCTGTGCGGGTGTGTTTGTAATGAGGGCATTTGTGAAACACTGCAAATTGAGAAATGCAGTGAAATGCTTGGCTCCAGCCACAGCAGGGTATTAGTGGCAGGACCTTACAGCTTTGGAAACAATTCAGCTGCTACTTCATTAGGCAGCCAGCGGGGCAGCCAAATCACTGCCCAGGCTGCTACAAGACAGGCTAGCAGCTCTGCAAATCTACAATAGGGAAAATGCCATACAACGGGTACAGCAGCGTGCAAAAATAAATTAAGAAGCCATTTACAGCTGTATGGAGAAGAGGGTACTGGGAAATCAGAGGAAAAGTAAGAAGGGCAAGGAAGATCACCAAGGATTTTCAAGGGTCAGGGTGGACAGCACAGGCGGCACAGAGCAATGGTATTACAGTACAGCGTTGGCTCTTCAGCTGCTGCAAGACAGTTCTTAGTTCAATGCGTTTGCTGTGAGCAGGCAAAAAGCCTCCACCAGACTTTGAATGTCATTGAACACAAAGGTATTTTTCAGTAACACCATCTTCAAAATACAGTCCTCTACCCATGAGGACTGTTGTCCACGAGGTGCCAAGCAATGAAGATACTCAATTTTCAGTTTAGGTTAGCAAAGTTATGGGAGCTCAGCACTTCTAAAAGACATGCACTAAGGCACTGATCCTGCAGACACATGCTCAGCTTTTTTGCTGCTGCTAGACTTTATCTTGAATCCCCTTTCAAAAGTAAGATGACCTGAAAGCGTATCCCCAGTGGGAACAAGAGTGATGACAACACAGGCATCCAGGACCACCTATCTCTCATCCCTACACGCTGGCGTATCTCCCAGGGCATTCAGGGTTGATCGCAGCAGGAGTGGCATGGACCAAGGGTTAACCAAATTCAGAGGACCCCCTTGCAGATCCAAAGTAGCACAATCCCCCATGAGCTTAAAGAAGCAAGTTCTTCACATGCTTATAGCTGGAGATGTTCATGGTTTTACTGGGTCTATGGAAGCTATGAGAGCATCTGATCGCTGTGTGGATTTCTGTCTGTGTGGTACGAGAGGCTGTTTCTACATCCATACCTCAGTACCAACACGCAGGCTGCCACCAAGGAGTAAGCCAGGAGGGTCCCGATGGACATCAGATCCACAAGATCTTTCAAGTCGAAGAGAAAGGCCATAACAGCTGTAGGAGGAGAAGAAGGTGAGAGAGGGAAGAAAAATCAGTAACACAGCATAACATGCAGCATCTCAGGAGCATTAACGACAATGCTGCACACGTGTGACTGTTGCTCAGGACTCGGCCGGGGAGCTTGAGCTGTCCTGAGATGGGGAGAGGCAGGACTTGGCGCATGAGCCTCACAGGTTGTCCCAGCACAGCCTCACCAGCTGGAACCAGAGGAACCACTTACTACAGTAAATGTCAGCCTGTTTGTCTCATATGGGTATGTTCATCCAAAGAGCAGCAACGAGCAGGTGTTTAAGCCACAGCCTTGTTGCCAGAATCACCTGGCACAGCTGCAGCACCCCTAAGGCCACAATTATCTCCTGGAAGTAGCTAGAGGGAACAGAAGATGGGCAGAATCTCACTCCGGTGTCTCGGTCAGCTGGGGCAAAACCAGGCTTGTGCGCGCAATGGGACCAAGCATCAAGGAGGGCATCTTGAGGTAGCATGCCTCGTCATGGGGGTTTCCAGAAAAAGGTATAGACTGCCATCCCTTAGGGATTACCCTGCTTACACACCCTCAGCAGGCAACCCCTGGTTGCACAGACCTTTGCATAAAGGCCTTCAAAAGGAGAAGGAAGTAAGTGGAGGACAGATGCCATAGTCAGACATTCAGGTGACGCCACTGGCTGTATGAGAGTGCAGCGATCTCAGAGCTGAGCCTGGCCCAGCCTGTCTTCAATGCGTTGCCTGCAGCCCAACAACCAACCCAACCTTTAAGCTCAGCTGGCAAGTGCTGTCCCTGCAGCTTCATGTACGCTTTGGTCCTAGGCACTACCGACCACTCTAAGGAAGACCTGAAGGGGCTGCAAAGCATGTTTTTTTACTTTATCTGGCTCTTTTTTCCCCAGTCTGGGTTCGTGGCCACCTGAAAAGGAAGGTGCCAGAGAAGCAGCTGTGAGGAGGCTCCATGGGTCCCAGTGGCAGGAGCTGAGCCGTTTCACAGGAGCTCAGAGCCCATGGCACCAGTTCAGCACCAACTCCCCACCGAACATGGCATATTCTCACACCAATGGCTCATCCTGCATTTGCAGCAGAAGGTAAAGAGGAAGCAGCAAGGCTCTTCCCTTTGCTAGGCGTTGCGAGGAAGGGGGCGGCTGTGAGAAGAGGGTAAGCTGCTTGTCCTTGCTGTCTGGGAGGTTTAATTCCCATATTCCTGGGGGCTGGGAGAGGGAAGGAGAGGACAGGATGGCTGCCAGCTGTGGTTAACTGATTAATAAATGCCTGTGCCACAGGGGCCATCTGCCTGTCACCAGCTGCTCTGGCGTCTTCTGCCGAGCTGCTACCCACAGGCGGTGAGGTGTCTTCAGCCAAGCCAGGCCAACAGCCACAAGGATGCTGGGGCACCACTGGCTGCCACCTTGCAGGGGGTTAATTATTTTTAACACCAGCAGAGCACCCAGGGAGTAGATGAAGGTAATTCTTGGCATGAGACAGGATGTCAGCAATGAGCTCTGAGAAAGAGGGACAGGCACACAGCAAGCTATTCATGCTCACCCAGCCCCTCCAGGGCATGCCCTGGAAACCCAGGGCATGCTCTAGGAAGTCGTGCTGTGCAATACATCCGATTAATAAGTGGGCTAGAGTCAGGCGGACTTATCTGCCTCTAGGATGAGCTTACGTCTCCTTTCCATGCATTCATGTAAGTCTTTGGATCTTACCTGCAACGGCCCCTGATGTCACTGTTGCAATTATTGGAGTTTTTCTCTTCTCATTGACTTTAGCCAAAAATTTAAAGAGAAGTCCATCTTCTGCCATAGCATAAATTATTCGAGGCATCGGAAACATGGAGCCAAGGAGACTAGGGACACAGAAGGGGGAAATAATCTACTTATATCACCTTCTGCTGAGCACAGGCACACAAACAAAAGCAAGTTTGTGGCAATACAAACACAAAACAGGTGGCTTTCATTCACTTCATTTTCTCCTTCAAGGGCTCCCTCCACACACTCATGCTGCTGATAGCTGGCAACTGAGGTGCAGCTCTGAGATTCTGGATACCTAAACTTAGCCACAGGGCATAAAAACAGCCTGACTTTCAGGTAGCAAACTAGCCATAACTTCTATGAGCCTCTATGAGTTGCTCACCTAACTGACTATGTCTAAGTTGATCTGAAACAATAGGTCTCTAGAGTGCAGAAGAACATGACACAGTTTGCCTCCAGCCTGCCCTGCCTCCCATCCAGATGGCTGTCCTGCAGGCAACCTGCAGACAGACGGCCCGGGATATGGTAAGCCCCATACGCTCCAGAAGATGCACCCTGCACTACCTGACACAAGTCTGCTCTCCAGCCAGCAGGCCAGGATGTCCTGTGGGCAAACCACGCCTGCACTGCGGAGTCGCCTCCATGACTTAGTCACTGAATCCATTTATATTCCACAGATACACCTGCTGGGTCTGCTGCTAAGATGGGAGTTTCTGAAGTGATACTGGTCATGTGCCTCTCTGAAATCTATCACAGGGTCAAGTCCTGGCCCTTTTGAAGTCAATAGCTCTGAATTTCATCTCTGGTCTCGACTCCCTTGACCTAGGGGAACATAGCAAAGGCAAAGCCCTGACACGCACCATTTTTTATAGTAGCTGGAGATACGTTTTCCTTGAGATATGTACACAGGAAGAGCAGTGTCTCACCTCGTAGAAAGCGCACACAAGGAACCGACAGCAACTGCATAATTGGCTCCATCCCAACCCACATATTTAAAGGCATTGGGTAAAGGGCTATTGGTATCCAGCTGGTAATAAGGCATCATGAGCGTCAGGGCAGCTGACACGCCAAAATAAGCCACAAAGCAGATGAGCAGAGATGCCACGATGCCAATAGGAATCGCCTTCTGAGGGTTTTTTACCTCCTCACCTAGAAAAAAGAAATTGAAATATCAGCTAAATGATGAGCAAGAACTTTATCCCAACCTAGGGCATGCTGGCTGGGGCTTTCAAAGGCTCCATGGGCAGCGAGGCGCTGTTTGACCAGGCCGATGGCCTGTCCCAGCCTGGTGCTCCCACTTCTGCTGCCCCTGTCACTCCTTCTGACATAAACATTTGTGGAGGCCTTGTAAACTCAGGCACAGAAACGATTCAGATTGATTCAGAAAAGCAGTCCTTTCCCCAAAAAGGGTTATTTTTACCTCCAATTACTCCTGCTATCCCACTGATGGTGCAGCCCCAAGAACAGTTCAATGATCACAAGCCATGGGACAAGAAATTATTACGCAGTTGTAGGGCAAATCCTTGGGTGAGCATTTCAGTTAGCATCTCCACCAAAACTACTAGACAGTGAACACAGCACTATAGGTGCCCAGTTCCAGGGAAATGCAGACTTTGCACAGCACCCGAAAGTCATACAGATCTTTGAAAATCCCTCTTAAAAAAAAGGGATCCCATCTAGTTTTTATGGAAATTTTTCAACAATCAAGTTGGGACAAATGTGTAAAACAAAAAAAATCCTCAAAATTCAGGCACTGATTAATTAAGAAACAGCTTTGAGCCTTCCCTGTCCTCCAGAGCTGCTCTTCTCTAAAAGGAAGAGCTCCTGAGGTTTGGCATTTCAGGAGGATGAACCGATAAGCATAGACCCATACACCTATAAGGCAAAGGCAGATGAATGTGTTTTTCCTCCAAGGAGAGGCCCTAGGGCTAGCTGGAGTAATGCAGCCAGCACGTCTCAAACTCATTGCAACAAGAGGCAGTACTGCTTTATCTGTCTTTGTGATGATCTCCTCCTCCCTCTGCTCCAGCTTTGAAGCAACTCAGTTCTTTGCCAAATGTGAAATTAAGGATAATCCTTCCCTTCTCCACAGAACTGACATTCTTCTTAGCCAGGAAAAATATGAAAATGCTGATGGTTTCTCTCTCAGAAGATCTCTGAGCCTTTGGAGATAAAATCTCCCCCTTATTTTGAGGCACAGTTTTAGGCTGCAGATGACTCCCCAGAGGCTCTCTCTTTCTCTGGCTCTTTAAATACTCCAAGCCAGCAGAGCATCTTCAGCTGAAGGCACTGAAGAACCCTACTCCAGAATAACCTGTTGATTAAAGCATCACCTGGAGTTAGAGGTTCAAACTTCACCAGTCATACAAAGCATCTGAACGTGGGCCTTCCCTGTTTGCCTAACTGGTAAAGCTGGCTGTGTTTTCTGTGGAGTCTGACCTGGTTGGTGTCATCAGTGACCAACCATGGGGCTAGGCCCTGCAGGCAAAGAAGGAAGAAAGCTCTTTTTGTGGGTTATACAGTCCAGCTGCCTGCCACAGCAGCTAGAATTCAACACTCAAGCACCCAGGGACTTGGACGTACTCAGCACTTTGAGTATTAGGAGCAGCTGAGTCAAAAGTATATTTTGGGCTGAGGTTCAGAGGGATGATGAATGCAGTGCCCTGAATTACTCATTATCTGTGCTGTGCACCATTACTGAAAGCCAATCTACCAGCAACCAGGTTCAGAACCAGAATGAAGACATCTTCCCTCTTACCTGTAGTAGCAATACAGTCAAATCCCACGAAAGCATAAAAACACGTGGCTGCCCCTGAGAGGACTCCTTTCCATCCATAGGGCATAAACCCTCCAACACCATAGAGCTTTTCTTCCTGTGTTTGACTAAAAGGCATGGCACTGGGTTAGAAGTCATACTGGCTAGGTGGGAGTAACAAAACTATTCATATAGCTCATAACAAAATCTAAAGCTGGAGTTCGAAGGAACACACTCTCCCTTTCACATGCTAGCATACAAATACCAGGCAAAATGCTAAGCCCTACCCACTGCTGAGCTTTGGACTGGCCTGCAACAGCCTGGGGAATGCATGGAATAAAAATGGTTCATGGTTTCTTGCCACCACCTGTTTTTTGGGGCAGATAAAAATGTCTTGGCTAAGGCAGGGAGAAAATAGCATGACTATTAAAATTCCTCTCCTAATATTACTGCATGTGTGTAGGTACACATATTCATTTAAACATAAGCTTTTGAAAAAGTACAACATGTAATTTTGAAAACTGAAGACTGAGAAAAATGTAAACCATCCACTTTTCACCTAAGATGGACTCAGATAACATGTAGGTGAGTAGACAGAAAGCAATGCAGGGTGCCATGACTGTCTAAAATCCACCCAATCCTCCATTCTCAACCTCACAATTCCCTGTGCCAAGTTCATACCCAAACCGTGCTTGCAGCCCTGAAGGAGAAGAGAAGCCTGCATCTCTGAGGCACCAAATGCTTTGCTGAGCCTCATCCAAAGTTCATTCAAGCCAACAGACAGACACCTACTGATCCCAGTGCACTCTGGATCAGGACCCCAGATCCATGTGCGTGTGTTGAGTCGTGTATAACACACCCTTCAGTTCAAGTGACTCGGGTCACTTTTTCAGGGAAAAGCCTTTGTAAAGATTAATTAAGGCAATCAAATTAAAGTAAAACCCAAATCTGCAAGTCTTATCAGGTGTAAGCACCTGAACTCTCTCATAGAAGCTCTGTTGAGACTTAGATAAAAACTGGCCTGTTATTTGCAGAAAAAGCACAAGCCAAATATGGATTACTCTGGAAATAGTGATAAAGTAAAGTAAACCCCAGACAGATTTTACAAAAATAGTAAGTGCTACAGGTCAAAGAGCTACATTTACACTTTGAAGTTATTGCACTAATTGCTCCTTGCACAGGAATAGCAGTAGGGAAGGAGGGGGGACCCTTCCTATAGAAGCAATTTGTTCGCAGCAGGCTGAATCTTGCAGAGAGACTCAATAAGCAGCTTGTACACGAGCCAAACTTGACCCAACAACATTTATAAATCTCTCCAGTTTTTGCCAAACTGTACTTCCTTGCAGGCCAGCATAAAGAGTTTAGACAGCAAGCCAGTACTGAGTTGATGTACGTGGAGATAAAGGCCCTCATTCTGTGTTGTACAGTCTCAAGCAAAAATGAACTGCCTTGTATCACTGGCAACCTTTGTAAGCTCCTTAATTTTGATCATGCATAGGAAGACAGAATTTTGGCCAAGTAGTGAAATGTCATTAAAAATGGATTCGTGATATGCTTGCTGCAATGCACTGAAATAATCTGCAACTTGCCTTCATTTTACTGAGGCATTTGGGACAAGGTCTCCAAAAGGTGCAACAGTGCCTAAAGGATATTGCCCAAGTGTCCAAAGAAACTACAGAGCTATACTTGGTCATGGCTTCACACAGGCACCAGAGCCAGCCTGGTGTAGCCTTGAGTAAGAGGTTGTCTAAAAAGCTCTTTTCTCTCAAATTTGGATGCCGTATTGGTCATGAAGCCAGGAATGGTCAGTTCTGCAGCAGGGCCCATGCTGACACAGCCTCCCTCCTATCAGTTTCAGCCCATCAGTACAGCCTGCTTTCAGCAAACGCCCACCAAACCCAGCTTTGCCTCCAAGGCGTTGGGCAAAGGAGGGAGCCATCCCATTCACTGGTTTTCTAAATCACTCCATAAATCCTCCTATAAACTTGCCATTGAAAATGCATCAATTTCAGAGCTGAGGAGAAAAGATCCAACCTACTTGTCTCCGTAAATGCTGTGGCTGGTGTTGTAAATGTCCTGTTCAGTCAGCTGCCAGTTTTTAATAGACCCTTTCACGAAGCCGGAGACCATGACGAAGCCGAGGACGAGGATGTTGATGCAGGTGAACACTTTGTTCACCAGGGCAGATTCCTTCACGCCAAAAATTAAAAGCCCTGAGGAAAAAATGGCAGATGGGCAGTGACCACCAGCAGCAGCACTGGGGGCTTGTGGAGGTAGCCCAACTCTGTTCATGCTGTGCTCTGCCCAACTTATCACACCTCATTTCTCCACAAAGCCAAGCAGCTCAGGATTAACTCACCCAGAAGGAGGATGAGGACTCCAGCCCAGACATTACTACCGCGGGATGTGACACACCTTCCCACCCAGCATTTGGCGCGTGCCCCTGGTAAAGTGCTTTGCTAACACAGCTAAGCTGCTTTCAATGCCAGCTCTGGTCACCTCATGGCACTGCGCTGTGCCACCTAGACAGCCTCAAACTCCACCCAGAGACCTACAGAAAGCACGCCAGGTGATTTTTCATGAAGGAACATTGTCTTAGAGGTCTTGGCCACGTGCAGAAGTTATGAACAACATTCAACTTTCCTTAGAAACAGGGGAAAACATCAGCAGGGACCGAATCCAGGAGGACAGCTGCTTCTAGGGCTGAAGACACAGAAGAAGGTGGCATCTTGGGAATCCTACTCCCGTTTAAATCAGCAGGAGCTTTGCCAGTGAGTTCAGCAAGAGCAGGATTTCAGCCTGTGGTCTTACACGTTTACAGGCTTTTGGTAACCAGCACCTTGCTGGGGCATAGCTCAGTTTCTCAGAACGACAAGCTCTGGTAACTTGTGTTTGCTCTTCAGGTGCCTGATTTTCAAGAACCCAAACCTTTAATCCAGATCTAAGAAGGCAGCTGAGGGAGAAGGTAAAAAACTTCACATGGGCCTGAGGGAGAAGAGAAGCACAACAGGGTGTCCTTACTGCTACTCCAAGGCACTTCAAGGAGAGGGGAGCCCCCTGTGCACTCACCTTTCCTTCTTTTAAAATAGGAAATAAGCTGAGGCAGCCATATCAGGGAAGTGTCTGATAAAACTGCGTACCTGCCCAGGAAAACTTGTAAGGTACCTTGTAGAAATCTGAAGCTCAAGACGGTGCAAGCAGAAATAAACTTGTAGTGCTTATATTTGGGACTAAAGCTGCTCATTCAGCAGCTTTTTGTAGAAAAGAATGGTTTGCATTTTTTATTAAAATCCAGGGAATTTGCTCCATGCAGGGGAATAAAGCCCTCAGTAAGCTGTATAATTTTACGCCTCGGTAGTGCTAAAATGAGAGGTCCTAAATTTTGTAAATTGTATCTGAGGTGAAAGACCAGATTCTAATTTGAAACTACAGCAATTCCTATTATATACAAATGAACAAACAGGAAAATCTTCTCTCCCATTCAGATGTAGTCCTGAAAACAGAGGGCTGCTATTGACTTCAGCAGTCCTCCATATAGTCCTAGATCCAAATGCAAACCCATATGCCAAAGCATCCCTTGCTTATGAAGCCTGTTCCCATGAGCACAGCTCATGCTGTGAGGCAGCCATCCTGATCAGAGTGGGAAATGTTGGGATAACCTTGTTGGGGTGACACTGCAGCTTCTGCTTTCTGGAAACCACAGAGGGGTACAAGGGAAGCCTAATTTTTTTTAATTTGCCTAAATTTGGCAATGCTTTGCAAGATCCAGTTGGAGTAGAGGTAAAAGTTCAGAAGGATTTTAATTTTACGAATTGTCAAAACTTTTCCAAATTCTGATCAAAACCTTGGCACATTTCTAGAAAGAAAGAGGACCTGACTGTTTATCACACATTTATTTCTCTGGAGTCTTGCATTCACTGCTGCAAACTGAAGCCCATATATATTTAAAAAAAACCCAAAACAGGAGTACATGAGGTTGTTACTGAGTCCCATATTTTTTTTTCCTCACTTTCCTGGCTCAAGGCACCAAAAATTGGCAGATTATCAAAGGGGGAATAAGGTTGATAAAGCAACAGAATGAAATTCTTGTGTAATAGGATTTGTGGAGGGAAGTATTAAACTTCCAAACCTGATTGAGGATAACAAGTCACCTTTTCTTTTCTTCCTCATGTAAAATTTGATTGAAGGTTTTAAAAGTGGCTCAAAAAATATCAAGAATGCTCCCCTCTAATTAAAAACCTTGTAAACAGGCTATGCCCCGTACTAACTCCACTGCAGCTATATAGGTCAAATCCAACACTTCTGGCAAAGAAAGCGTCTTTAACATGTTGTCCAAAATAAACCAGGACTTTGTGCCTGTTCCAAAAGCGAACAATGAAATTACAGAAGAAGGAGGTCCAAGACTCACAAACCCCTCCAAAGTTTTACCTGTTAGGATGATGATTATCACCACAGCGAAGATGTCTGGGTATTTTGCTAGCACTCCGGGAGCATCCATCGTCATGTATTTTTTACAAAATTCTTCAATATGCTGGCCTATGATTTCATCAAATGTCGCACTCCAGGCTCTGGCCACGCTTGAAGTTCCTGCCAGAGGACAGAAAGGATGCAGATCACCCTTTGTGGCTGGCACGTGTTCCAAACAGGCGGCACCTTGCGTGGCTTTTCGCCATGGAGCGCCTCAAAGCAACCTTGCATGCGCTTCCCAGGTGCTGGGAGCAGTCTTTCCTCTGCAGATCCACCCTGCAGCCTGTATTCATGCCTGGCATCTGCTTTGATGGTAACACACACAGGTGGTGGGTCTTAGACTCCTACTAAGATGACAAGATAAAAAAAATCCTTACGGTGGTTTGGCTTCTTAGTAAATCTTGACTTTGCCTTAAGATACAGCCTAGACTGACTTTTTCTTTATGCCCCCAGCAGCCTGAACCTCCCCCAAACCTGCTAATTTCTGCTACTAGAGAGATCCGAGTCTCTTCTCATACCAGCAGAAATCCCTGGTAGCCCCAGCCAGGTGACTGGAGCCCCGGCAGAGGGACCTTACAGAAGCCAGCTGGCCTCCAGCAGTGTGACGCTGGAGCACCAGAGCCTGGACCACAACATTCGCCCAGCTCTGTAAGCTCTGCACTCCAGCAACATGCAGGTCTGCTCCGACCTCTGGTGCTGGAGCATCCAAGCAGGATAAAGACTCAGATATAATTTACAGGTTATCTGAGCGTAAGTCAGCCTATTGCAGGACACTGGTGATGGTCCCAGCAAGCAGCACGACTCCTGCCTGCAGCAAGCGCTTAGACTTCCCCCTCCGGGGCCGCCGTTTGCTGCGGTTCCCGAGAACACCAAACCAGGCACAGCTTGCCAGGGTGAGGACTGAACCTGGGTTCTCAGGGTGACCAAGTCCAGGACATTGTCTGGGCCAGAAGAGTCATTTCAGAGAACTGAAATAGTAACAACAAAGAGCTACCACCAGACAGTGACAGCATTGTGTAAAATAAGTAGGTTTGGGTAATAGCCAACTTCTCCCTCTCCTGCATTAAAGTGGCTATCATTATACTCCCGATGTCTTATACAGTACACTATATATAACAGCAGCTAATTACATGACATAATTACTACTGTACATAATTACCTAGTTAAAAAAAGAGGTTGGTTTGGTTTCGGTTTGCAGAGCAATTCCTCAGAGGATGCCGTCAGGGCCCCCTTCTACCTACAACAGCCTGTCCTGCCACACTCACCTGCGGGCGGGTGTTCAGGTCCCAACTCCGGCATCTGCAATCGTGTCAAACAATGTCCGTGCTCACCTACAGCTAATCCCCCTGCGGCAGTGGTGGGCAACACCTGCAGCAAAGCTGGGAACACTCACCACCCCAATCCAGCTTTGCAACAGTATAAAAATAAGCTGCAGAGCAGACCTGTTTGGAGACTCTTCTGTTCACTAAGACAGTGAAGTGCACAGTGTGAATACTTTTACAGAGGTGGGACATCAGTGCCATCAATTTAATCTTGAAAAACTCCAAAAGTTATCGTATACCATATTACAATTTCTCAGTTTAACTTTGGCACGATTTGAGGGAAGAGACTATTTCTTTAGTGCTATTTTTTTTGTCCTGGCTCTAATATTTCATGTTCTAGGACAGGAATAACCAGCTCCTGCACGTGTTGTATTAGATGCCAGTTGCTTGGATGCCAGTTCCATGTAACTATCAGACGTTTATCCTGAACTCTCTGTAACCAACAGCCTTGAGGGAGCAGGGGGAATCTGACATCCTTCCAACATCGCAGACACCTGGATAGTATCTTACTGTTGCTACAGAGCACGGTGCAAAGACATTTGGCTTGTATCCAGGAGGATTTACTAGTTCTGAGTCAGCATAACCTCGCCAGATTGAGCTGGCTCCTGCCTACAGCACACGGCTCCCAGGAGAGCTGCTGAGCTCACTGCAGGAACAGGCACAGACTAGGAGGTCACCACGTCGCCCAGGAAACCTCAGCAGCAGCTACTCACCAGGGATGCTGTTACTCATTGTATTACCAGCTCCCACCAGCTTCCAGTTCCTGAAATGCTTCCCACAACCTGGCATGGTTCTCCAAACCCACATCATCCCAGAAGAAAGTTCACACCAGATCCTGATCCCGGACACCTTCTTCCTTCTGTCCAGACCAAGACCGATCAGTTGCACACCCATTTTTGCTCATCACCCACCTCCAAGACCCTGCACCAGTCTTCCCCCAAGCCAAGTCACTTCAATTAATTACAAGCTATTGGCCACCCATCCTGGGACCCCTGGATTTCTTTTTCCACCCCCACAATACTTTCTGAACAGGTGTCTGAGAACCTCAGCATGAAAACACCAAGCTGGCCAGCCCCTTACAGATGCAAGCTCCCACCACCCCACCTGGTTTCAGTGGCACTGCTTGGCATGTTCTGCAGCACGACTGAGAAAAAAATTGGCTTTCTGCCCCTTTCAACCCCCGGCTCTCAACTGCAGCATGTGCCTGCCAACACATTTTTCTTCTTCATACCCCCAAAAGCTGCTGGGAGTTGTCCTTGCTCACAAGGGGGGCAATTAGCACAGGGAGAAAGGCTGGGTAACATAAAGAAGAGAGACCTGCTACAGCTCACATCCTCCCCCAGTTGTTTTTCCTGCTCAGCCACGCTTCCTCACAAATTATGAGGAAGCCAGTTGCAAACATGCATTTTTGTCACAGGACTGAATTAAAAGTAATAAAGTTGTGTTTGAACACGTTTATGGATAATATCTACTTATTTTTTACTGAAATTTCTGCCTTGTGATAATACACTGAGCAGCCAACTCCGAAATAAAAGCTGAGGCAGTGGTTCAAAAGCCATTACGAGAGGACAAATTAAAAAAAAAAAAAATCTCAGAAATATCAGCCTCAGCCCAGATCCTGTGAGTGTAACATTCAGTATGTAAATCTTTTCATCGTGCATTTGCAGAATCAGGTTTTGGGACAGCATCCACAGCTATGTCAGTCATTTTGGTAGTCCAGCATCATGGTGGGAAGGGCCACATAACTAACTAGATGAGGAGCATGGAGGAGACAAGTTATCATTACCTTTCTGGAACAGAAGATAAATCACCAAGAAGTCCATTCAATTTTTCTACATGTAGCCTAAGCCAAGTCCATTTTAGAAGTCTGGGGGAAATTATATGCTTACTTTTTTTTAAAAACTATTTTTATCCCTTCCTTGCAGTGAACCTGATTCATAAAAGAACCGCAGGACTCAGATTTCCTAAGGAGAGGAGTTTAATTGACTCTGGCTTTTCATCCTCTCATTTCTTATTTAAAAAAAAAGAAAAAAAAAAAGGAGGAGGAAAAGGTTTCAGGTAGCACACAGAGCAGAGCCAGCACGATCTCAGATAAGCAGCTGCTGCATCACTATATTGTTCCTGATATGATCTTACCCTCCCCAGCACCATGGGAACTAATCTCCAAGGTAGCAATTACACATTCCATAAAATGCATTTTAAAAAAAAAAAAAAAACCCTTCCTTTAATAATTTAGCATAATATCGGTTTTCATTTTAACTAGTAAGTCTTCACTCTCAACTGGCAAGTTGGTTGCAGCCCTAATTACAGGCATGATGACAAGCAGCGTGCCCAGAATGTGCTTGAAAAGACACAAATCCTTAATTAGCAAAGTGTGGCTTAGTTTTAATGTATCAGCTGAGTTGTACACTGCATGCTCTGAGCTTGGTCCAAGGCCTCTCCAAGTGGGAGTCAAGGGCTTAGAAGGGATTTGGTTTGGACGTTTCAGAGACTGTGAACCTGCAGATCACCCTAAGCTTAATCCTGCAGCCATTCACGAGACAAAACTCTGATCTCAACATACTTTATACAGGTCTCAAAGGGACCAGGAATTAAACCTTGATCAGCTGGGAGTAGAGATGCCTCTGTGCAAAAGCATCCTTCCACCAGCAGCTTCCTTCTTGGCAGAGGGGACACACTTTTGCTCCCTGGCAAGTGTGCAGCAGCCAGGGGATGCCAAAGGGATGACGTGGAGATTCAGAGGAAGTCACAGCAGCAATAATTCAGCTTCAGGACAAACCCTCAGCCCACAGCACACGACTCACCTCGCCGACTGACAGGAGCCACCAACAACGCACCCCGCAGACAAGTCCTGAAATCCTCAGTGAGTAGAAGAGTGCAGCGTCTATTTTGTAACAGTAACACAGGCACCCAAACAAGGCTGATCTTACGAACTAGGCTGTCATCCTGGACTAAAGCTAGGGTCTTGCAGTGCACCCACCACACTTACCAATAACATAGGAGAGGATTAAATTCCACCCAGTGATGAAGGCCCACAGCTCGCCCACAGTCACATAGCTGTAGAGATAAGCTGATCCCGTCTTAGGAACTCGAGCACCAAATTCTCCATAGCAGAGTCCGGCCAGCACTGAAGCCAAGGCAGCAATCAAGAAGGAGATAACGATGGCAGGTCCCGCGTTTTCCCGTGCCACAGCTCCAGCCAGTACGTAGACACCTGCACCCAAAGTGCTGCCTACACCCAGAGCCACTAAGTCAAATGTGTTGAGGCATCGCGAGAGCCGACTGTCTTCTCGAGTGCAGTCCACATTTTTCCGGCGAAGAAGCTGGTTTCCAAAATTGATAATTTTCTGACACTCCATCTTTGTGTTTGGGCCTGCAAGAAAGATGCTGCCATCATTACCTGGACCAGGATACCACCCAAAACAGCATCACTGCACAGGTACACTGCTACAGCCCTGTTACATTTCAACAAACAAATCTTCCCACTTTCCAACTTTTCACATGGCAAAATGTCTCCTTCGGCATTTTACCTAGGCTTAGCACAGGGAATTAAAACAGACAAAACCAAAGCATTTTCTGCTTCCTGCTCCCACTCACTGCGAAGCCTGCGCAATCCCAGGAGAGATGCAGCGCTCCACCCCAGCTCCCACTCCGCTCCACAACCACCCAGTCCACAGACAAGTGGTCAAGCCAAAAATGCAAACCCCGTCTTTCAGATTTCAGAGTGGTTTTCCTGGGCTGGGAATTTAAAAAAAGATAGACATATATAGAGAGACGTACTTATATATATTTTTTTTAAGTCTTGGGGTGAACTAAGAAGCGAGCATTACATCCCAGAATAAGGCACCACACGTGCTACTCTCCCTAGAGCACAACACGACCACGTGCCACAGTCAGTGACACCATCTGCAGTCACACAGACCCGCTGGGACATTTCCCCTCTCTAAGCTCCAGCTCCAGCCACAGACAGCGGCATAGGCTGCTGTTGCCTACAACTGTGCAGGCTGAAACAGATATAATTTAGGAAAAAGGACACGCAGAATCGAGTTTTATTTAACTTTGTTTCGCTGAGGCAAAGGCTCAAGCTATTTTGCATTTGCAACGACTGAAGTGAGAGCACAGTGGGGCTCCCTGAACATCCCTGTCCCACCCAGGACAGAAGCACTGCAGGACAGGGGTGTTTAATGAAACCGTGGGGCAGGGTTTCCAGCTGTGGTCCCACTTCAGCAACTGCACTATTCCTGTGTACAGACCTGCTGGCACAGCCAAACAGCAGCGTGCAGTGGCTTCAGTGTGTGAGCAGCTCAGGTGCAGCTCCCCTGCTTGGGACTTTATGATGGGATTAGCAGCAGGGTAAAGCAAACCCCTCTCTGTGGAGGGATCCCTTAGGAAATCCTTCACCATGGGAAGATTTTGCTGTGCAACTCATCAGGCCTACAAATTTGACCATCTGCGTAGGCGTCCACCTAACACAGATGGTAACAGCACTCATTAAAAGTTACAATCGGTCAAACTGGCATGGCCAGCAGTGGGGTCAGCTCCTCAAGGACATCCATGGAACCAGTGCTGTTAGGGAGTCTGTCCCTTCAAGATTTATGTCCTTGGACACAGCCCGGGTGTGGAATTTTTGTCTTACTTTTTCTGAAAAAAATTAAGTATGTTGCTTCAAAATTGTCCTTGCCTTTAGAAAGCGGCTAGAGAGCTCCTCCTCACAGCATTACCTGAATCCACGAGCACAGCATTAGAAGGAATTTCTTGCTTTTTACACTGCCAAGTCTAGTCCCAGTTGTCACAGGCAACCATGGCATAACACCAGGCCTTCCCTTAAAACTTTCTAGGTGCCTTATCTCCACTGTTGGAAAGCTCCACCAACACTCCTCTACTCTCCAGCCAAAACGCTTTAGTAGGCAGCATTCACTCACGTGCTCTTGTGCCAAGAATGGCCTTTCCCTGCTCAGGTGGTTACCCCAGTGTACCTTTAGAGATCAGTCATAACCTCTCAGCCTTCATTTTGCAAAGGTAAGCGATCCAAAGCCCCAAAGTCATGGGCAGTCCCTTGCCCTGTCTGCAGCTGTTCACCTCTGAACCACCCTCTGAGCAGCAGTATATCCCATTAGCACCCTTCTACTTGTTGCATCAACAGGAACCATCAGAAGAAGCAACAAGAACATCCCAAGAGCAACCACTAAGAACTCCAGCGGGTACCTCCTCTACCAGTGTCTGTTTTCCTCTCCCAGTTCCTGACTTCTCACTAAATGTCCCTTTTGCACTGTGCCAGTTTCCTACTAGTCCTCATCTTCTTAAATAACTTCCTGTGTGGTACCCCATCAAAAGCGTTACTCAACTCAAGATAAAGGAGAGCTATCATTCTTCTCTTTACCTTAAAATTAGAAAATACAATAGTCCCCCACCCTCCCTGGGTCTCTTATCAAATAGAACTGACAGGTGAATCTGCCAGTCTCTCATAGGTAAACTCACCTATCTCTTCGCTCTTCTCCAGTCAATGGGCAACACCTCTTACTTTGACAGGTTTCACTTTGCTGGTTCACTGCCATTTTCATGCCCTGGCTCTTTCTGCTTACCTGTCCCTGACCCTCCTCTTCTGAGTGTTGCTCCCACCAGCTGTAGCCATTTTCCTAAGCCCACACTCTGCCATCCCACCTTCATCCCAGCATCATCGTCCTCATTCAGAATTTGGCAGTTGGATAATATGATGCTCTCCACAGCTAGGATGCTTACGTAGGACCTGCTGGATTACTCCTAATTCATATGCACAGAAAAACACGTACTAAAATAAAGCAGGGCTGGGGGAGCTGTAACAAGGCATCTTCTTCACCTTGAATGGGCCGCCAGTGGAGGAAGTTCAACACTTGTGCCAAGCACCAAGAAGCTTTGAACATCCCCACAGAGTCACACTCCAACCAAAGACTACAGGCAACCCAAGCCAGAGTAACAGAGCTGGCACTGACAACAATCTACCATGCTTTTACAAACAGATTTGGCTCCAGGCACCAAAATCACTACTATAAGACCTGCACTCAACCATTTAATGCCCATTAGCATTTCTGTTCAAGCATAAGAGTACTTTAAAAGTGAATGTCCCAATTGTCCCCATTTACCACGCTTTGATTCACACTGCAGAGAGCTTGTGGAGTGCACAAACCCGATACCACCAGGATGAACCTAAACCTGAGGACGCTGCAGGTGCATATGTAATGCACCCCAACACCTGATGGGTGCTCAGCCCACAGGAACAGCTACTCCAGGATAACCTCCCCTGTGAGATGTGTCATGCATACATCAGATTCTCAGCAGCAACTGTTTTGCTCTGCAAATCTACAGGCTGCCTGGACACAGCCTAAGAGGATGAAGGGCATCTTCCAACTCAGACTGCATCCTGTAGCTTCCAGAAGTCCCAGTCTGATACCCACACTGCACCATTAAGCCTGGCTTCAGCAGCAGGGCTTTCAAATGTTTCTTCATTAATTATGGAAAAGGAGAACGGTTCTTTTATTTAGATGCAATGCTGGACTGAGGCATGAACTTTCCAATGAATAGTAGCTTGCATACCGATAATGGAACAGCAGTGTACATTGCACACTAACATTAATAGTTATGCTGAGAATAACGTGCAGGCAAAAATATTGCTAAATGAAATTTACAGTATGGTCAAGTGAGATTGGTACTTCATCAGCTCCGGCTAAAACCCAGTGTAAAAGGGGGGAAGATACATGCTAAGAAACTTAATTAGCTGAGTCAGCTATTAAATCCAATGCTTCAATTCTGTCACCACAGCATCAATTACAAAATCAAAAATCCTCTTCATTTTTCCAAGACACCAGTCATAAACCCTGGCTTAACTCCCTTTCTCTTGGCCTTACACTAACTCCCCTACTATGAGAAAGTAATTACAACTGCAGGAACAAGGCTGAGGATTTAGAAGTCCCACTGTGTCAGGAATTGTCTCCTCCACCAACAGCTCTCAAACACGCTCCCGAGAGACACGAATTCAGACTAATGCAGAAAGGTAGGTTTCAGGCCAATCTTACAAAAATCTCATTTGGTGAACCATGGGAATTCTCAACACACACAGAGAGGGAAAACTATTTTCTCCCTTCAGAAGGAAGACAGACCTGTTTACCTAAGTGCCAATTCACTCATGCTGTTTCCTTCCCACTTGAACCTTACCCAAATCCATGTCAGCCAGGATTGCCTTCAGCTGGACACCTGCCCACCTCCCCAAAAGCAGGGACAGGGCAGTCCTGAACTTTGAACTGGGGTGAGATGACAGTAAGAGCACTGCACTGGAGCATCCCCTATGAATTTCATTGCTTTCTAGGACAACACAAGTCCTAGGCTTTGCTTAACTCGCACCAGAGTGATGCAGAGATCCTATCGATGCCTGCATCCTACGAAAACCACAGCAATGGGGCTAACTCATCCACCCTGCCCAGCAGCAGTGGCGGTGCTGGCTGACACTCAGTCTGGAGGTCCAGAAAATGGGGAGGATACCAGTGCTGTGCACCAAGAAAAAAAGGCTACGAAGACACAAAAAAAAGCCCTCCAAAACAAAACAAAGAAATCACTGCCATAAACTGCAGCCTACTATAAGCAAGGTGCCCACAGGAGATGTGTTAATGGATTCATTTTCCAAAGCTTGTCTGAAAGTCAAGACCAGTTTGACTCAGAACCAAAGTCTGGATTTCAGGACAAACATGGGTTTATTTTGCGGCACAGAAACATCAAGAAATTTCAAAGGACTGGTGAAAAACAGTTTACTTCTTGCTAAGTCAGTATTTATGGCAAGGTTTAGACATTCAATGGCCTGAACAGAGGAGTCAGACATAACACAATAATATGGGAGAGTCCCAGCTGAGGCTATTAATAAAGACAGAAAATGGAAAGGAGGTGGAAAGATGGCCCAGCTCAGCAAGAAGTTGAACGATGAGCCAGGGAGGTCTGCAGAGATGCAGTGCAGCTGGGCAGGGCTCACCCGCCCTTTGCAGAGAGCCCCTGGGCAGGCCCGGATGGACCCGAGGCTGAGCTGGACCAACAATAGGGGAATACCGGAGAAGCTTGGAGGAGATCTTCCTGAGACATTTCAACCCAGGTGAGGCTACAGGTCCAGGCCTCCCCAAACCCCAGTGACATATGCATTGTTTTGTGTTCCTCAGGGTTTGCACCACCAAACTGACATCAACCTTGCTGAGCATACTGGGTTTCATCCTACAACGTGCTGAACATTTCTTACATGGAAAATCAAGGTGCGGAAGGAGGGTATCTTGCAGGGTTGGACCACATAACATGCAGAAGCAAAATGTTTGTGCTGTGCATTCACTCATCAACACGTGGGTTTCTACAATGCCCACACGACAGGAACAGGGCTAAGCCTAAGAGCTAGGTGGCACTAACGATACGCTTGCTTGCGGTGTGTAAGTAACCTACTGTCCCCGTACGCTGCACAAAGCTCCAAGGAGGATGCGCTCTGTGGTGAACAAAAGCAAAAGGCAGAGGTCAGCCTATGCAGTCTGACATTATCTTTATCTAAGACGTGCCTCCAAGTGGAGGTGGACCAAGGTTCCCCACAGGTGAGAGCTGCTCTCCCTCCTCCTTTGACCAACACTGACACTCAAGGAGGTGCGGATGCCAAGTCTCTTCCAGGATTTGGCTCAAGGCCTCTGCTTCAAAAACATACTGCCTAACAGTAACGGTGGACCTTTTATTTCCTACCTAGCCATTTAACTTAAACTTAAGTAAACCTGTATCTTGCAAAACAAACGTGACTCAGTGTTCCGAAACCAATGGGAGTTTTATCTCTGCATTGAAAATGAAGGCAGATCTGGTACGCGATGCCCTCTCTTGTCACACACATCATGACAAATCACTTCTTGGGCAAGAATAGGGCTAGGGAAGGGCAACATCCCCAGAAGAGAAACAGCCCCTCACTGCAGGGATGGAGGATCAGGGCACCAGCTTGGCAAGGTTTTTGGCAGCAGGGGAATGTAGGATTTATCCATTAAAAAACCCAAAATAAGTCTAGTGAATTATTTCAAGCTTACATATAACTCAAAACAATATTTCAAAACAATTTCAGGTTCAAGCTCCCTCAGGCATACCTACAGGTGTTCACAGCTGTACTACAGCTATCAAGAATAAAGCAGAACTGCTTTTTGTGGATAATTTGTTTAGAAGAAGGGCTATTTAATTATGACAGACCTAGAAATTAAGGCCAACATCCTGCAATTGGCTTAATGCCAGCAGACAGTGCTCTTCTGGCTGATCTCAAGATCAAGATATCGACTTCATCCTGCCCCAAAACTATCAGAACATCTGAGTGTCTCTCTTGTTACTAAAGTACCTCCTACGGCCTGCAGATAACAGATGGGGAGCTGGGTGCAGGGCACGGTACCCACACTGCAGCCATGTTCTGCATCCCTCACACACAGTGCTGTCCTTCATCTCACAGAGGACTGACCACCATCCTAAGCATCTCTTACATGTTTTTGTTCCTTTTGAAACAGCAGGTACCAAACCGACCTTTCACTTTCAATTATATTCACTGTAGCTTGGCAAAGAGACCTTCAATAAAGACAAGTAGGATTTTTTTCAGGACAACAATCTTTTGGTTTAGCAGGATGCAGTACAGGGGCCATTACACCTCTGCCCAAAACCTTTCCTCTGATATCATTTGTTATCTTTGCAATTGTATCAAAGGGTGATTTTGGCGGAGATTATGATTCTTCCCTCCTTAGAAGTTGGATCCGGCTGTGATCTTGCTTTCCGAAACAGCCGTTCTTGCCTTTGAAGTGAGGAAATGTGTTCTGGGCTGGTTCCTCTTACTCCCACTCCCAACCGTACTTGAAATGATGAGCCTTTTTTTGAATGTACGGTCAGTACTCCTGTAGTATAATGCAGTCCTAAACACATAAAACAATATAAATTATTCCAGAAATGTTACAAGATGGTACATAACCACCTTCAAGTTGAGGAAACTTGATCTGACTGAATGTAGATTAGCTTTGTTCTGCACACACCTAGCTCTCACCCCTGCTTTAGCTCCAGTTTCTCAGATGAGAAGCAAGCCCCGGCCGCTCAGACCTCAAGTAGGAAATGGCTTCACCCCAAGGCTCCAGGCACCTTCATGTTTCAGCAAGAGCCAGGGGCTTTGAGAGCGGCGGGAAGCAATGACGCACCTAGATAACCTAGCAGGGCGGACCCTAGGGCAGAGGCCACATCCTTGGGTGAAATCCTGTCCCACTGAAGTCGATGGCAAAGCTCCCACCGACTTCAATAGGGGCCAAATTCCACCCACTGCTACTGGTCCTTGTCTTTTATTTACAGTGCATTTTATGTTTGTTACTTTTGTTCCCTGTCCAAATTCTTGTGCCTTGACTGTATTGTATTTTCAAATAAAATAAGATATTCTTCCTCCTCTTATCTAATGGTTAACATACCTATTATATCAGGTTGATAGATTTCCTTCCCCATTAACAACATTTTAAAAGGAGACATTCTTCAAAACAACCCCATAAGAAAATAAGCAACCTTGCATCTGGTTAACAGCAAAAAGTAAACCATAACAAACATCTGTCCAGCTAAACATAAAACACCATGTGTAAAAATAAGCTGACAGGGCACCATTTTACATAAGCAGTACTATCACTTCCTAAACAATTACAATTTGTTTCAGCTTCTGAAAAACCACTCCTTATCTATTTCAAGGCCTTACTGCTCCTGAGAATTTTCTTCTCTAATTTGCAGAAGAGCACAAAATTTAAGCCGATTATGCAGAACAAGGAGTTTTCCACTAAGGAAAGAAGAAAACGCAAGCCTGACCCTGCTGCATGGCCAATGAACTCCCCGGGAACCTCCTCGGAGGAAGCGCGAGCAGAAATCCCCACTCCATGTTGTCCCACATGTGCTTATATCCATTTTGAAACACATGGAAACCTCTCCTGCCATCAGTACCCTTCTCTCACAGCAAAGTGATGTCCTGTGGACAGTCTTATTTTTCCTCAGCATCCTTTTGGTCTTCAACAAATGTGTCCCCCGTACAGCTGTACCATCACTGCTACTAGTCTGCAAAATAAAGAGCTCATGCTTATGCCACGTTGGTATGTTTGGCAAAGAGTGTGGAATGGGTTTAGTCCCCTATTTTTAGTTCATACACAGGTCAGCTCCCTGAACAAGCATCTAGTGATGATGCCAATTTTTTGATCAACACACAGGTAACAAACCCACTTGGGAGCCCTTTCCAAAAGGCTGATTTTGCTACTGCCATCCCCAAGGCAGCATCATTCACAGAGAAGTCCTATGCAGAAAAAGAAGAGGTGAAAAACCTCAATTCCTACTACTGCCATTAGCATTACAGATATTTTTGGGGTGTCAGATTTGACTGTAGACTCCTAGATGCAAAAAGGTTATGTTGTAGGGGACCAAACCAGAACCTCTGAATGCTTTTTGAACCATCATTCAGAAATACAATGAGGAAAGTCAACAGTCACCAAGGCACATCAGCTCCAGGTGTGATCCATTACAGTATACAGCAGGAATTGTGTCAGACATATCCTTCCAAATTGTCTTGCCTTGGAAAATCTCCAATGTTTTGTTACATTACTCCGCAACCAGCGACAGAGCAGAGACAAGACAGCTACAGCACATGCTGAGCTTTCCTCACGAACATTTGAACACCTGTCTCGAGACTTTTAGAAACAGAAGCAAAGGACTTGGCATCAGACCCTAAGATTCATCTGGCTGTGTCCCCAAAGCTGCTGCAACTGTCCCCATCAGCTGTGCTGGAAAAGGCAGGCAGTTTAAAGATGACAGCCTTGGGACAAGTCCTGAGAACCGACTCAGAGGCTGTGGTCGTAGCCATTTGCAGATGCCTGCCACCAGGGAAAAGGCTGATGAAAATAAACGCATGACCAAGCACTAGCATTATGTGAAGCTGGAAGATATCCCACCATAGCAGCAGTAACGGCAAGGAGTCCAAGCCAAAAGCCACCACAGTAACAGCAGCAATTCTTTGCATTGGTTTCACTGTGTGTAAAGGGATGCTGTCCTGCTGAAGTATTTTAACCAGGCAAGGAATGTCTTGTCTGTGTGCTGTTAAAATTGTTCCCTTCTTGATTGTCATAATTTTATTTTTTATTTTTCACATGTGTGCATATGTACGCATATATCTCAATATGCATTACAGAAATGTAGATTATATCAGTGTATATATATATGAATACTAAATGTTATACTCTTTGCCAATTCTGTCATTAAAAACCAGGATCAGACACTAGCACGGCATTTGTGACTCAAAAGAAGGAAGCCATCCAGTTAAGTATAAACTACACGCTAAACAGAGATAATGGCGCACATACACACACATACGTGGGCGTGCAGTATATACAAAACACAATTTTAATCACCTGCTTAAAGACACACTGCCTGTAAGAAGGGGACCATATTACTTTCCTCTGTTGAAGGCAGCTCCTTTCATGGCATGAGGGAGGTGTTGCTGGGGGACCAGCCCACTGCCATGGATGGCTGGGGATGGTGCAGGTTTCTGTTCCTCAGGCTCCTGAGCATTAATGAGATTTCCAAGGCAGCATCTCCCACTCTTCTCCAGGCATCTCATAGCCCTGGAGAATTTCTTCCACGGGAAAAGGAGCAGTGAGGTGGTCTCTCTAATCCCTATGCCACTCACTCATCAGCTACTGAAAGGGGAACACCAAGTCCCGCTGGACATGAAGAACGTGCTGGTGCTCCAGTATTGCCTCGGGACAACGGCAGGGTGTTGCAGCTCACCCGCCTGCTTTCCAAACTGTCACAGCTACTGTACTAAGGTCAGAAATTCCTCTCCCATCCCAGGACAACTTCAGAGATGGCAAAGACCGTCCTTTTCCCGAAGTCCACACAAGAAGTCTCCACTTCCCCAAAATTTCAAAGCAGGCAAACTTCAATGTCTTGTCTCAATACCTGCAGAAAACTTCATCTGGGTTACCTGTGATGATACATGAAACCTGTTCTGAAGTGAGTAGTGATTTTGGACCAAAATAAAGGAGGGAGGTTCCTGCTCTGAAAGTCCCAAGGGGAATGAATGCTTCAACCCGCTAGAATTCAAGCTTCAAATTCTCCAAAATGGAAGTTCAGTGATGCCCATTCTTCTCCACAAAGCTTCAGTTGTGATTAACATCAAAGGTGGCACACAGTAAGCCATTCAACAGGTAAAAGGTTGGATAGACTTTAATTCCCCTCCTTGGCTACTGCAGAAACACACAATGTATTAGGCTTAATTTGCAGTGGGGAATTTGACATTATGATCGCTTTCCTACTGCAGACACAATAAAAGGCTAAGATAGGATACAAGATGAGAGTCTCCACTACCAAGCGTTGTGAGAACAGGTTAGAGAAACACCTCTTAGATAGAAACTGGATATAGTGCATCCTGCCTCAGAGCAGACTTGGGTGCAGCCAGACAACATGTTTGTTTTGGCAGGGTTAAACCGTGAAACCAGGTATGTTCCTCTTCCCAGGCTACCATGGATCACCCCTGCAGCTGTACCGGAATAACCACCCAGGGAATCGTGCTGCAAATTGCATCACTGAAACAAACCCAATGCTGTGCCTACAACCAACTGGGTGGCAAGCCACTGCAGCCAGGGCAGAGGAAAGGGATGGACACTTTCCAGGCTGGATTCTCACCTGAGGAGAACCATCTCCCAAAAGGCACCTTCGGTGCTCTCAGGCCTTTTAGCCCACACCTCGCACTTCAGCTGGTAAGGATCCTCTAGCAGCTCAAAACAGCACTCAGCTGTTCGGAGGAGGAACAGGAGGAGGACGAGGAGGGCAGCACTGCATTTACCATCCACAGCTCCTCAGGGATCAAAAAGTTAAGGAGACTTCTTCCTGCCTAGCCGATAAAGGGCATCACACCTCTCTCATTACATGAATCACTATTTTCTGATGAAAAAACATCTAATTGAAAAGTCTCCCACCAGCTCTAGTACAATCTCCTCAAGTAGTTCCTCAGCATGGCTTCAAATTACACTTTGCCAGAAAATTGCTTGATTTAACTCCCTCAATTTGTCATAAAACCCAAGGGGATCTCCGCTGATAATTAGACTTGCCAAATGAAAGCCTGAGACAGATTGCTAGGGATCTACTTGAAGAGACACATCACCCATAATCTGCCAAGGATTCAGCCTTGGTATCAAGCAGAAAAAATAATTTATGCTTTGGGAAACAATATTAAATAAGTGAGTTTCTGTCTTAAATCCAGATAAAATGAAGACAAAGCTTTGCTTAGCTGAAATGCCTGGCCATGCCATTCAGCATGCTCCAGTCGTGGCCCTTGGACAACAGTCCTTGGAAGAAGGTGGAAAATGTCCCTTAGCAGATAAGGAAACAAAATAGAGAGAAAAGTTCATTTGTTATTAAAACAGTAGTGGGGAAACAAACAAATAAAAAATCATGAGCCCCAACCTTCATGCAGAACAACAAACACCATCCCACACACATCCAATGAGACAGACAGACGGAAGGAAGAAGACGACTTCCCCAAACACCATCATTTCACCAGGAGGAAGGGCACAGCCGAGTGGGGACTTTCAGGTGTGGACAACAGGCAGATCAAAGTGGGTACAAATCAGAGGATTTTGCTATGTCCCTGAACAGGAGGGAGAGGGTGGAGGCCACCAGGTATCTCGCGGTGAGTGGTGGCAGCTCCAGCTAGAGACAGTGCCATGCAATGGAAGCAGACCCCGGTCACTCCTGCCCAGCAGCCCGTGGGCATCCTGCCTGCAGCAGCACGGGCTGCCTGGGCAACATGCTGGACCACGGACCAGGATTTGGCCACCCCTGTGGACCAGCGTGTCTGCAGGTCAGATGTTTCTCAAACAGGCACATTCCCAGCACCAGTGTGCGGCTTATCACCACGCTGCTGTCCCAATTCAAAACGTCCTCCGTTGCCATAACGAGTACTGACTTGAAGCAAAGGAACCCTTTCCTTTACTGGGAGAGCAAGGGCGGTGTTTCTGTGTGAGAGGTGGAGGTGTCTGAAGAGCTTTTTTAGAGGAAATGCTCTGTAACAAGTTTTGGAGGAATTGCTTGCACAAGAAAGAGTTCAGCCCGCACTGGACACACACTCGTTCAGGGAGGAAGGGAAGCAGAAATGGTACGTGGCAGAGTCACGGGCCCCTTGTGCCTTACACCGAGATGATTCTAGGCTTCTGAGAAATTATTTGCTATCCTCGGGTAACTGTCTGCAAATTAAGTCCTCAAGGTCAGGTTAGATGGGGCTTTGCACAACCTGATCTAGTGAAAGTTGCCCCAGCCCATTGCAGGGGGATTGGTATGATCTTTAAAGATCCCTTCCAACCAAAACCATCCTATTCTATGAGTCCACAAAATTACATCACTCCTTAAGGCTTATGCAACCTAAAGAAAGTAATAAGACTACGTTTTCATTAATCCAGGAGTTTTTTTCACTGATTTGGAGGCTATTCTCAAGGGCCTGCTCCATGCAGATCTCCAAGTCAGACCTGCCAGCCCTGCACCGTGATGTGGCTGTTGGATAGTGACTTGACATAGCAGAAGAATTAAGAAAAACTTCCCTTTTCTGAAGAAACCGAAGTTAATTTCTCATTAAGCAAGCCAGCTGCATTTGAAAATACATTAAAGCCTTTTGAGGGCACTTGCATGGCTATGGACCTAATACTAAAGCTTTCTGCGAATATGATTTATGCCATGCCAAAGAGAAGTCTAGTGTGAAAGGAGTTAAAATGTTTGCTTTTAGACCCAGTATTCCCGCATTCCAGCCTTAATTCAAGGGCTGGGGAGGGATCAGCTCCTTCCAAGCCCCACATGTTTGTCTTTGCAAGCACAAACAAGCACTTCACACCCCCCCTCGGCTGGCGTGTGCAGCCCCAGCAGGAGAGGATGCTGCGTGTCTGCAGTTTCAGGGGTGGCTCTTGACATCTGCCTAGCACACAAGTAATTCCCACTGGAGAGCTCGTCAGGAAGACCTTCCCCTGAGAGACAGTGTCCTGATACACACTGGATTAAAAGCAATGACTGGATGCTACCGTCCAATCAAACTAGCATTGCCCTTTCACCACAGATACCCCACTGACCAGGGTCACTCAGCGCCAAAGGAGCCAGCAGCGCACAACTCGGGAGGGGCTGCTGATGCCCTGGCTGCCTGGGAACAACACGAGGAGCAGAGCAGAGCATCATGCAGGACAAAGCCCTGAGCCAGTCCAGGCAGCCCAAACCAAGGCAGAGGGGGACGCTGAGTGCCAATGGTGTGGCTACACTTTCAGCGTAACCGGGATACAGCGATGTCCCAACTCCCTGATGGTTAATGACCCACGCCCCACCAGTCCATGACACATACCTCACCAGGGACCGTTGTTTTGGGATGGGAACTGGGCTAGGCAGGGCAGCCGTAGAGCCCGACTGCCAGGACCACAGGATGTGTCCACGTCAGTGTAGTCTAGACAGACACCCACAGCCAAACAGGAGCCGAGGACAGTGCAAAGAGGTGGAGCAGAAAAGGTAAAGCATGGGGCTGTGTGAAGGAAAAAGAAAGGGGAGGTGATAAAAGCCACCTGCCACCCCACATTTGAGGCAGGGGGTAACCTCCCTCTGGGAGCACAGCCAGCACACCCAGAGATGATGGACACCACACTCACCTCCTGGCCACTGAGGAAGCACCGCTTCTTCGGCCATCCGTCACTGTGGCAGGGCGGTGGGCACACACTTCTCGCCTGAGATCAAACCATCCTGGCCATGACTGCCCACCCTGGCTCTCCCAGCCCGGCCAGTGCCACCACCTGTGCTGCCTTCAGGCTTGCAACAAGCTGCTCACATTGCATCATCTTCCTACCTTCCTCCCCTTCCCAGGCAGCTGCCCTCCGCAATATTCCCGGCCATCATGAGCAGAGAGGGCAGCTAAAAACAGACTAGTATTTAGGAATAGCAGCAATGCAGGGTTTGGTCTTTTTTGCAGACACTACAAGCCGTTTCCATGGCAGCTTTGCCCACGCACTTGCCCGCTTGCTGTTAAAACTTCACACTGCACAAGTCGCCTGCTTTCATTTCAGCATTTGACCCAATCCTGCCCAGTTCTGCAGCCCTTCAGTCCTGTACACCGCCTGAGCCAGTAAATCCCCTATTCAAGAGGACAGGAGCACCCAATTAAATTAAAAAAAAAAGGGCATATGAAATGGGATTATGGGTCTGACTGTGGGAAAAAATTCAGTCTCAGAAGCATTTTGCAAATAATCCCACAAGCCGTCAGTGTACAGACTTTGCAGCTCCTAAGCACTGATGGATTTACAACAAAATGCCTCTGAAAACTGCATTCATTTTAGGCACTTAAGCCTAAAATAAGTACAGAGCATGGTAAATAACATAAGCTTGATGTTTGACCAGTCTGACGGCAGGGTAACCAACCACTCCTGTTTTCACACAGGGATATCAGCATGCAGTTTTGATGTATTCTACCTAAATAAGTCTTATCAGAAAGGAGTTACAACACTGAAGTGGAATTACATTTCACAATGAGGTAGGTGTGGAGTTTGTTTGCTTTGGGTAAATGTTCTTTTTTTAGCCACAGGCTCACCATTCATCTCTCCCCTGCTCCACAAAGGGAGAGTTGGGGTCTAAGGGGAGTTTGCCTCCATCTAACCCAAACATTAAAGGCTGCATGGCTGCTGATGGGGAAGGGCTGGGGAAAAGACATGTCCAAGCACAGCCCATTTCATATTTATCTCAGACCCTTTCTCAACATACGACAAAAGGCTTCCCACTCCTGCCTGGGACTGAATCAAGACTTGAAGTTTTTTTTCCCAAAAAAACAAAGATGACACCCACCAGACAAACTGGGAGCCAGACTGCAAGCCACACGTTTCAGGTCCCACTGCTGATGATGCCACACGGAGGGGCCCTGCACCTGCTCAATGCGAGGGCTCCACACCGGCCAGCCCAGAGAGGGAGAGGCAGAAAGCTCATAACCATCACTAAGGGACACAGAGAAAGGCACAGCCCTCACGTGAAGCTGGTAGAGAGGTGAGAGCGGGGACGATGCAGAGGTACCAGCAGGTAAGAAATGCAAAAGGTTGGTAGATTTGGCTGGAGCACAGCCACGAGGCTGCTGCAAAATACAGTGCGGACTCAGCCCCCTATTTTGCACAAGGAGAGGCGTTACCTTGTAGCCAGCCTTACAGTTTATTTTGCCATCTGTGCAGCAGAAAACCAGCTCTCACAACCCACGTGTCTCCATGAAGGAAGCTTGTTCTGGCTCCCTCGGAAGCGCAAGTCAACCTACAGAAGAGATTAGCTCCCATGAGCAAAAAAAAGATTTGCCATATACTTGTTATTCAACCCCATCAGCCTAGTAGTTGTCCAATTTGTAGGCTAAAATCTTACTCAGCTTTCTGATTTTATTGGAATTGCCACCTGTACCTCTCTGCCCCTCATGCAGAAGCCTGGTCTGCCCCAGAACCTGCACCTGGAACCCAGAGACAGAGATAAGCGAAGCCACCCAGCACACAGTCCTGTCAAGGGAAGTTATATGGCTATCCTTAAAAATAATTGTGTCCCTATCAGCAAAAGTACAGTGTTTGGAGGAAGTAAGTATGCACTTTTTATTGGGAGAAAAATGACTAACATCAATCCAGTCTTCTAATACCTTTTAAAAACCTTATTATATTTTTCCACATCATCATTCTGGCATCAAAGGAAATCACTCTTAATTATATTTACGGGGCTGGGGGGCTATGCAGAGAGGCCTAAATATGACAGTGTCTGAGAGCTGTTCCATTATACATTTCAACATACTTCTCTGAGCACGTACAGTGCCATCTCTTCTCATGTCACTTATCTAGAACAAGAAACTCTGAAGTACAATAAGCTCTGCTACTGCTAGGCTCTTTAAGCAACAGCAGGAAGGAAACAAACTACTGGCTGTAAATATTCTGCTTAGCTGCACTGTACTGGGACTTGAAAAAAATATTGGTGGTTTTAAAGCAAAATAACTGCAACAAATGATAATTAGCATTTTCCCCCAAGGGTCTGAACAGCAGCATGAAAAGCAAAGAGCTGCTGTTGTGCTTTTGATGGTGCCCTGCACCATGCTGTTCTGCTCTCCAGGTATTTCCTTCGAAGGAAAAAGCAGGTTCAAAAGTACTCTAACATCTGTGATGGTTTATCTGGAGCAGCCAAAGCACAACAGTGTGGCTTCATCACCTACACAAGTTTCCTCGGGGGATATCCTTGTATTTCTTCACATGCCAATCAGGTTATGAGGGGTAGGATTCCTCTTGACTAGCTTTAGCCAACTCCAAAGCAGACATTTGGGCTTAGGGTATCATCTCACTCTCCTCTGTAACCAACAGGCAAAGACAGGCACCTCCAGGTATAAATTTATCCCTTCGGAGGAGAGAACGATCCTCCAGCGACGCCTGCCTTCCCCAGCTACAGGGGGGCACTAGTGGACATGTATGAAAACTCTACCAGACCGCTCCTCAAGACAGAAAATGGACTGAACCTAGAGCCAGCAGAAGCAAAAACACCTCGATGAATTTTGACCTGTCTTTCTGTGGACAGTTAATAGAAAGATGTGAAAGTCTCTGAATGGTCTTTGGGACTTTAGCAACTCAGAAGCCCACTTCCCTCACAAGAACAATGATTCCTCCTTACACTCGCATTCCTCAAAAATAGGAGTTTTTTCTGGACAAAGCTTTGGATTTCAGGACTGCCCAAGTACTGATCCTAGCGCCTTCAGAGGAAAGCATAAACATTTTGCTTCTGCTCTTCTCCAGTTGCTTAACTGTTATGCTTTTCACTCTATTGCTTGTGTTGGTACCTTTCCTGAACTGAAAAGATGCTAGAGGCCAAATTGCCACTCTACGGTCACAGAAGTTCTCATTTCCAAAATCCCAACAAACACCTATTGTTTTTCTCCTCCAAGATGTGGCACCTCTACCCTAATCCATCATTCAGCTGCTGGCTTCTGGGTGTTGCCCTTTCTTCTCACTCAGGGTGCCAGAACATCTTGCTCCCTTCTTCCAGCAGATTGCACAGCCAGAAAGGTCCTGCCTAATACCCCTCTGATCAGCATGGACGGATATACAACAGTACGGCACCTTTGCACTTCAAAGTTGTATCAGCCAAGCGCAGGTAGGGATTGGAAGAGACTTTTAAATACCTGTTTTGATCACTTCCTTTCTATATAGCATCCACGTGCCTTTATTCAGTGGGTTGCTAAAGCAGCAGTGGACAAGTTAGTCAGGTCCTCAATTACATGACTTTTTTTTACTACAGTGACCATCAGATTATACATTCAGTGTCAATAGCTCTTAATAGCTACATGATTTCTATTGCAAATAACTTGCAAGAAACTTCTGTTGCTGCTCTAGGTAAAGCAAAAAAGAGGAGGGGTTGATTTTGCTCTATTTTTCCCAGTGGCCTGCTCCCAGCTTTCAGAAGCTGTAAGCACACAAACCAGCCTGATGGACAGACTGTCACTGCAAAGTGAGACAAAGAACAAAATCTTCACAACACATATGTTACAGGTCACCCTGCTTTGTGAACTTTTTGGCAAGAAAAAAAAAAAAAAACCCAAACAGCACAGCATTCAGCAGCATTCTTTGCTTGGGAATTATCTCACATGGGTCAAAGAGCTGCCAGGTAGTATGCAATGCCAAGTGGAGATTAATCAGCAACCTAAAGATGAAAGACTATATTCTGGTTACCTGAGCAAACTAATCCCCTCTGGAATATTTTCTAAAGATACATCGCATTATTTACCTTGCTAGCTGAAACTGCTTTATAAGAGAGTCACTTCAACAAAACAACCTAGTTCTACAAACTCAACAATGCAGTTTTTCCAACTAGTTTATTTGAGAATCTTTCTTAAGGCAAGCTCTTCTTCAGCTTAAGGAAACAGTTCATTCATCAAATCACAGTAATTTCTTGCAATTTGCTCCTGCCACATATACATCCAAATAAACCTCCCACATCAGCATTCCCAAATGAAACTACTACTAGCATTACCAGTGGTCTGATTTTGTTATGCTTTATAGCTTGTACTTTTTTCCCCCATCCTTTCTTATTTTGCAGGAAATGGTTTTGCTTACTGACTCCAGATTTCACAGGAGGGCCTTCTGTTCCCCTGCTATCCACAGAATTACACCACCTCCCAACCCCACTGCAGAGGCAGTATGGGGAAGCAGATTCTTTGGAAGCAAGTTCTCCCAAGCCCTGATCTCAGCATGCTTTACTCATAAAATTAAAAGGTGATTTTGCATGGTATTTCTTTTATAGCAATGGAAAGTGGCACTAAACCATACCCCACGAATACCCCACAGCCAAAGCAAACTCACCTTTACTTTACTCGAAACACTGAAGCAATGTGGTTCACTGCAGACGCAGAGCGGCACTCTATCAGTGTAGACACTGGGGTTTTTTTTACGGCTCCAAGTACACCAGCTGCAGAGGTAAATGTCCCCAAATGCTTGGTATCACCACTGCCTTCTACCTCCCAGACGTCATCACCCTCTCTGCTCTGTGCACTGAGCTATCTGTGCAGCATCCCAGATCACTTCACTCAAACACTGCTAACTCGCGTTAGCAAATATTTTCTAGAGACACACCGTACTATTTACTTTGCTAGCTGAAACTTCAAAGACATAACCTAGCTGCTAACTTGAGTTAGCAAAGACCTACCACTGAAGCAACCTGTGCTACCCAGCCTCATTTGAGCTGAAACAAGTCAGAGGAAAGCGCCCTCGAGCATATCAGCCAGAAAACTGGAGCAGCGATTGCCTCTGCCACTGGGACACCAGCAAGCAGCCGCCAACGGCAAACTTCTCAGTAGGCACAACTGCAGCCAGAGACGATGTGCATCTACCCTACAACTCAGTTCTTCTCACCTATATTAAAATACCTGGCAGTGTAAGACAGTCAGGCTCACACACAGCCAGGAATAATATGTGTCATGGCACACACGGCTATTTATTTTGAGAACACCTTCTCATTTGACAGAACGGGTTCCAGGAATAAATGAATGATCTGGTACGGGGGATTTTAACTGTCTGCCTGAATCAGTACCAGGGACAAACCCTAGTTAAATAAAAAGCTTATTGTTCAATTTTTTTTTTTTTTTTTTTTTTTTTTTNGTAAGAACTCCAGAGTGGCTTATAATAAACTTTCAGAAGTGGATGACTGTCAAATAGCCACTAAATTTCAAGAAAAGTATAGCTTGCTCAGTAAATAAGGACAGTAGTTAATCACAAGTCCGCAAAAACAGGATACTAAGTAAAATCCTCATCCTTGTAATTTAGAAATTAAATGGGCAAATAAGATCTACAAGGAAAGATACAAACAAATGACAAGGATGCAGAAAATAATGAGGCAAGAGTGAATTGAGAAATCTGTACAGCTCAGAAAAGCCAGCTGGGATATTTGCCTGGAAGTCTAGTGAAAGGGAACCCAAGAGTTATTTCTCATCTCAGAAAAAGGCAGGAGAAAGAGGTGTGAGAAAATACAAAGCTAAATACTACCATTAAGTAGATGGTAATCAATTTATTATTTTAGTAAATATAGCAATCATGTGAATTTCTCAGAAAAGGGGTCAAGACACAGCATGGTAGGCACTGAGGAACAGGTTAGATTAACAGGAAAATTTAATGAGGGATCCTGCTCAGCAAAGAAGCTAGTAGCACATTTTTTCCTATAGCAGTTACTGCAACTACTGAACACACAAAAACCGCACCTCTGTGAAATAAAGTTTTCTGAACTGTTTTTAACTTGAGTTAAAAAAACAAAAAACAAACAAACAAAAAAACCAACAAAAAACCCCACAGAAACTCAAAAATGTACCTGGAACCAAAAATCTCACAGTTTTTTTATTTTGGAAACTCTGAAATAAGGCACTTCTGTACCAGATACTATTCACGGGATTTATGTCTCACCACCTCGGCGGTTTCCAGCGGAGCCAGGGACCCTGGCAAGGGCAGCAGCTGCTGACCCACCATTGAGGGAAGACGGCTCCGGCCAGCACTGCCAGGGTGAGCGGGGTCCCAACGTTTCTACAAACCGCAGAGGGAAGGTGGGAGCCCCAGCTCCTGATCCCCAACACCCCCGACCCACAGGCAGTTGTCAGGAATGCTGCGACCAGTGGGCCTATCACAGGACAGGTGATGGTATGATGATACCCCCATGTTTTGTTTGACCAACAGATTCAACTATGCCTTTTTTTTTTTTTTTGGGGGTAGGTTTAAGTAGCCAGTGACATTGCAACAACAGCACTAAGGAGGGAGTGCTCAAACACCAGAACAAACCCACCCGTAGTGCAAACAGCCACGACGCTTCCCAACATCACTGAGAAATCCGAGAACCTCACAAGTTCATTGAGATAAACACTTAGACATTTATAGTGCAGACTTTTACAACCGAGCTAATCCCCCAATGCCTCCTTTTATAGTCAGTGGAAAGCAGCTTTCAGGTCACAACGCATCTGCTTTATTGTACTGGGCCGAGATGAATCACACCCCAGGAACGTCCAGCCCTCCCTTGGCTGACTGTAACAGGAGTCAGGGCTGACTACCTTGGACACAGATGACTACATTTGGCCAGACAAATGCTACCTTCAACACATGACAGATTTGCAAGGATTTTGGCCCTAGGATAACAAAGGATGAGGATATAGCAGGTAATGGAAAAAAACCTAGGATACTGCCAAACACACTGACGTAGACAGCAGAGAAGACTCACCCTGGGTTACTAACTCTGGGTCAGTACTGACTGGAGTTGACCCCAACCAGCTCTGCCCAGAACTGCTGAACTAGTTCTTCACACCACCCAGCCTCCTGGTTCTGCTGGTCAATGCCACTAGTTTCTACATATACTTGGTTAAGTCAGTGGGACTTCTTACCTCATCCTTCAGGAGAGGCAAAGGGGCACTGACACATCCCCATCTGCCCTTTGGCACCACAGTGGCTCAGCCATAAACCTCACCAGGATCAAGCCAGCATCTGCAGCCAAAGTAGATCAGCCTCTCTTCCTCCTGCCTCACACTGCATGCGGTTGAGCTTTTGGCATCACAGACATGGGCCAAGAGAAGAGAATTAAAGTCACCTCTTTGTTTTCTACTCTCGGAAAGCTGAGATACAACTGGAAGTGACATTTCTGAAAGGCCACTGAAGTGTCATTAACCTGTCGTGGTGGATCAAGGTCGAGGAACTTGATATATCAAGGGTGAACAAAAGGTAGCAGAGGCAGTAATTGCAACAAGATTCCTTCCCTCCTTCACCCGAACCATATTTCTCCCTGTCTTCTTTAGTCTGAGACTAAAGAATTTTTGCACACCTTTTTGCCCTCCCTCTTGCACAGACCAGACCATCAACTGCGCTCAAAGCCAGCTAGATTGGCACACATCAACCCTCACTCATGTTGTCACACAACTTAAAGCAGACACACAGAGCTCAGGCACAACACCATACAGGGATGAACCCTCCCTGAAATCTGTCAGTAGACTACACAGGAAAAAGGAGAAAGAAAAGAAACGAAAAGGAGGGAAGAAAAAAAAAAAAGAGGGGGTGACAAAGGTTTCAACTCTGAGCTGGTTACTCCGATAACTGGTTAGATTAGAGAAAGAGTTACGGGTTCCCTCTTTTGTCTAAGCTAATTCCTTCTGTATAGCAAATCCTTCCCTTTCCACGTGGAGTCAAGAGCATATTGCATACATGCAATCACACGTCTCACCCACACTCACAACTGAACCGCCTGAATTAGAAGCCTAGCTGGCCTCAGGTTTCCGTTACAGCCCACCCAAAACAAGGAGTGCCTTCTGAACACCTCTCCTCACTGATAAGCACAAGCCTACGAGCAGCGAGGCTCAAGACTTTACACATCCCAGTAAACCGGCATAAATCGGGGACTAAACACCCAGTCGTTGTCCTGCTCAGGAAATGGGTTTATTTTGAAGCCAGTCTGACTACCTAAAGCGTGCATGCTTTGGAGCACAGTCAGTGTCTGTCCCCTTCAGATCACTCAAAATACAAGATACTCAAAATACTTGAAAGTAAAATAACTTTTGAGGGCTCTGGCAATCAACGAGCTTGCTCCTTCTTCGTGCCTGGGTCAGCATTTGCAGGTATGCAGCCTGTGCAATTACACACTTTTGCATTATATGGTAATTCTGTCTAAAAGACATTTTGGCTGACTGCCGAAGGCAACAGAAGCCCACAGAGTACCTGATCAGAAAGGTAAGTTTCTGCCTCTTCTCTCCAAGCGTTCATTGTATTTGCCTCTGACTCGGAGACAGCAAAAGCAGAGGAGTGTCACTGAGTAACCAGCTTCAAGAGGCAGAGCTGTCCCGCTGCAGAGGGTCCCACACGGCACCTACACGCGTGACCACGTCTTTCCCGCTTACCCCCACGGCTTAGCAGAGCTCACAGAAGCGGCCAAAGGGAGGCAGGGTGTCCACTGGTTCGCCTGATGTTGGACATCGCCATGAGGTTGTTGCTCGAGCGCAAAGTTAATGGTTGTAAATGACCACACGTACCACACGCAGGTGGCAAAACCATTCAGATAAGAGACAGTTAACTCAAAGCTGCAGCACTGCGACCACCTCACCTCTTCTGCCCGGATTTGCAGCCTGTGAACTCTTTAGAGCTGCAACTGCCTTTTTGCCCTGAGTCTGTACAACACCTACGACAACGACGACACCCTGCTCCAAAACTAAGGCTTCTAGCAGCCAACAACACAACTAACTAGCATTTCTGTACATAGTCCCAATCTTTCTGTCCAGCCTTAGCTATATAAAAAACCCTTCTTGGGATTTTTTTAGTGTGTTCCCCCCGCCCCTTCCCAGGCCCTGTCTGCCACAAACGTTCACACATACACACGCAAAAAAGAAATCCATCTGTTAGTCAGGCCAGCTGCCTGTAAAACGCTGACAAACAAAACAGAAACAAGCCCCTGTCCTCATCACAGGAACAGGTTCAGGAACAGCAGACAGCAGCAACTTGCAGGGTATGGGGCTGACGCAAGCGCTGCGAGGGATACCTGCATTTTCAGTAAATTCTCAGCCTCTCTTGCAGTTTCAAAGAGAAAGCAAAGCATAGCACAGCAGTCACTCAGGAGCTATCTTGGACCTGGAAAGACCATCAGGGAAACGGCCCAGGGTTTCCCCTTGACACCTGGGCCTTCACCTCCCGGCAAAGCATGCCCTCTATGCCGCTACTCATGTTGCAAAGCAAAGATAAGCAAGAAAACGGCTTAGCTGGGAAACATGCATGCACTTATATGAGTTTCCCAACTCTGCCCTAGCTTGCTGCTTGCTCTGGAAGAGGGAAAGCGTGGCTGGAGGCGGCAATGCCCACCTCTGCTGGCGCAGGGGCGCACGCCCCGGGAGCCGATGATGGCAGCTCCCATCCCCTCACCAAGCAAAGGCCCTTCTCGCCGGGCGGGCAGCCCCGGCATTTTGGGGGATCCCTCCCTCAGCAGAAAGCTGGGACACCGCCCCGCCAGCGCGGGGAGGGAGCGAGGCGGGGGGAGGCGAGGGATGGCTCCCAGCAACGCTCCGGGAGGGACCTGCCGGGGACCGCGGACGCAAGGAAGCCAGGGAGAGAAAATGGAGGGGCGGCTGTTTTGGCGGGAGGTGAGACAGCCCGGCCCCGGGAGCCCTCCGCGCCGCCCCGGCTGCATCATGCAAAATGGACGCCCTGCGCGGAGCCGGAGCTGCTGCTGCTGCTGCTGCCGCCGCCGCCGCCGCCACCACCCGCCCG
>WAAD01006007.1:221593-274423 GCA_013389945.1 Fregata magnificens
GCCCGCGGCCCGGGGAAGGGCGGGGGAGGCCGGGCCGCGGAAGGCCGGCAGCCCCTGGGGGAAGGCGCATCAGCAGATGGGGCGTCGGAGGAGAGCTCGGGAACATCCAGGTTTAAGCACCGGAGAACGCCGTGGTTGGGCATGGCCACGCGTGGCCAAGGGACAGGGAGGAGGTCACCTCCACGGAGCAAGAAGGGGCTTGTTCCTCAAAGGCAGGTTGCAGGCAAACAGTTCATACCATTAGTTCAGCTTGGACTGAAAACCTTCTTATTTTTTCCCCTCAGACTCCACGGGAATGAGAACTGAGGGGCTGGGTTGGACTGAACCGTCCATTCAGTCATACCGCTTGCCATGCTCTGACAGCTGATGAACTTCTGCAGAACATGGCTGACCAAGTGATGCCAGGATGAAATGGATGCAGTAGATAAAGGTGGACTTGGATTAGGCTTTTGACATTGCCTCCCGTGAAGCACCATGCCCCCAACCAAGGAAATACAGTGTTGATGAAATTGCAACAGCTGCCCCCAAAACTGTGGCAAACAGCCAAAAAGAGCTTTGGATGTTGGAAGGGGAACAGCATGGGGTCTGGGCCGAGCTTGGTTAAATCCCATTTCCGTTACCATTTATAAGGTCCATGGTGAGACCACTATGGGAAAAGTTTCAAGTGTGCTGCAGGATGGCACAGGATGTGAACACGGATCTTGAAGAAACTGTCCAAAATAAAGTGGAGTTCTAGAAAGGAGAAGAGTGATAGTTTAGGAAAGAAAACCAAATAAGCAGTGGGGGACACCTGGCTGAGCAGCCAGTTAGAAAAAGGTCTAGAGATTACAGTGGATCCCAAAAGTCATGTGAGACTACTGCATGGTATTAATGGTACTAAAGCAAAAAAACCCACCAAACCAAACTCACACACACACACAAAACAACTGTATCTTTCTTGTAGAGCTTCTTAATAGAAATGTATGTAGGATGTAGAAAGCACTGAAACCTCAGCTGGAGTACTGGGCTTATTTTGACATTTAACAGTAAAGAAATACACCTACTTAGGGGAATCCTGAAAAAAAGGCTGATAAGAAACACATTCATTAATGAAAAGCTGAAGGAATTGTTTTTCTTTTCTAGAACAAAGGCAGAACAGTAGAAAAGTCCTTCAGTGAATAAGCAGGCAAAGGCGCAAACAATAAAGAAATTGCTTAATGTCAATTATGACCACACCATGCTCATTAACGATTACGCACTGGAAAGGCTGGAGCACATCTTGGGCTAAGCATTCAGAGACAGCCTTCGAACGATGTTTCGCTGCAGTGTTTCTTCAACAGCTGCTCCACGTGAGACGAAGAGCTATACCTGTCACGTTGCAGTCCGCTTCTGCCTGTCACTGCCATAGAGCCCTGGTTCATCTCCTGTGCATATTAATAAGTGTGGTTGCATAAATAAGGGGAGCGGTGGTCTGAGATTATACTCCTAAAATTGTTCAGCAAGAAGAAAACCTAATTTCATGCCAAGTTGAGGTACCCAAGAACACCAGGTACAAATAACAGGCCAAAATCCAACCAAACAGTTGTTCTGGGTTTTCTCTTCTTTTTGCTAGAATTAAGAAATTCTGTATTTAAAAATTATTCATTGCACCTTAATAATTCATTGCTTTTTTATTAAGCAGCTGGTCAGCCTATCCTAGTTCATTTTGATCTGTGGAACCCCGGAATGGCACTACTCCCTGTGTTCTCTGCTATCCTGGACCTTCTTGCTGTGATCATCCAGGTGAGTAAAGGACAGGCTGCAGACCTGGCACAGACTGCTCAGAGCTTGCTGGTGGGAGGTGCCAGGTGGCAGTCTTCATGGTGCGCTCTCTCAGGTTACGTGAACTTCGTGCAGTACAGAAGGAATGGACTGGAAGGAAGGAAGGAAGGGAAAGATTATTCATTCTGCAGTTCAGGTTCCTTGGAGAAGATGTGGCAACATCAAGAGCTGAGGAAGTGGAATTGTCCACATCGAAGCTAGCTCCCCCAAGCAGATGTCATAGCCAACAGACAAGGAAAAAACTTATACAGGTCAGCTCAATATCACCCTGGAGGTCTCTAGTTTACTCCCCAACACTCGAGTGAGCCTGCAACAGTGAACTTACATGCTGATATGTGTATTACAGACATCCACAATTAATTAAAATGAGTCCCATTCCAGAACTCCTTTCTAAAGTTCACTCCTGGAGCTCAGCCTTTTTCTGGCATTAGCTCTAAGGCTGAGATTTCTGACAGAAGGCCACCATGAAATAAAACAAGCTACATGAATGAAATACCACTACTGGTTGCTCCAGTACTAAAACCTCCTATTGTTTAATTGAGAGGTGATTATAATCGCCTTCAGTATTTTGGCTGTGTACAACTTAGATTCATCCAGGCTATGCTGGGGAGCAGCTTAAAAACGCTGAGGGACATCTGGATGCAGTGGCAGGCATAGATGTAAGAGATCCACCTCCCCTAACCTTAGGCATCTAAAGTACAGATACCTCCACATGAGCATATCATAATAGCTTCTCTTATAATCAATGCACAAAAGCAGGCATTTGTGGAGCACAACTCATAACTCTTAAGAACAGCTGCCTGGACCAGACCAGTAGTCCATCTAGACCAATGTGCTGTTCCTGAGAACAGTCAAAGCATATCTGTAGGGAAACTATGATAAAGCAAAGTGCTTAGAACACTCTCTCGATCTCCAGCAATTTGCAACTGAGACACAAGTGGTATCTTTGTATGTAGTAGCCCTTGATGTCCTTCATTTTGCATTAAATTCTCCAGATTCCCCTGATCCCATATAAAATTTTAGCATTTACAACATCCTGTGACACAAAATTCCACTGCCTTACTACAGGTAGCTTCAAATATGTCATTTTGTTTCTTTTGAACCTGCTACTTGCTAGCTTTCTTTTTTTAGCGCTGGAAAAGACAGTGAACAATTGATTCCTATTTCCATCTCTGTGCTTTGCAGGCTTTTATATGTCTTTATCAAATACATATTTAACAAGATCTTCCTTTCTAGTCTGGGAAGTCCCAGCCAACTTAGTCATCCTTTCCATGGAAGCCATTTCATGCTTTTGATCACCCTCAGCGCCCTCCCTGACCCTTTTCTCATCTCATTCTGAGGAAGATGCCTAAAATGCACCAGGTGAATCACAATCTAGAAAGACCTGGCAGCATCCCAACCACCTACTGGGAACGGTCCCTGGCCCATACCATCCTCCAAACCATGCTTATGCATTGTTCAAGACAGTGCTAGTTGCCCCAGGCCAAAACTGTGCCAGGAGCCACAGAAACAGTATGACATTGACTCCGTCTATACTTGCAAGTTATACAAAGGTAAGGAATATTCATGGAACTTAATCATCCTTTTGCTAAAGTTTTTAAAAGGCCCATGGCACAGTTTTGATCCATGCCAGCTAACATTGTCCCAGATAGTCCTTAGACAGACGAGCTGTTAGCACAAACCTGAGGCCATTCCCTGTTTACATACAACCACCCTGTTTTGGAGGGTAAGAGGATTTAGTGGCGTGGACATTAATCATTCTCCTCCATAAGCATTTTCTGTCTTGGGCAAGCTTAGTTGTCTAAAGTAAGAGCAGTCAATACAGCTGCTCGTGGAACAGTGCTTAGGGACATGCCCTGGTTCTTTTTAACTAAAGAGCACAGATGTGGCCTAGGTGCGTGAAATGAAGTGTAAGATGAATACTTTCTTGTCTACCACAAGAGCACAGTAGAAAAGGCAATGGGGTGGGCAGACCTAGTGTGACTAAGCAGTTGGACATTCCCTGCAGAATTTATCTAGCCAAATGTGAAGGTGTAAGAGACTGTGTACCAGGGAAAAAGGAGAGACTGTGAAGGTCGATGGGATTTTCAAAAGCTTTGGCTTCACAAAGGCCAGGCACCACCTCAGTCTGGGCTCTCTCAGCATCACGTGGGTGGGAAACCCCCACAGCTATAGCAACAGCTGAATACCTTCCCTTCCATAAGCACACACAAACCAGCCAACTGCATGGCGCCCCAGCAAGGACCTAGGCCCTGCTCTCCAGCAGAAGGCACCGCAAGCTCCAAAGTTGCATACAGTGTGTGCCCCGGAGGTAAAACATCAGAGCAAGAGGTGAGAGGGCCTGGGAGCTGCACCCATTTCCCATACTCAGGGGCTGAAACACAGCTCTCCTGCTTTTCAAGAGCAGTGTGCCAGGCTGGATTTTCCTTTTTCCAAATTAGAGCTAAGTGTGCCAGAAGAAAGCATTAGAACAAAGAGACACTGCCTTTCAAAGAGCCAAAATGCTGGTGGTATCTTTACTCTGGGTGAGGTGGTCCCTCCCAATTCCCACAGCATTTGAATCTTACTGGGAGCTGGCAGATGCTCTCTCATAAATGCTTCTCTTGATACGCTCTGGCAGCAGTCCTGCTAGGTGCCGCTCAGTTGGCATAAGCTGAGTATTTGCCACCTATGGCAGAAGCCTCTATCCTGAAGGCTCTACAATGTTGGCTGCAGAGAAGCTACACTGCAGCCCACCAAGACAGTCCATGGGCTGGAGGGTGGAATTTCACCCTTGGACCTCCCAGTCCCATCTGGGGATGTATGTTGTGTTTGAGGAAAGTAATGCTCAACCTAGACATTTTAGTCACCCTTCTGTTTGTAATTAACAGCAGGTTCACTGAAGTACCTTAGTCACAGGTAAGAATAGTCTCTAAAGCAGTTTTAAAATGTACCTTATTGCAACATACAGAATAAATCAAATGAACCCTCATCATCTGTTTATCTGTCTCTCTTCCTTCTCTTGCTTGGTTGTGGGAGTTACTTGCTCCTTTCCAAGTTATTCAACCTTACCTCTGGCAAATAAAATTATTGAAGGATAATTACAAACAGGTATTTCCATGTCAGTGGGAGGATCTTCTTTCCTGCTTTGGCCAGAGTGATACTCTCATGTTTCATTCTTTCTGATTTATTCAATTTCTTTTTTTCTCTGCTTGTGCACTGATGAATTCAGTACTAGTTCAGGGACCCAGGAATCTCCTTTGATCAGACAAAGCTGATGCAACAAGAGCTGGGCCAAGAGGTCACCTTTGAATCAGACGGTGGATTTTAAAGTCATCTCAGCCAAATTTTATTCCTGCAATGCTGAAAACAAAGAGAGATGTCACTGCCAAGAATGGAGTCGCTCCAGACTTACGACAGTGAAATGGCAAGGAGAAGTGTGCTCTATGCGTTTTCATAATTTTGTTGTAAATCTAAAGAGACACCTTGGAATGCACTCAGCCAAAGCTGTGGGAGGTGGCGGTGTAACGTAAGGTTTTTTGTACTCATTTACAGATGATTTTTATCTGAAGCCACCACCCTCAATCCCACCCTTTTCTCTCTAATCTTTTCTTAAAATAACTGGAGGTAACATCCTGGTACGGCTTTCGGTTAGTCCCATTCTTAACAAAGTTTTTCTTTCACCTGCTAATACACTTGGGCTAGTTTCCTCATTCATCTTCTCCCTCTTTTTTTTTTCTTTTTCCCATTAGGATTTAATGGGTGTAGCGGACTTCCTTCAGAATCTTGTGTTTATTTGGGGGGAAGCAGGCCATGATTTTATTGGAAATTATTAGTATAATTCATGTGGTTTGTGCTCTCTGCAAGCACCAGAGATGAAAAAGACTTTTGTACTTTCTGCTCTTGAAAGATCATTGTTTCTGGCAAAGTTGTTTAGCATTTTCCAAGCTGTGAAATGATATCACTCACAGGCGAAGCACAAAAAAGGCTACATCCAGGCCATGAATTACAGGTGAGAGATTGTAAATATTTTTTTGTTTCCATGTATCTCAAGACCCAAATAAATTTAAGCCCAGAATTATGCATAGGAAGAATTTTAATTTGGCCAAAACTGTGTTTTAGGATGAACTAAATTATTTAAACCACAGAAAGTCCTTCCAGCTCCAGTTTGCCTCCTCATCTGCAGTGGTACCCTGACAAATTTCAACTGAATTTGGAGAAGAAACAGTTTAATTCCCTTGCTGTCAGCTCACAGGCTACATCCAAGTCCTACAGATTCTTTTTTGTCCACATTTCAGTTAAGTGGTTTCCCCCCTCCCCCTCCACAGGTAAAGCTCTCAGCTGGGAAACTGGAAAGGGTGCTTTGTGGTTTATAGTATGCACCAGTGTTTACTGTGCGGGTGTGTGTGGTTTACAGTATCTACCAGTGTTTACTTTGTGTGTGTGTATGTGTGAAGTTGTTGACTGGGTGTTCGTTGCATTCCTGGACAAAATGATGCTGGTGATTGAAGAATTTTTTCTTGTAACTGGGAGGGACTGAAGCCAGTGACACATGCGATTTCTTACACTTTTAGTTTCCTATCTTGTTCCTTGATTGTTGTAACACCCTTCTCTTGTGCCTTGACAAACTCTGGGATGCGCTCCTCATACCCAACCAAAATGCTGCAAAAATATACCCCTTCTTAGCCTGGTGTGTTGACCTCATGATTGTCTCTTTGCAGCCTTTCACTATCTCTCTTTATAATTTGTACCAAACAGCATCTGCTCGTCTGTACTGTACAAGGCTTTGCAGGTCCTCATATCCCTTTTAGTATTTACAGATTGATTTCCACCTCCGATCCACCGCGATGCCACACAACTGTGGCTAAGCCTCTTGGTGCTATAGCAATAAAAATAACAAGCATTGTTCCAGCTAGTAAGTCCCTTTCTTCATAGGATGAAGTCAAATCAATAGAATTGAAGGATCCCAGTCAAAACAATAGAACTGTCATCAGAAACCGCAAGCTGTTCACTTTCTGATATCTCCCAATATTGATCTAAGCAAGTTTTATCAACCCAGTCTATTTTTTTGGTGCTAAATCCATTAAAAGAAATATCAAAATAAAACTGATCCCAAGATGGATCCTGAAGAAACTCCATTAGCAACTTGCCTCCAGGTCAGTAGTCCTCTTTCAACACAATGTCATCTCCCTTCTCATTAGTTCCTTACTATCTCTCACCTTCCTTGCCACTTGGTTCATGTAGTAATGCTTTCTTCAGTTCAGCCATTCCCAAGATAGCACTGTATCATTTACTTTACTGCAGTCCAACTAGATTAGATATGCTGCATTTCTCTTGTCTAGAAAGTTATTTGCTTTAATCAACTAGACCAAATGGTCTCCTTCTGTGAACTTGCTTGCCTTTGTGTTCTATTTTTCATTTAAATCCATACCTCTCTATACCTTTACTTCAAAATGTGTCATAATATCTTAATATCTACTAAAATCAGACTCCCATGGCTGCTACTCATCCAGTCTTGGGCTACCAGCCCTAATTTAAAAAAATATGTAACAAAAATCTTCAGATTTTCAGTTACGTGCTCACATCTTTTCACAGTTCTGGGATGGAGATGATCTGCTTTTCAGCTAGTGTGCATTAACACCTGTGGTTTCTTTTCTAACAGTTTCATCATCAGTTGTGCACATCCCTGCTCCCAACAGCAATGCTGATTTGCCCTTCTCAATATCATTGCTGGAACTGCTGTCCGGTTAGGACAAAATCTAAAGAAGTACTTGGCATCCTAACATGGAAATTCAGTTGAGTAAAGGCTTCTGCATTCAGAGCAGTGGTCCTAATCCTCTTCCAAACTTATGGAGGCTGATTAACTCAGATGCCATCTGATCAAATGACCCCCACCTTCCCACTAGTATCGAAGACTCACTTAAACCAGGAACACCCAGAGAACTAATGCAAAGTGTGAGTGCCGAGTTCAGATGGTGCTGGCAGGGCTTTTTAAAGCTGTAACTGAACCCCAAGAATCCCTCTGCCAATCTGACTGCCCTTGTCACAGAGAAAGTGCCATGTTGCCTCTCTTGCTCTCCTTTTTCACACAGGAATCTTGCACTCTTCTGAACCTCGGGGTTCTGCTTTAATGGGTGGATATAAAGTGCCATGCATCCTGCTGTCTAGAGAACTCTCCCAGCAAGTCAGACAAGAGCACATTAAGTTGAGAAGGGTCTAAGATTAGGTTATATACAAGAAACCTTGAATATACTATGCACGGGATTCCTACCAATTTAAGAAAAACCCAGTTATCCAGTTGTTAATGGCCCCTGACAGTACATGACTGAGGTCATCCAATGTATCTTGGGTATTTTTAATAGGGCCTGTAGTGATAGGACAAGGGGTGCTGGTTTTAAACTAAAAGAGGGTAGATTCAGACTAGATGTAAGGAAGAAATTTTTTACAATGAGGGTGGTGAAACACTGGAACAGGTTGCCCAGAGAGGTGGTAGATGCCCCACCCGTGGAAACATTCAAGGTCAGGTTGGACGGGGCTCTGAGCAACCTAATCTAGTGAAAGATGTTCCTGCCCATGGCAGGGGATTGGACTAGATGACCTTTAAAGGTCCCTTCCAACCCAAACCATTCTATGATTCTATGATTCTATCTTGGTAACATCTCAGTCATTTAGATCATCCCAATCTCAGAGGCTAGACTTATGTTACTAAATAAGATGGGTTGTGTCCTGTTCTCTGTCCTTGAGGGCAAGCTGCACAGCACAGCTTGCATCCACACAGCAAAACCCTCTTCTTCTCCAAAACAAGTCCAAAGCAAGGTGGCCACCTCCAAACTGCTCACTGGGAAGAGCAATCCCATGCTGTCCCATGAACTGCGCCCAGGCGTTGCTGGGGAAAGGGCTGTCTTGCACAGACTGTACCTCTAGCAGGAACTATTAAACAGCACGGGCAGTCACGGACTGGTACTCCATCCTGGACCCTCACCACATTTTATTTATTAACAGGTGTAGCTGGAGAGGCTGAAGCTTTGTTACAGACCTAGAACCAGACAAGACAGAGTTTTGGACAGGTGTCTTTGGGATTTCCTCATGAGCAGCTTAGACACCGCACCGGCTGTGGTAGACTTTAGTCCTGGGAATGTTACTTTCTCTCATTTACTATATAAAGGAATAAGATATCTTCCTCAGCATTGTGAATTTTGTTCCCAGAACCAAATTAATTTCCTGGCATTACAGCCCTGCATACCCTCTTGGGTCTGGCCCTTGATCTAAGTGGGATCCAAATACTGTGTTTGATCTCAGCCTCCTACTCTGTACACAGCAGCCCTACTTCCTCCTTTTTAAAGTTTGTTTCTATTTATACAGTTACCAAACCTTTCAGCACTTATCTTCACAGATCTTTGCAAGGTCTAACTCAGCTTGACTTTTGGCACTTGGTGCTGAATTCCTACGTTTTCTGACCTTCAAAACATAGTTGCCTAGACCAACTGACCTCTTTATCCGTTCCCATAGACTGTTTACGCCTAGCATCCTTCCTTGGACAGTCATTCATCCAGGTAACTCTAGAGAACTTTCTCATTCGTTTTTCCCTTGTTCAGCATGCAAATGCCAGAAAGATGTTCTACCTCTGACATAAACTCTTATACTCCTTCACATGCAACCCCTGAGCTTGTCAAACTGGTTAACTCCACTCACTGCTTTTCTTAAATTTCTTGAAATTTTCCCTGTGAAAAAACCCAAAAAACCAGAAAGATATTTTTTATCCTTTTTCCCATTCCATTTAAATGCTATGATCATTCTGATCCAAAATTATTTACTGTAACTAGTTTTTCTAGAATGTGTTCACTACTAAAGCTACATCCAAAATACATCCCCTTTTGCTTGTGGGGATAAGCAAGTGTAATATCACATCTCTTTATTCTTGAGTTTGCAGCTGGAACATTAAATTCTTGCATATTGACAATTCACAGTAATACTTATTCTTGATATTAAAGAGACATTAAGGGCCTAGGATTTTATAAAAGAGGCCTCTAACACCATCTCGTTTTTCCCCTTCACCATCCTTTCCCAGAGGATTTTGACTCAACTCATTCTCTTTTCTTCCTGCTTTGTCTCAGTTTTTCTTTATTATCTGTCACTGTATCATCATTCAGTAATGATCACGAAGACAAATCCAATGTAGGGGATCATTAGGAAAGGAAGAGAGAACAGTACAGAAAGCATTGCTATTGCTCTGGTTTGCTCACATCTTGAGAACTGTGCCCAGATCTCCAAAAGCAGATAGCAGAACCTGAAAGGTTCAGAGAAGAGCAGGATGAACATTAAAGATATGGAATGATTTACATTTAAGGACCGGCTGAGTAGGCTTGAATTGTTCAGCTTCAGAAAGAGATGACTGACTTCAGAAGATATGCTAACAGAGCTGTAAAATGATGAGTGGGAAAGGTGGATCCCGTGATTCAATAGAGAGGGTGTTCACTTCTCTTCCTGAAGAAGAACCAGGAGCTGTCAAATGACACTAAGTTTCAAAATTAAGAAGGAGCAGCGCTTCTCATGGTGCCTGGTGGGTCTGTGGAGCCCTTCAGCAAACGGTGCTGAAGATGCAAAACGCGTGCAGGGGCACAGGACAAGTGCTTGGCAGACGGATCTGTCAGAGCTACAGATAAACTATGTCAGGCTCGGGAAATCCCCTTAACTGAAAAGAGGTGGAAATTGGGAGTGTACCCCCAGGGGAGTACAGCAAATGTTTATATTTATACTTGCACTGCTCTTACTTTTCAATATGCGCCTCCTCATAGCCGCAGCTGGAAGCAGGGTACTTTAGAAGACAAATCCTCAGTCTGAGCCAACACAGATGTTTTTATGTGGCATATTCTTCCATACTCAAACCTTGTTTCTATGGTCCCATCATCTTGCTCATATACGTGCCTGCGCCCTGTTCTGCTGCTTCTCTTTTTTTCCCAGCTCAATCCTTGCAGTAATACATGGATTTTGTATTTCTGTCTTCCTACCTGAATTACAGTCCCTTCTTGAACAGGACCACACGTCTGACTTTGATAGTAAGGCTCCACATGCGTCCTCTGCAGGGAAGGAACTGATGGCCTTGCTTAACTTCCACATCTCCCCTGATAACTCAGGCAGCCAGTGATAAGCCAAATTTGTATCATCCCTCTGCGACTGGCCTATGTGATTGCTTCTGGGTGCATGACCACGGTCTGTGCAAAAAAGGCAGGAAAGCCGCAGCACAAGCGAGGAGGCTGTGACTGTGACCACGGTTGCTGGGCTAAGTACGATGCAAATTGTTAGAAAGCCGTGAATTGGGTCCCGACTGGACCATGTCGCGATCAAGGCCGTGTTTCCACCTTGACCCCGCAGGCACCTGTGAGGCGGGCACCGGCAGGCCCAGCGGGGCCGCGGCCCTCCCGCCCGCGGCGNAGCCCCCACCCCGACCCCGGGAAGGGCGGCTGCTCCGTGGGGCTCAGGCCTTGGCTAGCAGTGGGTGGTGCTGGGGCTTCGCCTCCTCCTCAGACAACCCCCTGCGCCAGACCCCAGGCCTCCCCTCAGACAACCCCCTGCGCCAGACCCCAGGCCTTCCCTCGCCTGAGATCCCCGGGGGCTATGGAGGGCTCCTGTAACAGGAGTCCCTGCTGTCTTTAAGGAGGACAGCCCCTCTGTTCCCTGGCTTGACCTTCTGCCCCAAAATCTTCCTCTCCCCAAGGAGGAACCAACCCACAAGGACATTTGGAGACCTAAATCCCATTATTTCAGTGGGATGTTGGTACCTAAATATCTCTGTAGATCTTAATTTCTTTCCACGTTCTCCAGCCAAGGTGGAATTTCCCGTTGGGCTGATGGAGAAGCTCCCGAACAAAACGCCTACAAACTCCCCCTTACTGACATGAAAATAAAGCGAAGAGAAAACCCCAACCCTGTAACTGTTGAGCACTTACATTCTTTAGAGGTGGTGGTTGTATTTCTCAACAAGAAATTATGTCACACCCGTGATGCAATGCAGTAAACATGTAAGGGGAAAACCATTGCCACCCAAAGCCTGTACTCTGGTGACACTAGGTGTTTTTTGGTTGGCTTAAACAAGATGCAAACAGTTTGAAAGGTGCTGGTGGGGCTAATGCAGTCTCCCAAGTCTCGGCCATGCAGGGATGCTGAGCAGGGAGACTGCCAAGTCCTCCTAACACCTCCAGCGTGAACAACACAGTGGGGCACCTGCTGAAATCAAACTGTCCTAAGGCTGGCTCTTGGTGTCATGAGAGCAGTCTCCCTAGATGTGGCCTTGAAGAACACTCCTGAGTGAAGAGCATCCTGCTCCATAATCAAAGGTTCCCAAATACGGCGTATTGCCTGCAAGAGAAGCCATTACTGCAGCTTTTACTTGAACCTGCTTAATTATACCAGAGGACACATGGACTTTGACATATGTCAGTCCTCTCCCCCACAAAAATTGCACACCATCTAGAAATATCCTTTTGCTCTTCCCATTGCTCCATGAGGAGTGGGGTCAGTGCCCTCCACAGATCAGATTCTTGCCCCTTGCAGCTGGACCTCACACACATAAGCCCTATATTACTTGGGCTTACAAATTTGCAGTCGGTTCTCAGATCTTTGTTCTTCTGAGCTAACTGCTCTTTCTTTGCCTGCATTCCCTACCTAGACCCTGATGTCCTTCAGAAAACTGTTTCAGTTTTCTGGAAAAGTAGATCCTTTGAGGTCCATGGTCTGGCCTAGCTCTTGCAAAAGACTTATACCACCTCCCCTACCCTAAGAGGTGTCAGATTATCTCCTCTGACACCTCCAGCAAACCTTCCACCTGGGATCTCAAATCTCATTGCTTTCTTCCTTGCTTCATCCTTCCTTCTGGCATCACCTTTAGCATACTGAGGCATGCCCACAATTAAAATCCCTCCATCAAAGAGCATTACGTGGTCAGTACCTTTCCCTGTGTCTACAGCTCTACTATGCCTTCAAACAGGCACCTTCTGTTCTGGACAACCTTCAGCAGCCTGGACCTTCCCAGTCTTCCTGGTCATCTTAGCCTGTGTCTGGGCAAAGCCACCTTGTGTATGTCATTGCAGTCCCCATCACTGAAGGAGCATCACCCTTCCTTCCTCTTCAGTGTCTGCGGTGGTCTGTGTTCCCAGACACTCTACATCCCTTTCTATTTCTGCAGCTACTCCACAGGCTGGATGCTGGGAGTCCCTCAGTTTTGGTTGACTGTCCACACCTCTTCCAGGGGTGAAAAAGCGGGGGTCTTTCTTTGCTGCTTGTTGCTGCACAAGCTCCTACATTTTCCCAAGTAGAGCCACCAGCAGTGAGTAGGGGTGCCCTCAGCATTGCTGGAGGGCCCTGCAAGGACCCGGCTCTTGTTCCTTCTTGAGTCTTTAAAGATAAGTTCAAAAGCTTCAGAGCAGATCCTCTCCTTCAGGCAGCTCGTTTAGCCTTTTCCAGCCCTTCAGACCTTATCTTTCTTCTTCTGTATTCAATAACCCTGCCATGATGAGACAGTTCAGGCCTGTATCTTCTCTGCTTTAGAGTCTCACAGCCCTTCTGGTGTAGGGTAAACTGGCCTAGATCAGCTGCGGCCTGAAACCAGTGTCTCCCAAGCTAGCATCTTTCAGACTTCTTCCTTCTGTTACCTCCATCCCCCAGGCTGTGCCATACCAAAGCAGTGAGAAGCAGATACGGACAACTTTCCCAGACAAGAACATGTTTCCAGTATCTCTGCTTACCACCCTTCCCACAAAATTTGTGCCTTCTACTTGCTTATGGGTTTCCCCCACCCCCTCTCCTCTGTCTTCCTCTCCCACTCTGAGATTGTAACCTCCAACTAGGAAGTCAAGAAGGAACATTTCATGCAGTCTTCAGGGAGAAAGTGCTACCCTTGCAGGAAACTTGAGGATGACAATGAAAATGCAGCGTGGAATTATGTGCACGTGGTGGTTTCTCTTTATGCTTTCCTAATGTGATCCATTCCTCTGCAGCATTAGGAGACTTTGAACGTTCTTAGACATTTACTTCCCACTTCTAGGTTTGTAATATGGCTTTATTTTAATGCACGGATCTTGGATGCAGTCCCCTGAGACGTCATGGTGGTTGGCTGTTGTTTATGTTTTTTCCCAGAGAAGTTACTGTGTTCCACCCAGTTGTGGTGCCATCTAGAAATCCCCCAGCCTTCCCCTCCCATTGATAGTGTTTTCTCCACTTTTCTCCAGAGCACAATATCATCCACCATTCTCTCAATAAACAACATTTGTCTTTCTGACAGCAGAGGCTGCTCTGATCTTTGCCCTTGGACCCCCACCGTCTCTGAAATGTAGCAGCTTGGTGTTCACGGTCTCTAACTTCCCCCATTGCATTTCCTTTCTCAGGTTCTGGCAAAGTGAAATTCAGTCAGAAAATACCTAATCACCTTATGTAATATTTTCACCCAAAACAAGTCTGGTTCTCCCAGTCTTTGGAAGCCAAAGAAGTGTTATGTGAAAACATGTCTCCATCACTGGGAAAGCCCATGCCTCTGGAGGCCCACCACCTGGCCCATGGCCTTAACCTTGAGCAGGGTTCACTGAGCCTGACAAGACCATCACTGTCCCTCAGCAAGTGCTGTCCCTGTGGCACTCACTGTGAAGCCACCACATTCCTGCCCAATGACACAGTGATTGCGGATGTCCTGGGACTGCAGGGACGCATGACACAGTTGGAGCAGTTCACGTTGGTGACCATGCATTGCAAAGACAGGAGGAGCACCAGGCTCTAATTCTTTCCCAGAGTCACTCGGTGGGGTGGCAGAGAATTGCTTGTCGAAGTCGAGAGTGAGTCCCACTGCCTGGAGAGGAGCTGGATGTCCACTGGGACACCCTTTTCTCAGAGGCAATGGATTGATTCCTAGTAACTTCAGTTCTATCAGAAATGGTAGCAATTTTCCTCCAAAACGAAGAGAAGAGTTTGGCCCTTCATCTGTCCCTGAGGAAGGGGATGTGCTGCCCTGGCAGAGGGAGCACAGTGGGTAGGCAGGTCCAGGAGAGCCAGCTGGGATGCCAGCATCGGCTCGGCACCGTGGGTCTGGAATGCTACATCACAAAAATCAGAACAAGTCTGCAGCATTATAGGAGCATTAATAGTCACAGAGAGCTGCCTTTTGCCCTTCAAGGGAGAGAGGCTGGCCAGGAGCATTGGAGCTGTTAATTAAGTCACAGAGCAGTCATTTGTACATTTAAATGGTAGAAAGCTAAATATGTTCTGCAATCAGTCCTAGCAAAGGACACTGACGGGGACACGCTCCTTTCAAAGCCTGACATCCAGCCGCTCCAGGCTGCGTGACGCATCTCTGCAAGCACAGCTCTTTCTGCCCGGCTCTTGCCAGACTCCCTTAAAGAGGCAGCTCTCCACGCCTGTTTTTCACAAGCCAAATGTAATAGCAAGTAACAATCGAGACGATCATAACGCATAGCTTCCAGCATAAATAAACAACCTCACTGATTTAAAATGTCCTGTTCATTTCTGAGGTGTATGTGTTGGCACTTGTGCTGAAATATCTGCACCCTGGACAAACCCAGCCCATGTCTCTGCCCACAGCTGTCTCAGCCAACCTGCTGTTGCCCTTGCAGCAGGATTTCAAGTGATTCCTTCAGTTTCTCCACCTGAATAAGTTTTGCATCCCATTTTTTCAGACATCTGTGCATTGTGCAGCTTCCAGGTGCTGCTTGAGGAAGATGTGGCACACGTTTTTCCATAAATCTTTCTATCCAGTAGAACAAGCATATTGCAGCTGTCTTCCATTATCATCACTTTGCTTTAGCCTAAGTGCTCGAGCTGGTGTCAGAGTGGCTTGGTGTGTTGGCACGATCTCTTCTACTGTGTTTTCCCAGGTCTTAGTAGGAAAAAATGCAGAATGGAGGGACCTTGTGTCAAGTTCTTACCCCTAATGCAGCATCAGCTTTACCAGTACTATGCTGGATAGCTGTTTGCTTGACATGCTCTTTAAAAGACCTGTGAGGGCAGTCTCCATCCCTCCCCGCAGTAAGAGAAACAAAAGATGGCTGGTTGGCCTGATGAAACATCTGGGCAGCTGAATGCAAATTCAGTGGTAGTTGGAGAAAATAGTATCTCCCAAACAGAGTGCTGAATGTGAACAAACGTGCTGTTTTTTCACGGCCTTGCCAGAGACCTGCTGATGCTGGAGTGCCAAGTGTAGAAAAATATCTGGCATCAAGTATACCCTTAAGAAAACATTCCCTTTGCAAGCAGTGAAATCACTCCCTTCCAACAGGTTTACAGGAATCCTTTGAAATCTCTCTATCAACAGAGCTTTTTGTATGTTCCCCTGTTCTGATCTCTCACTTCTTTCACTCTTCTCTCTCTTCGGTGCCTATCCTTTCTGTTGAAATCCAGCACGTAAGATTTCCCAAATAATAAAGAGATTCAGTTTCCTGCACATACACATTCCTGAATGTAACAAATTTACATTCACTTTGGTACTCATCTGAGCTTGCATTTCACACCCTTCCTTGGTAAAGATCAGTTCATGAAGTCTCTAGGGTATACTGCATGTCTTGCGTTATCTATGGTGTCTCTTCCAGTGTTAATAAAACTGTTTCTGCCACCATAGTGACTCAGGCATCTGTATCCAATTTAAAATAAACAAATAACCAGTTTGGTTTGGGGCTGATCACCCTTGCGTGCTCAGCCCTTTGGCAACCTCTGTCAATGCTGCAAAGTGATGGAGCTGCTGCAGGTTTTGCATCTCCTTCCAAATGACAAGCGTCATCTCTGTGGTGTCTACCACAGAGCCTGCAGCTCCTTGTGCTGTATCTTTTCCTTGAATGGCTTCCCTCTTTCACTGGGGGTATTTTCCATTTTATTTCACATGTGGTGCCACGTGGTGTTCAGTAACCATGCACAGCTAAGACAGCTGACACAGGCTGCTCCCTTCAGTGTTAGCTGATCATTAGCTTTTTAGCACTGCGTAGCAGGAGCCGCTGCACAGCACCGCGGCATGCCCTAAGTAGCTCTGGCAAGAGCCTCTAAAACACTGTTATTGCTGAGGAATGCCTAATCACGAGTCTCCTCTTATTATTATTCTCTGTGTGTTCCTGGGATTCCTTCCCCCTTGCAGTAATACCATTTTTGCACCCTGCTGCCAGAGGGTGCTGGAGTGCGAGCTTTGATTTATTGGCTAGTGGAGAGGGGGGTTTGCTGGGATTTTCCCAGAAAGTGCTGCACTTCCTCAGGCTGGTTTGCTTAAAGCTGACTAGAAGCACACTGTGGAGACCAGACCAGATGGGCAGCTTTTATTTAAATGAGAAAACGCTATATGGTGACAGTAGGGAAACAAACTTGGGAAGAGAATGAGAGAGTTCTCTGAACAGTCTCCGCAGGAACCCAGCTCTAACAATGCCTGCGAGGCCCGGGTGCTCCCAGTGCCAGATACTGGCTCCAGAACAATTCATTTCAAGGCTGGGGATGATTAGACCAAATGGAAAATAAGATTCAAGCAGTTTAGGCAAGGATCAGGCTGACAAACAACTCTCAGAACAACTCTGTTCTGTATTTGGTGGGCCAAGGGCTGAAAATATGTTTTCCTTCAACCTGATGACTTTGAAAAAGCAAAATCCTAGAATGCTGATGCTGGCAACTTGAATTAATATTTCATGAGAGACAGGATTTTTTTTTTTCTCGGTGCGAGGTTGATTCTATTGAAGAAGCTTTCACAGCCCTGTGCACCCCAGCACAGTGCGGAGAATTCACCGGCAGGTTTCATGATTAAATGTTACAGGAATTATTTTTATTTTTTGCTGTGGGAGAGATCACTGGGTGTCAGAGAGGCCGTAGCCTGACACTGATTTGATGCCAGGGAAAGCAATTACAGCAGATACACAAGCCGAGAGCACCAAGAAGCAGCAGGAGACATTGCAGGGTCTAGCTAATCCCCTAGGCAACACCAACCATGTTACTACTTGATGCCAACAGTTAAAGAAATGTCAGCATTAACCTGCATCTGCAGCAGCTTTTCCAAACAAACTCAAAGCAGTCTGCATTGGCGGTAAGGCAAAACCAAACAACCTTTGTATGCACCTGGTGCAGCGGTAGTTGCCTTATTCCAAACGGCTCAGGTGATAAAGGACGCAAGGGCCATTAGACACACATCTGCCTGTTGGGAGAAGAGGGGATAAATCACTGGAATAGAGAGATTTCATACTGAGACAGGACAGTCTGTTCCAAGACTGCAATAGGGACAAATACTCCTGAGAAGATGTACAAATCTGTTCTGGCTCAGTACATGCCCTGCCCTGTTGGCAGGCAATTATATGTACCAAAGAGATCCCTGCAGCCAGGATCAGCATCCAGGGCACCAGCATGGTTCGAGATGGTGGCCACACGGGAAGACATCTGTTGAGTTAAAACCTTTTAAATACCGCTGCTGAGCTGTAATTTAAGTGAAGAACTAGGCATGAAAGAGACTTAATGAGAATCCCAGCCCAAGCTGAGAAGCTAAAGGCAAGCCATGGCTGGCCAACAGACCCAGCACATCTTCAGTTCGTGCAGAAGAGCTACCTTACAGCACACAGCCTTATTCAGAGCTGTAATGTGATGTTTTGTTCTCACAAGACTTAAAACAGTGATACCAATGCAAACAGCCATGCCTGGCAGGCTAGGTGACACCCGTAGTCTCCTCTCTGCTCCTTCCCCCACTTTTCACCCAGGAGATTTGGTAACAATTAGGAAAATTATCCTCTTTCTTTGTAGGCTATTTACTGCTGAAGCCTATCTGATATTCCTCAAAATAAACCCTGCACAATAAAGCTCAGAAAAGGGGGCAGGTCCATGGCATGGTCCCAGCTGGTGAATTGGTTGTGTGCCTCCTGGCTGGTGGGTGCTCTCATCCCAGTGGCAGAGCCCTCTGGGCATGTCTGGCAACTCAGAGATCAGGAAAAGCTGGAATGCAACCTCTAGCCCAGGCTAGCAGCCTGGCATGCACGTGGCCTGGTAAACTCGGTGCCAACAAGATGCTAAACTCAATGGCATTTTGTGGGTGTCATGTCTGAGCTGTTCTCTAAACACTTACTAGCTGCATTCAAAGGTGCAGACTCAAATATTTATTCTTTGAAATTTCTTTTGCATCCAAGACCTTTGGAAAGACAATTAACCACCCACCGTGATCTTCATCAAGTGTGGCCTTCACCACATCCTAGTCCATGGTTTTATTGTTTAGATGGTTCGTGATCATCTGAGCAAAATGCCATGACTGTTTCAAGAAGCTGGACTCACCTGAACATGAGCAGATTTGGATTCACAAGAGAAAGCACTCACTTCCATGTCCAGTACTCCCCTGGCAAGAGCCAGCTGAGGCCATCTGCAGAGCAGGTGGATCTATCAGCACCATGGAGCTGAACTCTTATCTGGGTGTGTCCAATTTACTGGAAAAAAAAGGTATCCCAACATGGTTGGCACCTTGCAATCTTTGAACTGCTGTGCTTTGACTGAAGTGCAGAAATGGAAGTGAGGCTAGGCATAGGAGGAATTATGTTACAAGACGATCATTAGCTCTTCTTAGAGCTCACCTGTTTTCTGCCAGCACAAATGTGCTGTTGTCATGACATAGAAGAGATCTTCTACTGAGAAAGAAGGACATGGTGAGACTGGGCTGATGGCATATGCCTCAGGAATGCTATCCCACAGAGAGAAAATATATCTGCCGATAAGAAAAGCAGTTCTGGCATTTGACTGGGTATTTTAACTGCTTTTGAGATTTCACCACAGGCTTCTGTGTAGCTCTCACAGCTGACCACAAGCAGTTCTTCCTGTCAGGATGTCCCAGCTTGCTCGCACTAGGAGTGCAGTGAATCCAGATGTGTGTGACAAGGCAGTAGCTTGTGGTCCTGGCAGCCCAGGGTAAGACTCTTGCCACAGCAGGTGCCGTCTCAAGAAGCCCATTGCCTGAAGCCAGAGGCTGACATCTGATTGCAGAATTGGCTGCTCGCTAATTAGGACTGCATTACCAGCCACAGATCAAAAGTTGGCTGAAACCTGCTCAGCAAAGCAAGCTGATGAAACATGATCAAAGGAGCTCTGCCCTTCAGGACACTGAATGAGTCTCAGCAAGGAATGCAGACAAAAGATCACCCGGCCTCCTGGAGAGCTGACAAAGACGTACTTTTTGCTCATCCAAGAACCGTGCAGGCTGAAACATTTCCAGGGCTGCACGGGGGATGTTGAGGCACTGCAGAGTGCTTGGTCTGTAACCATGCACTGCATTAGCGCCAGACCTCTTCTCTGACCTGTATCCAGACTTGCGTGTTGGGTGTCTGGGAACAACAGAGGAGCCCAAACCATTCAGGCAATCAGCGCTTTCCAAACATCCTTGTCAATGAAGAGGAGGTGACCTGTTTCACCTGACCAGTCAGTGGTGTCTTTTCATGTCTGACTGGTATCACACTGTTCTGAGCCAGCCACACTTGGTGGGGTTTTTCCTAATACTGGTTTTAATCACATAAAGTCCATCTTTGCAAGACACAGCATGCCAGAGGAGAGCTGACTTTTCACAAAGGCTGCAGCTTTAGCCACATCACTTGGAGACTTCCCTGTTCACAGAGCACATTGAGACAGTAATGAAGACTACGAGGGTCTGTCAGTGGGAGCTGATAATACATACAAGGTATTATTGACTTATCGTGTCCTACTGTGACAGGGAAGGCTGTCCTCTCTTACCAATACATTTATTCCAGTTTATCACAAATTTGTGATATATGTATATTCATCAGGAATAAGAAAGTACCAGAACAGGAAAAAAAATGATGGATATTTTGGACACTGCAGGCATCCTGAATACCAAATGGGCTAATTTATTCTTTGGTTCTGATATGTACATTCAGGGACAAGTCAAAGAAAATGTCAAGATCCCATATGTCTTATTTTCTACCTGAAAACCATATACTCCTCTCCTTGCCACACCTTGCCTTTCCTTGCCTTGCCTCCTCCCAGCCACCCTCTCTGGGTCATAAGAAACAGGGCAGGACCAGATCCTGACCCACCTGCCCTCCTCCCCCATGACCATAAGGAGGGAACACAGTGGTTTGCAGCAGCTCCCCTTTCCCAATGTGTTCATCACAGACTCGCACACCTGCCTTCGTGACCATTCAGAATAGGGAAAATCCTTGGGTAATTCCCTACCTCGTAATGGCAGCAAGTGGGAAAACATTCAACACAGATATATCCACCCCCACCCCGTCTTCACCATGAGAAGCAGCAGCACCAAGTAGCCCCAGAGCCTTCCCATGCAATGGCGGTTCTTGAAAAGCAGATGTTCTCCTTCCTTGAGTATCCACTTGCTGCAGTTTGCTTGGCAGGGACATTTCCTCTTATGGGAATCTCTCTCCTGACAGACGTGGTGTGAACAGCTTTCATGGTTATGCCTTTCTTTCTCATCCGATGACCACGAAAATATGAGCTCCTGTGCCCAGGCAGTTGCTTTCTGTGGTTCCCTGCAGAATGGAGGAGGTTTATACAAGCATCTGTCTGTCCTGTGTCCAAAACAGGGCCAGGGCAAGACTGACAAACAGAAGAGAAAATTGGAGTCTGTTGTATTTCTTCTTCATCTGGCCAGTGACTCATTTGGCCCTGGTGTCTCAGAGCTCAAAATTAAAACTTAGATATGATCCAATTTGCAACCCATAGAAGGAGGCATTTTCCTTTCTCTGTTCCAGGTCTCCCAATAGACCACAAAGGGTTCAGCAAATAGAATAATATGTTTTCTGTGCTATGCATCATGAAATTATATTCACCACAGTTCCTACTGGGAGTTTTTGAACTCCAGGTTTATTTCTTAAACAGCCACCAAAGGTTTTATTGCCAGAACAAATAATTAAAGAGAGAATGGAGAACCTTGTCTAATGGATCTAATTACCTCAAAGGAGATAAAATGATAGGTTTTACTCAGATCATTTTCTAGGGATTGTATCACAGAGACTTATATGATCAATTATAGGGCAAATTTATATGAAGCAAAGGTTTTTAAAAGTTACACCTGCTTACCCGTATCAGAAAATCCTTGAACCGCTCAAAACTAGAATAATCACCCATTAAAATAATCATCACTTAGAAATGCAGCATTAAAGAAAGGTAATAGAATGTGAGCTGTCAGCCTATGTGATAAATGTGTGATTGAGCTCCATGGATGGATCCATTTTCCAGTTACAATGAAGCCTGTGCTAGAAGCTACCATTCTTAGACAGCCACTGATTTTAAAAGAACATCCAAAAATAGCTCTATTATTCGTTATCTTTTTCTAAAAAATTCTCTCCAGTAATTCACCAGTCTCCAGGGTGGTGATTCTACACAGGCTTCAGCCTACTTGTACTTTGGAGAGTCCTGCTTGGTATTTTCGGTATATCCAAACTTGGATTCTAATTTTGAGAGCAACTCGACAACATTAGGAAAGTAAATTAAGCACAATGAGATGGGGAATGGCTCTGTAATAAGAACAAATATAACTGCAGTCAGGAAATCTTTCACCTTAAGGAATTACATTCATAACAAGAACGCAAAACAAATCAGCTCATGCAAAAGTAGAGCGATCAGCTCATTCCCCAGCATACAGATAAATCCAGTCCCATGAACTATAGCTATGTCACCCAGCTACATTCTCCCTGCTTTAAGCACCTCTGCAAGAGGAAGGACAACCGCTCACAAGAGCCAAGTACGGTCCTGGACCTCTCACAAGGGACTATTGATTTCAGTAGGGAGTTAACTCTGGATGGTGCTAATCCCACTAATAAAGCAGTTACTTTCAGGGAACGTTTTTGCCTGATAGAAATCCCAAAGTACCATTCCAGGAACTGATACATTAAATAAGGTTCACTTCGTCAATGGTTCATGTAAGCAGGCTTTTCAGAGCTCAGAACCAATTGTTTAGCCTCTGTTTAATATTTTAAACCCAGAGAAGAGCCCATTTTTATTTTCTAATTTTTTTTCTCCTTAACGCTTAGGTAAACGTAATACTCAGTAGTATTCACGTACCAAATACAGCTCGGCCTATCTGCTCCCCTCCCATCAAAGCATGTGTCTGTTAGTGACTTCAGCATGGGACCCCATGTTCAATTACAGCTTCTGCCTTTCAGTTGTATTAATCAAGATGTGACAGAGATAAGCGGCTCAATGCATCTCCCCATCGTTCACTTCCTTTCTCGTCAGCCACTGTCACCACAGAAATAGCTGTAAAATTGGTCAGAGTTGTCCAGGGAACTTGGATACTCTCCTGCCTTTAAGTTTACTGAAAAATACTTGTCTAATCAGGCAGTTTCACATAGATCATTTCACGGATTTCATCCGCAACAGCACCAAGGGTCTGTTCGGACAAAGCCTTTTGTGTGCAAAGCTGCCATTGAAACTACTCAGTTGCAGAAGATTTTAAGACTAGGCACTTCATGAACTCTGTACAGAAATAGAAGTGAATCTCCAAGAAAAGAAGAAAAAGTTCATTTTGGACAATTCCAGAAGAAACATTCCAGTATCTTGACTCAGTTGGAAAGTAATTAAGATAATCTGGAAATCAGATTCAAAGTCTAGCAGGAAAGAAAGGCTCCCACTGCTAAGAGAAACAGCCTTGCAGGAGACACTGATGTATAACACATATTCTGGTGTAACAGTGAACAACTGAATTGTTACTGGGATGTTAAATTCTGTGTTAATAAATAAACCCTATATTTTCACTCATTTACAGCTCTGCTTGCTAGCTTTTCTTTTTTCCTTGCTTGTCGTTGTGCCCTCATACACACTCCAGGCAGCTCTGCTGTAAATCATTTTCATCACACTGTCACACTTACCGACATTTCAAGGACGTTTCATTTGAAATGTTAAGAAAAACAGCTCTTCGCAGCCTTCCAGGAAGAAGCATCAATGACTGGCAGCATTTGAACTCATGTTGTCCCATCTCCAGCTGGACCCAAGCCCTGAGAAGCAACATCTGGAAACAGGATCCCAGGAAAACTTCTAAAGGCCCCTGCACATTTTGGGTTCACCTGTGACACCACCTCATGGCAACAATTCACCCACAGCTGGGTGCTATAATTTAGCACAAGCTACCTTACTATTTATTGCCTGGCCCCTCCTCAGTTTTACCCTTCCACATGCAATTTCGTTCATCCTTGGCATCCCTTGTTGCCTCCTCAGCACGCAGCTCTACCTAGTTCCTCCTCTTCTGTTGTTGCTCACATCACAAACTCACTTGGGAGATCGCATTTAAAAATTATTGCTTCTGTAAATTATCAGTGTTGGATCCTCACCTGGTGTCATTCATGTCATTGAAAATTAACAGCTCAAGGCCATTTAAGATACTGGAGGATATGGATCTCTGTTCTCGAGCTCATAGTGTAAGTTCTTTGAGATAGGGACTACACTGGAAATAGGTAAAAATAGATATAAATAGATAAAAAGATGTTGATAGAGTCTATATGGAGTCTAAACAGTTAGGAGGAAAAACAAAACTTCTGGCCCTTGAAGTACAAGACATATGGCTAAGAGAATAATCAAAGGTGGCCCCTGGTAATTGAGTGTGTGATTTGGGACTTTAAAAGGTTTAGAGAGAACGGTAGAAACAAGATGGTAGAGCAGACCCTAGATCTTCATGGTCAGATCGACGGAGAAAGACGGTGCAACTGTGCGTGAGTGGAGGCCCATGAGGGACAGATGTGCTCCTGTGCACTGACTCATCGCTGGGAGTTTTGCTGCTGAACTTCAGCTGCAACAGTGGGTGGTCCTGCGTGAATTAATAGGTTTATCATATGCTGTTTTTTCTATTCAAAACATACAACTTGCAAAACAGAAACATGATATGGCACAGAGTAAAAGCCCTTATTCAGTTTTGATCTGCTGGAACAGCCGTCTTTGGCAACTGCAAAGGAGAAAAGATCAAGAAAAATATACTGTAGACTAAATAGATACCTGTGTCACTACTCATTATTTCTCTGCTTAAAAAAACCCCAAAACAACCCAAGTATGGGATCCAGATTTTCTTGATCTGCTCAGAAGTCATTTCCCTGATGATGAATTTTGCTTTCCCATCTTATTCCTCTTCTGTGTGAATCCTGTCCTTGTGATAGACCAGCACCAGCTGTCATTGATATCAGAAGGGACTGAATCAAGGACTCTCATTGTTTCCTTGCTCTCCATCACTGTTCTGTCTCTTGCTTTGTTTCTTTTTTCGTTCAAAAAAGAAAAATCACACAATCAATGATATGCCAACGTGAGATTCACTCTACTACCCACCCTCTGGAATCGCAATTGAAATTGTGAAATTGCAGTCTTCAACAATATTTGATTGACGGCCTTTGAAGGTGGGACAAAAAAGTCAATAAAGTCTCATTTCTTCAGAATGTCTTCTCTGCTGCTTTTTCATATTTGCCCTGTGGGATATTTGGCAATTTTTCACACAGAGCACATAACTGAGTTGACTTATCACATGCAGTTCTTTAAAATAACACTGGCGGAATTCAAGGATTTTATTTAACACAATATTGTGAAGAAATACATCAGAGTTCTGTTTGCATTAGCTATAATTCCCTAACATCCCAATGGGTCTGTTTAGCTGGAGCTGGCAATTAAGCTAAATTTCTTTAGGCAATAATTAAGGTTTTAATCATGGACTTTTATTTGGAGTTCTGTTTGGAGAAAATCAGTATTTAAGACCCTCTGTCCAGATCAATGGTGTCTTGGGTTAGACAAAGGTCTCAAAAAGAGACTAAGATGATACGCAGGGCATTTTCTATGACACCGGCAATTGGCACTGTTGCCTCCTGTGGAGTCTATGTTCGAGAGAGTAGTGAGCAATTCAAAATTATCCAGCATTCCCAGACCCTGCCTGCTTACGTGGTCAATAAAAAGAAGCCATCAAAACACCCTAGGGAGGTACGTATAGATTATGGTTTGAATATAGGCTCTGCTCCTCAGCCAGGCTATATGGAGGCAACACTGGGAAGTCAGAGGTCTAAACCACTCTCCTGGATATCAATGTCACAGGAGGCATTTGAGCAGGACACTGAAGGGCTCAACCATCCTTTATGTTAAGGCTTAGCCCTTGATGCCACTATTTGTGGGGCAAGTTTTTTCATAAATAACAAGCCAGGTTGCTTTCATTGCAGGTTCTTTCATTTTTACTGCTTATGTAGAGCAGGAGTCCAGTGCCACAACCCTCTCCGCAGAGGAAAATGCACTCTGTTGGCCTCCAAAGCAGCTCTGCATCAGCATGCAGTTGCAAGCCTTCAGCATCCTACTTCTGGTGCAGCTCAGTCCACATGAATCACACTTCCCACTATGGTGGTGCCGGACACAACGTTTCCGCAGCCAGCGAAGCAGCAATTCATGCGCCCCAGCAATCTCTGGGGGACACTGCAAAGCCCATCCCCGGGCTTTTCATTTGGAAGGAAGCTTCATTCTTGGGGACAACTCTCCATGGCATTGGCTCTGACTGTGCAGCAACATCAGTGGGCCAAATCCTCAACTTTTGCTCAGTCTCTGTACGGGCTTATTGAGGAGATTGCTGTTTACCTTAATAAATAACAAGCAAGAGACAGACTACAAGGCAGAGTAGAAACAGTCTCTGCCCGATCTTTGAACAACACATGAAATCATAGCGTCCTCACCCTCACTGAGGGCTTTCTGGTGTTATCTTAATAAAAATAATTATCCTAATTGCTCACTTTAAGTATTCCAGGTGCTGACAATAGTTGTGCCTTATAAATGGAAACATGAAATGAAAAAATATATGAAGGAACTACTCTGGTAAAGAAAAACTTAATCTAAACATTAAACCCCCATCATAGCAGCAAGCCACATGAGGAATCTGGCTGTAGCATCAGCATCAGACACTACAAGTTAGATGTATTTGTCTAGCACTAAAAGCTTCATCAGTCTACAAGCCTTTTGGTCCTGCTTGTGCCCTGATCCCCCCTGAGAAAACTCATGTCTCAAGACGAGGACTTTCAGGCTCCATGTGCCTGCAAGCTTCATAGCACCTGGAGCTGGATATAATGCGAGGGGCTATCCACATCCAGTGGAGAATATTCATTCCTATGGGAGAGACACTAACAACTTGCAAAATTTGGTGATGTAGCTCTTTCAAATGGTTATCTTCTGCCAAAACCCTGATCATTTCACCTTGAGGACCACAGCAGAAGAAACGGAATGCACTGCAACAGCACGGGGGTGTGCAAGGGGTGCCCTGGCAGAGTAATAGTGATGTCTGCAGTAACCTATGGTGATAGGTGGGAAAGCTGGCAGAGCAAAAAACTCCACGTGTCTCTGCTGTGGTGCTAGCGTGGGGGCAGGTCTGCATGCCCCACGTTTGACATGGGGGGTGTGATGTCTGATGTGAAGCCCTGGTGAACCCTTGCCTGCTCTGCTCAGCCATGCCCAAGGCAAACAAAACCGCTTGGAGTCAGCGGAGAGGGCTGCCGGGTGTCTGGGGGAGCAACTCTTCTCTGCCTGGAGAGGACACTGATGGAGTGGGCATTTCAAGCCTGATGAGAGGGGCTGAGAGAGGCTGTGAGCACTCTCCTCATACCTCAAGGGCAAGGATGGGAAGGCTGAAGAAGCATTCTGAACTGCAAACCAGCACTGTCACAAGAGCAAACTGATAGCAGCTTGCCACATGTGCACATCAGCTGGGCATTCACCGAGGTTCCCAGTGGGCTCAGAGCAGCCTCTGACCTGGCATACGGGGCCCCACATCCACCTGGGTCTAAAGCACAGTAACTTTATAAGCAGCATGAGGTGGTGAGGCGCTGGGGGCAAAAGGAGGTTCAATTTAATGATCAAGATTCATCTGATCAGAAGAGTCCTACCAGCCCTACAGTCCTCAGTCTCCCTGGGCATTTCCATTAGGAAGCAGAAATAGGGCTTATTAGCCCCAGTCTTATTTATACCCACCTGAATCCTGACTAGCTGCCTTGCTGTCAGTGACCGAGTACTTTGAGTGTATCTTGCAGGGGAGCCCCTATCTGGGACAAACTTTATGAGTTCCTAATTTTAAAGTAGAGGTTTGTGTGACTTCAGCCTGCTCTTGCTTCTTTCCATAGTATGTCACTGCCAGGATGATCCAGCAGTGTAACAATAGAGGCCCCAGTCTGAATTTTATTCATTATGAAAATTTCAGGCCACCACATATCTTCAAGAATATATCCCTTTATTTAACTGGCAATGCTCTGATATGAGTCAGTCTGTGAATCACAGGAGATACAGCTAGAAACCAAACTAGACCCTTTTAACAATAAAGAACTATTTTTCTGTCGTATTGGATGAATTTATTCTTTCAGTTCATTACTTTTCCCCTTCCCTCTCCCACTTCTTTTTTTTTTTGTCTTTATAACAGTTGCTTATTTGTCCCTGACTGGAGGCATGTCCTGCCCCAGGTCTGCATGCCGCTGTGTTCCCCCCGTCACTGGGTGATGGGACTCAGTGATGCCAGCTGCATGTGGGACCAGTGGGGATGCTTCCGAAGGTGGTAATACTCTTTGCTCTCATGCATGCTGCAGCAGTGCCCAGAAGTGTTTGCCAGGACTGTGTAAAAATTACATACATCATGCAAGCATGTTTTGAAGAACTGCAACATGGAGCCCCAGCTTTCTCATGCTAAAAGGAAGCTTCTTGCTGGAATATTTGCTGCAAAGGGCCAAAAATGTGCTAAGGAATAAAGTATGAATGCACAGGCACACTGAGGTGCACACAGGACCTGCATGTGCTGGGGATCTGTGGGCCATGAAGGACATGTCTCCCTGTGGCTGCATGCCCGGGTGCAGCCAGGGCGAGCCCACACAAATGCACGTCTGGGATGGCCACCTCCTGGCCTGGGCAAGCAGCTCTGTTGCTTGTAAGAGCAGAAAGCTGATTTTGCTGGTGGTGAGTGTGTTTTTTCCATGGAAAGCAATTCTCTGTGTGATGCTGAAGTGTGGAAACCAGATAGAGGAAAAAAACACTATGGGTGGGAAAAAGTTTCTCATTAATTTTTATCCAGTGCTAAATCATTTTACATTCAACCCCCTTCTGGCCAAATTTTCAAGGGGATGAGCTGGCACAGTGATGCTGGGGAGAGAGAAAAGCAGTTTTCCCACAAGTGCTTCAACATCCATCTGTCCATCCCTCAACAAATAACCTAACTACAGAGTGGAGATAAGCTGCAATAGGAGTAATCCTATTCATTTGGTAGATATAGATGTCCAGGTAGAGAAGAAGAATTCACTCCTGCCTAGGCAGAGGATCCACATGGGCACACTCCTGCCAGGCAGAAGCCCAGGAGGAACCAGGCTTGGTTCATGCTGCCGCTCCAGCAGGGCTTTAATTTTCCCCTTTTACAGACAATTTGCCCAAACCTTAGTTCAGTTTGCCTGCAAGTTTGGAGGAAGTCTTTTCCCTCCTCAATAAGGTGTCCCTTCCCAGTGAGCACACTCCCAGCCTTCGTGACCACATTTGGCCAAACTGCCAGCCCCATTCTGCTTTCTTCCTGGACTGCTTTTGGTGGCAAAACACAAAGAAACATGGGCACCTTCTCCTGTGCTGGATGAGCTCTCAGAACCTCCTAGCTCTTCTGAGCTGGTGCTTTTCCCGGGGGGCTGTGGCTGCAGCAGGGCAGGGGAGGGGGCAGACGTGGCTGGGCAGCACTGTGCCGCCTTCATGAGTTTCCATCAGGGAGTCCTGGGAAGCAGAGGAAAACCAGGGAGCATGCAAGCAAGAAACTAAAGCTCATGAGAATAACTAGCGCTGCGTGGGAGCTGGAATTTCCATTTTGCAGGGAATTCCCCGGTTTTGCAATGGGCTTTTATTCTCTGCTGGATCAAACCCAACAAGTTTTGGAATTTCCAATGAAACTAAACTTGAGAAAGACGAGCAGATCCTTTGATGCCTGTCAAAGCGTTTGTTGTCATTTCAACAACTGACAGGGCTTTTTTTTACATTAAATGGATTTCAGAACAACGTGTTGCCTCACAAAAGAATAAGCCAAGTATTTCACCATGGAAGGGTTGAAGCAAAGTAATTTTATTACTTTAGTGCAACGCTTACTTCCTTGCTTCCAGGATTTTATTCAATCTTTTTCTTTAGATGTTCCCTTAAAAAATTTCCCTTAAAATGATACTTTCTCCTGTATTACGGCTGCTAACAAAGCTAAGCAATTTTATTGCTTTTGCAGACACGAGACAACCTCCAGCACTTCTTGAATGCTTGAAAAACAGCCCTATGGAAATAAAAAAGATGCTTTTTCCTTTCTCCCAGGTTTTCTTGAGTGCCACCTGTCCCAGGAGGTGCTGGGGGGTATGCCCTGGTGGCACCTGGGAGGGGGACCAGCACCTGCCCAAGTTCCCCTCCCATCCCAGGGTCCCTGCCAAGGGAAAAGAGGGTGGCACAGCCAGTGTGGTGAAGGATTACAGCAGCCATCCAGGCTGGGATTGACTGAAAATTTGATGACTGTAGGAGCAGAAACAAAATTCAACCTCTGAGCAGCTGCCTCTGATGGGCTGACAGCTAAATCCTGGAGAAGAGCAAGCCCTGATGGATCTATCAGTCAGGCCAGCTCTGCGTATGTATTTATGGCTACAGGCTTTCATCAGTAAGAAAAAAACACAAACACTTTATCCATGTCCTCAGTTTTCCATAAATCATGATCTTCCTGCGGGCGAGTTGGTCCTGCAAACCCGGGCACTCACGCCACAGGTGAGCCACCTCACTAGTGGTAGGAAGGGAGGAGGTTCATGGTTTTGGTGTGTCTCCCTGAAGGCGATTGGTACCTTGACATGCGCAGCCCGTGCCACTGCTTGCAAAGCGCCACGTTCGTTTGATGAATTTTAAGCAACCACGTTCTCACTTGATGCACTGATTCCCACCCCAGTTTTCCCTGTTAGCTGTGCCCAGAGGCACAGTCCCGCTCCGGTTTTGGTGGGCACAAGAGCCACTGCAGTGCAAGCCATCCTGCTGGAGGAAGAGTGCTCCTTCAACAATGTAAATCAAAGCTCTTGCCTTCTTTCTTGGCCATATTTGTTATTTCAACTAAGACAATCCCATCTGAATTCCTGAAAGCCAAATATCCTGATCTGCATAAGGAACGTGTTTTATCTTTATGAGCAGGGTGATGGGATCACTTCTTTGTATAGCCTTCTGGTTTGTGTCTGTACTAACTGCTTCTCTTCATTTAATTATTCATTTAATATCTGCCAGCCCTTCGCTGCTACCTGAAGTACACTTCAAAGCTCCAAAACATGACAGGTGCATATAAATTTCAATGCAAATCAAAGCAAAGAGGAATTTTGGAAAGCCATCAAAGAGCTGCATGGAAAAGCTTCCTGAACCGTCCCCACTCCCAGCAGGCAGTCGCGATGCCCCATGATTCCTCCCTGGTAGAAAAAAACCTGAAGGAACGATGGTGCTCTTCCAGCACCAGCCCCTACTCCAAGGATTACAGTTGGATGTATGTGCCTAGATGGTCTGAAGACTGTTCTTTCACAGATTTCAATAAAATATCCAGGCCTGTCCATGAATCGTGTCCCCCAAACACACAAGGGACCATGAGTGGTGGTGGCTTGGCCATGAGTGGAAGCTGGAGGAGAGCGCTGGATCCTAACCCCCTCCCCAGGGTGGGATGGCTCCTTCCAGCTCCCTCCCAGCCCTCCCAGGGGCACTGCCCAACCCCCAGCAGCTCCGATGCCTGGGCGAGAGGTGCTCTTTGGACAAGACAAGTCAAGGTTTAAAACCTTCTACGAATTAGTTGAACCAAGAAAATTACAGCAAATTTCTATATTTTTTTCCTAGTCCATCAGCTCAATAAAGAGGTTTCTTTCTACCCTGTTGGTCTTGGAGTAGCTTCCCTTGTCTTCAAACCATTTAGCTCAGTTTTGCTCTTCACTCTGCCTGCTCCGTGCTCAGTATTCTTCTATTTCTGGTGCCTCATACTCCCATGTGTGTTGCCATGTAGGGCATCTTTTAGGGGCCATTCCTGACACACATCCAAGTCATCACAGCTGCCTTTTTCGACTCTTCAGTAGCAGGGCAGTTTCTCATGTTAGCTGTTTCCCTCATCACATCATTTTTTATTTTCTGCAGCTCCGGCCCTGGCAGCCTTCTCTCCAGCTGGCTCATTTCCACGGTCCCCCTCCCTGGGTTGCTGCCGTTTCTCATGCTCCAGCACCCTGACCCATTCAGCAGAGCTGTCTTGGATGTGCTCGTTCCTGGCTTTGGCAAAATGTTGGGACCACACTCCAGTCCTTGCAGAGTTTCTAGCCTTGTGCTTCTCCCAGTGCCAGTTCCACAGCCCTTATCATTGCCATTAGTTCTCCACCAGGATTTTCAGCTTGTCCTTGTTTTTAACCTCCCAATTCAATCTTTGCCTCTTCCTGTTGTTTTCCATTTGACATGATGTTTACCTGCATGCTGAGCCTCTGTCCAAACTTTCTGTTCTTTCAGTCCCACCTCATCAGTTATTCTCTGCAGACCTTTCTTCATCAGTGATAACAAGTCAACAAGAGAGCTGAGCTGGGAAAATGGCAATGAATAATTTATCTGACAAGCGTAGCTCCTTTGTGTGTCACGGCATAGCCTTGAGCAGCTTGTGTTTCCCTGGACTGCCTCCAAGTCCTAGCCCCATTTAAAAAGTCTGTTACTCACCAACAGTTTCATTATTCACTTACAGGCTCATCAGCCCGGGGGAAGCCAAGCCCTGTGGATGTCCAGCGTGGGTCTCACCAAGCCCCAGCCCCACCAACACCTGCAGGTCTGGCACTGGCGGACGAGCGATGTTCCCTGTATTGGTGCCTTGCTGCTGATACCCTCTACTGGAAGGAGCAGGTGAGAGATTCCCCTGGGGGCTGAAAATCTGGTTCCCACACACTTGTGGAGGCAGCTTGGCCGTTCCCCATCACTGAGCACAAACACCAGCGAGGCTGGGCTGGGTGAGCACACGTGGTGGCAGGCTCACATAGGGATTTTGAGGGGACCAGGGGGCAAGGGGCTGTTCGTGGCACACGGCTGGGAGCTTTCACCCAGCTCCCATCACGGGGCAAACTCCTGATATAGACTTCTCCGTAAGGAGTCGCATGGACTACCAAGTAATTTTAAAATCTAATTTCAGCACCAGTTAAGCCAGAAGAAAAGGTTGTCAGGAAGCTGAATAGCATGGGGAGACCTCTGACTCTCAGAAATGTCAAGGATTAATCAGGGAAACCTGTGCGCAGGACACCTCTTTCCAAGTAATCCTTTTAATGAAAAATGGATATATAAACTTCCTCCACTTGTAACCCCGGTCACAATTAAAAGACAGACAGACAGAACAAATGCAAGTGAGAGAGCATCGCGTGCATTGCTAATGGGTTGTCTTTGTTCTCTGCAGGGACGGGATTATTTCCCTTTTAGCTTCCAGCACTGCCTTTGCACGGTGGACTGCAACAATGATTAATAGGAGAAAGAAACCCATTGACCCAAACCAAAGCCCATTACAGTAAATGGATGCTGCCCATTGATTTCTCTGTGTCCTTCCTCCTGCAGCCTGGTGAGAGCCAACGTCCCTACAGCTGGTCTGCAGTGCTGCTGCTGCTTGGAAATTACTTGGGTTGGGAAGGTGGGAAGAGGAGGGTGTCTCTGGGAGACCCCTTCTGCGAGACCATGGCAAGCTCAGATCAACCCACCTCTGTGTCCCCATCTCCACCAAGACCAGTCCTTGTGCGACAGGCTTTGGCTCCAACATATCATGTCATTGCTTCCTATGAAATAAAGGGTACGTACAGTTGCCCCAAATTACTTTCAAAAATCATGATAGCGATTAGCACTAGCGTAAGAGGCCATGCAGGCCTCGGCAGAGGGATGCAGCTGGGTACATAAACCCCCTGGATGAGGTAGGATTCACTCTCGGGGTCTGCTTCACAGCTCAGTGGCTCTGAAAGGCTCATGAAGGGAAGAAGGCTCCTGAAAGAGCAAGTCCTAGCAAAGGAAGGCTGCTCCTCTGAGGGGTCTGAAGGGACCTGATGCCCAGTCACATCATGCAACAGATGTGTGCAGAGTTGACTCCATCTATTGGAGTTAAAAGGTCTTCCAGGGTTGCAAATCTGCATTGTTTGGCATATCCTCCACCTCCACAGGAGGTGACCAACCTACAATATTGTAGGTATAATGATCTTCTTTATGCCCTTGAAAAGCTTCCCCTTTATATTGTCGCATTGGATCCTGGAGGTCCCATTGGTGTCAGCTGGCCCAGAAGCCACCACTCTGGACAAGAGTAAGACGTATGCAGCTCCTTTCTTGCAATATCATTGCAAGGCCCAGGCAGACAAAAAAATGTAGGAGCGGGTTTGCCTGGATATTCACAAGTGGGAACAGGCATGACTCTGAAAACGAAGGTAAAAAGACCAACGGACAACAGACAAAAATGCTAAGCAACAGAAGAAGAAACCCTTGAAATACGCTGAATACCATCACAGGGCTGTTTTCACTCCAGATGAAAACAGCTTGCAAGACTTTAAATATTGGCTAGATGTTTGGGCATAACAAAATGGCATCTGTAAGCCAGAGAATGTTACTTTTCACCTGGGATCTGTTAAAAGTGTTATTATAACGGTTTAGGGAAAGTTAGGGGTATTACGCCACGAGCTCTTGGAGCTCAGTCTGCAGTTCTATCCCCATAAAACCAGTGATGTGGCAAAACAAGCCCTGGTAACATCTAGATGTGCTTCCCCCTGAAGCCTCACTGTGGGGCTTACGATGCTTGGAAATGGAGTATGTAGTGTGTACAAATTTATGGGATTTGGAATTATTTCAGGGTAAAATCTCACAAAGATTTTTTTTAAAGCAAGCCTACATGTTTAAAGGGCCAGAAACATAGAAAAGAGGATAAATGAGACAGGAGTTACTATCAGTTATTAAAAATATTATTTTCAAAATGCGAAAACCCTTCCTCACTGTGCTCCACCATCGTCCTGCCATGTGGAGCCCATGAACCCCAGCGTGCCCCGAGTTCAGAGAGGACATCCACGGGGGGAAAAAAGGACCATTTACCTCCCTGTTCTGTGCCAAGTGGTGCCCTGGCATCTATCTGCCGCACTCGGCACTCACTGGCAATATAAATCAGGGTTTCCCAAGCTGCGGTTGTAGCCTGCACAATAGGAGTTAAATTAATGAGCCTGTGGCCTCCTAAAGGCAGGCAGATCCCGGAGGCAGGGGTGGGCAGGGAGGGAAATGAAGTGCCTGGTCCCTTGGACCTCACACAAAATGCAAATGCATTGCCCTAATTTGACTACGGGGAAATAATGGGGAAATAGCGGTGCCCTCCGGACCAGCCCTGGGCAGCTTCTCCGCAGCCTCCGCCTTTCCTGGCTGCCCAGCCTGAGCTCCGCTTTGCAGTAGCCGGTTTTCCTGGGGATAGCAGAGGGAACAAAGCCTGATCTCCTACCGAGCTGGGTCCAAAATCTTCACCCCTCAGTTGCTCATCTCCTTATCACGTCATAACTCATGTCCTATTTGCCACCCCTATCCCCAGCTGGCACCCACCTACCCAGTAACTCCAATGGGAGATGGGCCATCTCCGTAGGCTGGTGCCATACCCCCCAGCTCCCTATGTTGGCCATCAGTGGATCAAACCAGCAATGAATAACCCGGCTCATGCTCCTGCCTTCCCACTTTGGATCTCCATCCCTCTCACTCACCCAGCTGTCACTCCTCGCATCACCTGTAGGAGCTTCTCACCGCTGGGACCATCACTTGCCTGCCAGACTGAGGTAGAGTTGATCAACAGCATCAGAAGCCGTCAAGAGCAGGCAGACCCAGCTGGCTGCCTGGCTGGCGAGACAGATGGACAGACGGCTAGCTGAGTTTACACGTCTCGTTTCCTCTAGAAATTTAGGCTAAAATTAAGTTTCCATGCTATGACAGCAACAGTTTCTCTGATGGTGTGAAAAGGTTGCTCTGGGACTCGCTGCACGTCTTGGACAACTGAGAGCAAAAGGTCAAACGATACATATATCTGGCAATAAAAATATCCCAATAACGCAGACTTTCTTATTTCTATGGCTGACAAGAAATCCACCCCAAGCACAGAAGCAGAGCCATAGAAAATAAGGCTGGAAAAGCCTTTAAATATAAATCCAGTCTTGTGCTCCTCAGCTGGCACCCCCCGTCCCATGCCCCCACCCAGCCATGGGGTGGTGGGGGGGTGGGGGTCTGTCTGCCACCCGCAGGCTCAGGGGAGGAAGGATGCTGGCTACGCATCTCCATGCTTCTGGTGTTTTGGGGAGCCTCCCAGAGACATCCTCATGGCCAGCAGGACTTTCAGTCACACAGCGCTGGGTCCCAGCCCACCTACTGCCCATCCGTGCTCAACTTCCTTGAAAAAACAGTCAGTTAAGCCTTATTTAGCTCATCCTCCCTTGCAGAAAAAGCTGTGCATCACTTGAGTCCCAGACAAAGCCCGCTCTGTCCATTTTATCCATCTTACTGAGGAGGGGAGGCTGCAAGTGGCCCGGAGCAGTAGGACTGAGGTGCAGGACTTGCCCCCACTGCACAACTGTATCCCTTTCAAAGGGACAGCACCGCTGTCTTCCAGGCTCCTGTCGGCCCATGGCATATCTGTGGGATGCGTCCGACTTCAGGGGAAGAGCAGAGCGATCATTCTCTTGCTGCATTTGTTTCTGCTCCATCTGGCAGCATATACAGCAAAACACCACTAACAACATGCAGGTGGTCCCCAGCCCAGAGCCCCCGTGAGCTGCCTGCAGCTGTAGCTTTCTGATTTCTTCCTTCCCACCCTGCTTGCCAGACCAGAGGGGGATACCCAAGGGTGCTTCCCAAACAGCACGCCTACAATGCCACACAGCGAACATGAGCGGCGGTCCAGCCAGAGCAGCCCATCCCCTCCACCCGAGGATAACTCATCCCAACCCAACCCTCCCAGTTCTCCTTGGAGGAAGGCACAGGAGGCTTCGCTCAGGTGATGACATCCTTTTGGATCCATGGCAGTAAAAGAGTTATCAAAAAGGAAATGAAAAAATACCCTTAAGAGACATAAGCTGAGACCAGCATCTCCGGTGTCCAGCCCCAGGGTCAATACGCCAGTGCAGGCAGGGGGATGTGGAGGCCATGCTGGCAGCAGCAGGCAGGGAAGTGGTCAGAAGCCCCTCTGAACCTTGCTTTGGGCCACTTATCTTCGGTGAAGCCTGTCCAGGAGCCCAAATGCTTTCTTCTCTTCAGAGCTCAGCTGCAGCTCCACGCTGCTGCACACATATAAGTCTCAATAAAATGTACTTTAAAAATAGATAAGCAAAACCCAGGGACCGCTCCTCAGGCAGGGAAGTGGCCACTGTTCAGCGCTCCTCTGCTTTACTGCAGCTGACACACTCAGCGCTGCCAGTGGCGTTTGCAACCGCCCATTTTTGTTTCTCGTTGCAGTTTGCTGGTACCGAGGAGATGCCAACACTTTGTGCCGAGAAGCAGGGAATGATTACCTGCAGTCATCGCATCCGGCCATGCCCATTTCTGCAGGCAGAGCATGAGCATCCAAGGCACCCTCTGATTTGGACCCATCTCTGCCAGCATTAAATAGCCAATAAAAGAAAATTTTTCATGTGAGTAAAATACACTGCTGGGATGGATTTCCTCCCCCTCTTCTCCCTGTTCTTGATGGTTTATAGGAGGTGAGGCACATGCTGCACTCCAACACCCACGCACTGTCTTTGGGGCACTCTCCGTGGCACTGACATGCTCAGCTCCCGGGGCCCGGCAGGGGCACGCTGATGGGCTTTCTGTGTTCGTGAAATCACAAAATAATGCAGGGCCTCTGCTCAGTTCCTGGTGAAAAACAGGGACACCAGAAAAGGGAAACAGTAGGCATGAGGGGAAATTTCCTGGTGTTCAAGCAGAAGCCGCAGCTGAGGGATTTTGCTTTTCAGCCAGAATTTCACCTGGCTGCAGCCATCCTCCTGGCTCCCCCTTTGACATGAATCTCGGTCTACATATCACTCCCGTAATTGGGTAATTATGTCAATTATGAGGGCGAGGGAAAATTTTCAAGCTTGTAGGTGCCAGCACAGCCTCCTGGAGCCAACCTCTCACCACACAGCCAACGCCCATGACTTGGGAAACCTGTGCTGAGGATGAAATTCACCCCTAGGAGGGGTGTGCCAGGACAAACCTGTCCGCAGTCAGGGAAAGACCAGGGCTGAGCTATGGCTGTGCAGTCGCCTGCTCGCCCCCTGCTCCCCAATTTGGAGGTGCCTCTGGGTCCATCCGTGCCCACCAATGCTCAGGGCTGCAGTGGTGGGAAGCTGCTGCCTCTGTCCCTGGAACGCCATGACATGTGGCTCTGCTCTGTGAAACTGCTGTGAAACGGATGCATTTCTTTTTCTCCCTCTCCTTACAAGCAAGCAAGTGAACCATTCGACCCTGTGAAAGCCGTGGTGTGTGCCACATGCCCATGAGCAATCCGGGCCCGACTCAGCGTCCTTGCTGCAGAGCCTGGGAGCAGCAATGCAGCGAGCGCAGCCCTGCAAGGGGCCAGGGCTGCAGGGAGAGAGCTGAGGGACCAGCAGCATCCCCTGGCACGGGGCACACACCCAGAGGGAAACGCGTGGAGCTCGGGAGGGTTTTCCCCAGGGGCTCCATGAATGTTATATCAAGGTATAACATAAAGTCATCTGACAGCTCAAATACAAGCTAAGCAGTAGCCAAAACTTGCTGGAGGGAGTAAAAGCATCTTCACTTACCTCTGCTCCCCAGTGCAGGCTGGTGTAGCAATAAGTGGGGGTGCAGCACAGCTGTGGAGCAGAGCCAGGGGCATCCCACCCCAGAGCAAGGGGCAGGAGAGGGATCCAGCACTGCCCCTGCCTGAACCCTCCAAAATAAACACTGGATTTCCACTGCACAAGCTTGTAGTGAAGCCTAACAGCAGTTTGGGTCATTTGTAGAGGTGGTCTTATTTATTCGTCAGGAATTGCCTTCTTGTTATGTTACCAATGGCAAATGGCCTCACAGTGGATGGAGCGGCAGAACGAATGGCAGCTTTCAGGGAAGGGGCTTTGCTGCAACAGAAGAGGGAAATGCCATCAAACCAGCAAAATGAGCTGGGGCACGGGAATTTGAAGCTTTCTTGCAATGCACCCAGCTCAATAGGCAAACCAAGGAGCTCAGCAGTCTGCAGGAAGAGCGGCAAAGTAACTGCAGATAAGTGATCTCAGAGGGACAGGAAGGAGTATATTGATTTAGGGGCTTGGAGACCACTTTCATGCAGAGAATGCACAGGAAAGCCAGGGCTGTTTAGCTGAAGCCATATAATTTCTTTGAAGCTGTGAGATATCTGCCAGAGGAAAAAGATGGCCCGGATAGGAAACAAACCACCTCATACTTTTGTCTCATTACCCATGTATTTTTTTGGCAGAATCATCTGAATTGGAGAACTGCTAAGCGCAACGGAGAAAATAAATTATCCTTTTCAGACTGGCCTTTCTTACATTTATCTTAATATGGACTGCCTGCCTCGCTCCAAACTAGAAGGCGAAAGCTTTTATATATGTGGGGGTACCCCCACACAAAGCCACAATCATTCAAGGCAGGGCTGGAGAAGGGCTTTCTCATCCTCTGCCCCAGCGCACACACATCACAGTTTTGCTCTGTCCCAGCAGAGCCCCATCGGAGGATGCTGCAGCCATTCCTGCTCCTCCTGTCCTCCCTAGGGCTGCTTCAAAGAGCAGGACTGGCTTTTTGCTAGTGCTGTGCGATCCAGTTTTTATACTCTCCCTGGTTTTAAGTAAGGTTTCCGGCAGAATTAGGAATAAATAGCTTTGGACCTAGCAATCAGCAGCATCATTTGATATCACTGCTCACAGTGGGGCAATTTTTAACGGAAATATCTCTGGGTTTTTGCCATTGTCGGGGAACCGTTTGGAAATAGATACGTACTAAGTGAGGCTGGGGCTGCTGCATGCATGAGAGGGTAAGTAATGCACCAAGCTACAGTTCGTAGCTCTGACAATGTTTCAGCATTTCATTGATCTTAGGACCACAGGATACTTCAGGCTGGAAGGGATCTCAGGAGGTCTCTAGTCCAACCTGCTGCTCAGAGCAAGGTCATCTCTGAGATCTGGCCAGGTTACTCGGGGTCCAGATGGGTCTCAAAAACTTCTGAGGACAAAGAAACAGGACACCGTCCCTGGACAACCCACTCCAAGACCTGGCCACCCTCACAGTGGATGTTCGGTTACGGGCAAAAGGGCATTTTCAGCCTGGCTGCCCCCAACCAGGCAGTCCCCTGGTCTGCGTCATTGCAGAGGGACAGGGCTTTGCATTTGTCCCTATTGAATTTCATGAAGTTCCTGCTGACCCGTTCCTCCAGGCTGCCTAGATCTCTCTGAATGGCAGCGTATTGACCGGTCACCTCAGTTCGGTGTCACCTGCAGACTTGACAAGTGCACTCTGTTGCCTCCTCCAGGTCATTGATAAAGATGTTGAACAGGACAGGTCCTACAATTGACCCATGATACCCCACTTGTTACTGGGCTCTGGGTAGGGCACAACCCATTAACCTCTACTCCGTGAGCCTGATCATCCAAGCAGGTTTTTACTTTTACCTGTCTGGTTGCCGACCCATCCAGACCACAACGTCCTAACTTGGATACAAGAATACGTAGGAGAGGTCACTCCATGATTTTCCCAGGGACCAAAGGAAGGGGTGACCAGCCTGTAGTTTCCAGATCATACTTTTGGTTGTTTGTCTGGGGGTTTTTTTCCCCACCAAGATGGGTGCAACACTTGCTTTTCTTCCAATGTTAGGAAACTCACACAATCTCCATGACCCTTCAAAGATCAGCACAGTTGTCATCTCCAAACTGTACTTACAGACTCATGATGTTACACTCAGGTGACCATGGTGGCAAATCTTCCAAACCTCTTACCTTGTGCTCTTCAGTCCTAACAACAACAGAAAGTAAGATGATGATGGTATATTTGCAAAGCTGTTCTCTGCTAAAGGGAATATGTTTCAAAGCAATTATTAATGGACTTTCCAAGAAGAAGAACCATGTGCATGACTTTGCATCTGGTGAAGGAAATCAGGGTGTAGATTCGAGTGGCTAGCACTAGTAACTTCTCCTCTCCGCTTCACAAATTTTATTTTCTCTTCAATAGTTATTTAGAAGTGTCCTAACAACAGTCTTCCTGAGATCAGTAGCTTGCTTTCGAAGATAGTAGACATGACAAAGCTTGAGGAGGAATAAAACATAACAGCATCACTGGTGAAGTGGTACCATAATCACCTAGATAGATAAAAGTGTCCTCAGATCCCTCTGTGGCTGCATTTGCACCATGGCTAGAGTGAAAGAACAAGTCACCAGGAGAAAGACCACTCTCTCCTTCTAGCCCCTTGCAGGAGATCCTCAAAGGAAAACTATGGGAGGGGAAGACTGACCCAGCCCGAATGTTGACTCAGACATCCAGAGGGATCCCCGACCCAGAGTGACTTGACTCTGGTCTCAAAAAGGACTGAGGTCTCCTGAATTCAGAAGAGGGACAAAGTCTTTCAGTGGGAAACTTCCATCACTGCTCTCACCATGTTTGGTATAGACAAAATGCAAAAAAAATGACTGGAGTCAACAGAAAACTTTCCAGGAGCTACTGTGGGAATCGGATGGAGCCACATTTCTCAATACCTTTTTCTTTTTGCTACTTGTATCTATAGGCAATCCTTGGAGACCAGCCAAGTCTCCTTCCTGCGCTCCTCATTTATCAGCATACTCCTAAAAATCAATAGCCTCATGCTGGCTACTTCTGCTAGTGCGTTATCATTTCCTGCAACAAGGATAGCTTGACAAAATGAAGTTTCCGCTAATTAAAGTTTGTAAAACAGTTGTGTTGACGCTGGGTCTCCAGCACTCTGTAGGCCATTTCATACAATTTCTTCTGAAGGAGACTCCAAAAGGTCTTGGGTCCTTGATCAGTCCTTTTGCAGTTGCTACCCTTGTGTGGTGCTCAGTCAGGACGCTCTGTCCCCCATCCATCAATAAAAATCACTTCAATTTGAATGACGTGAGAGTCATCTAGATTCAATGGGCTGGGAGCCCTTTGCATCGCTGTCAACACAAAGGTGCTGGAAGGCTCCATCCACATGCAAATTTCACACCTGCTAATGCTGAAACCTCCCTTATGGCACATGTGGTCCTACACATAAATGAGAATCAGCCTTTCTGATTTCCAAAATATTTGTAGCAGAGCACATGTCTGCTCAGAGACAACATGCAATTGCCAAATGGTTCCCAACAGTTGGCTAAGGCAGCCCACTCACAACTTGTAGCCTTTGAAAGGAAAGGAAGGAAATTGTACAGCAATTTCCCTTTTGCTGATAAATCCCAGGGTAGTCTGGGCTGAGGAGGACTGAGCAAAATCTATCAGGCAGCCGTAGCTCTCAAACAGTTCATCAGGCCAGTTAAGTTTGACAGATTTAACAGACCAGTTTGCACAACAGCATCATGTAACACATCAGCTTTTAAGACAGATGCAAAAAAAGCACTGAGACACCAACACAGGAGTGAAGCTAAATAGGGCAAAATCAGTGCAACCTCCTTTCCCATCTGCCCTTTTCCTAACAGGGGTATTATATCAGCCTAGACCTGTATTCACATGCTGGTAGGAAAATCTCTCTTTCCCCCTTCTTATCACATGTGAATATTGTCCTGCAGCTTGGCATAAACCAAATGCAAAAGGCCCAAAAGAGAAGCTGCACTGGAAGAGTAAACTAAGAGCAAGATTGTGAGATGGCTGCTAGCGAGAGCAGACAACAGCCCTCCAGTTTGGTCCCTGGCGTTCCAAGATGTTCATTTACGACAGCCCAAACTCAGTCATCACACGATGTACCTGCACATCAGCCCACCTTCCCGTCTATAATCTAAAGTGTTTCATATACTGGCTCGGAGTACAGCAGTCTCATTTCCTCCCTCCCCGCGTGACTGGCCGGATGCGGTTCTCTGCTGTTTTCTCTGAACCTTTCCTATGATTGCTTAGTAATGACTGCATTAGAGCTAGCAGCTATTACTCTGCACACAAGTGCATCCTAAAAGATGCATACCTCATATGAGGAAAGAAGATTGATTGCTGCTGCTGCAGCATGGCTAACCAAATTCAGTATTTCCTACATTAAAAAAAAAAGAGTATCTAAATGCACAGACCACTGGTACAGGGTCCATGCAGAGACACAAAATGGGGAAATTATTGTAGGGTCTTCCTAAAGAAGTTCAGCGACCTGCCCATTCATAGTTTCCTGATAGCACCTGAAAACCTGGCAGCCTCACCCGGGGTCTGATCCAGACGCAGAGGAGTAGGCAGGGGTCACCACCCCTGCCTCTGTCCATGCTTGGGCCGACAGCCCCAAAAGGGAGCAGTGGTGGAGTAGCCCCAGAGAAGGAGATACAGCTCCTCTTACAGGCATGGCAGGATTGATGGTGCAGCATTGCCAAGAGTTTATGCTACACAGAAAGGTGACTTTTCTTGTTGACGAAGTGAATTCAGTACTTCAAAGAGGTGTAAAGAAGGGACATCTCACAGGAAAAAGTAAAGTTTTGTTGAATCAGGTTCAAACTTTGTGGCTGTATTCTGAGTCTAGAAATGACTAATAGCATCTCTTATATGTTTCTGCATCTTTAGCGTATCATACAGAATCTTTTTTTTTCTTGTTTTCAGTTAAAACTACTGTTTTCATGATAAAACTAGGACAGTCAAGCTACTTTTACAGGACTGTAAGCTGACTAAAAGTGCCTGCTTTGGTTGAGATTTTCACATTTAAGAAAATGACAGTAAGCACAAATATCCCAATGCAGGAAAGGCAGCAGGTACAGGAGGGAAAGTCCTGATCTGCAGGTGCTGTAAGCACCTAGTCAAGACCTGGCAAGAACGTCAGATGAAAAGCCACGGCCTCTGCTCCCCACACCAGTCACTTCTGCATTTCCTAATAAAACCAGCTCTTCTCCCTTGGAGCATTTCTTAACACAAAGCTCTTTTCACACACAGAAATTGTACTTCTACAAAGAAATAAGCTCAAGAACTGCAGTTGTGAAGGACTATCAGATGTCGAAATTCAGCACCTGTATCCAGGAATCAATATAGCCTCAATATGACAGTCTGCAAAATCCCAAAGTGCCCGGAGCAGCATTATTTACAGCTAGCCTTTCGTTGCTGATGCTGATGCCCAGACACTGCGGTACCCTGCTTTCTGGCCCAGCCGAATCGCACTCAGCCTTTTTTCCTCCCCCTCCATTAACCATGCTACCTTTTGCCTTGGAAACCAGCATCTCTGACTGCAATTCTGCTTCAGGGGAGCTGAATATATGATCTTTTTATTGTTCCACAAATATTTAATTTGAGTTTTGGCTGAAAACCCTTTTGACATATTTGGCCAAACCATGCAATTAGGGTTTCATACACCTGTAATTTAAATCTCCTTACGCAGGCGAGCGCAGCCGCAGACAGCTCCACCACACAGCTGCCGAGCCCCCCACTCCCTCCTGCCCACGCTGGTGCCAGTGCGGCTGGGGCTGCCCAAGGCTCGCTGCCCGACCTGAGCAAATCAAATCTCATCGTCTTCTCACTCAGCAGATAATAAGCTCAGTCCATGATTCTGCAAATCCCACTGGCTTTCCTCAAGGAAAGGTCTGGCGATTTGGGGAGTGTTCATAGCTACAAGAGTCCACTACAGTTGTGGGCCCTTAATGATTCATACAGGAGGTCACCTTGTCTCTCCCCCTCTCTCAGACATGTCCCAGGCATTATCCACTGCAACGTCCCAGAGGTGCAGGACCTGAACCACTCACATTTAAATACGTATCAGCACCTGAAAAGGGGAGTTGTGCATTAGATACCAATTATGTTGCGCTCTCAGAAGCTTCATTATCTCCAGGCTCTTCTGTTCACAATGACCCACTAACATGAAAAATATTTTTGCTTTCGTTTTTCATTTTTCCACCTGAGAAAGGAGAGGTGTCTCTCCAGGTTTTGGAATCAGCCTGCAGGGATCAGAGGAACCCTTCAGGTTTTCCCTGGCTTGCAGCTACATTTCACCCTAGGGAGGATGTGAGGAAGCTCCATGTTGGCTTTCTGTTGGCCAGCTTGTCCCTCTTGGAGCACAGGGGAATACCTACACTTGCCCTCCAGGCAACTATTTCCAGCAGAACTGTTATCTGAAAAAAATGGAGTTGAATAACTTCTGCACACCGGTTCCCCTTTCCAGGAAACGGGAGGAAAGGTCTTTGCTAAATCAAAGGGAAGTTAAAGATTCAGATACCACTACACCGACCCAACATCTTTAAGACCGCGTTTCCTTAAGCAGCCCATGAACTTGTGCATGCAAGCCTTGCCACAGCCAGATCCTCCCATACGCGCAGGAAGCACCACCGTACACCACTGACAAGACAGCCCTCCTCAAAGGCAAGGTGAGTGTTTGGCACGTATGCGGGCAGCAAGTCACCACACCTTCCACCTGCCTTAATTTCCAGAGGTAATGAGAGGCTTCTCAGTGCCTGGCAGCAGTCTCTGCAGCTTAGCCATTAATTCTGAGTTGATTAGAACAGCCAGGCACAGCAGTGCGCACACGATATTTAACATGAACAAAAGCCTCCTTGTAGCTTTTAACCACGAGGCAGAAGAAACTACATCTCTGAAGAATGAAACAACCCATGTCACCCCCACCATCCCTCCAGTCCCCACCCGGACGAAGCCCGGAGGGGGGCTGATGCCTTCACTGGCTGGCAACGGCTGCTGGGCCAACAAGGCAAATGAAAGCCATGGGCTCACACCTGGTACCCCGGCAAGACCTTCTGGAAGCCCAAGTCCCCCCATCCCGCTGGTGGCAGCACGCCTCCAGAGAGCTCACGGGAGTGTTTTGCCCCGGAGGAGGTACCAGTTCAGGCGTGAGTGCTGGTCTTGGGGAGAAGGGGGAGGCAGCAAGGCTGCTCTTTGGTAGACAGGCTGAGCCGTTCAGCACCGTGATTAATCAAGATCAGCTTCTGAAACCGGGGCTGGAAGCAAAGACGAGCAGTTGTGCAGCCATGGGAAGCTGGCAGAAGTGATCTGCACTGGCTGCACTTCCCCAGCAGCTCTCCAAGGACAAGGGCTGGCTCAGGGTGTCTCAGCCCCGCAGTTACATCCCAGCCTCCCAACAGCGAGCTGAATATTATTCTCATCATTGCAATCCTCAAGATGGTAAAATTGCATTGGCAGCTGAACAGCCCCCAGGCAAGTCCCTCCCAGGGCAGCCCGGGGTGCTGGAGCTGGGACTGGCAGTCCCAGCCCTGCCCCACTGTGACAAGGAGCTCCAGCAGCCAAGAGGAGGAGCATGACCAGGTCCCAAACCACCTCCCCACGCTCTCTTCCCCCACCCATTCCCCAGGCTGTCAGGGGCAGCCCCCTGCCAGCGTGGAGCTCACCTCAGCAGCGGGGGCAGAGCTAAGGGTACTCCTGACCCATGTCTGCTCTCATGATTAGACCTGGAAAAGCACCCCAGGGGTTACGGCCTCCCTGCTGCAGGAGGCACAGTAGCTCTTTCCAGTTTGATCACCAGCGAGGCTCTTTGCTGCAACACTCTTGCCCAACTTGAAAGAAGTAGATGCAGCTGGAGCTGGGGCCTGGCCGCAGCGTCATGAAAGGTGGGTCTGCCCTTGGCTTGGAAGCTCAAAGTGTGTTCGTCTCCTCTAGGCAGTTCAGACTACCCATCAATGACCAGAGCCATAGAGGAGTCCAGAGGCACACTGCATCCACATCAGTGATGTCTTTTTCCAGTCCTTGCCATGGACTCAGCTCAGTAGAGCAGGTGTCCAGTGGTGATCACTGCTGTCTGCAGCCAGAAGCACCAGGCTGGGAGAAAATCAGAACAATGGGAAGCTTGAAGACTTTGGAGATGAAGCCAGAAACGGTCATTGCTCAGAGGACAAGAAAAATAGAGTCTGAGGCAGCCTTCATAACTATTTCTTGAGAGGACACCTTTCCCTGGGATGCTGACAATCAGGGTGGTCAAGAACCAAACAATTTGGCTGGCATCACTTAGTTAACATAAGAGTGCAAGAAAAGACTCTTGCATATTCGCTTTCCAGAATAATACCCACTGAATTATCTTCATTGAAAGGCAGAATACTCAGCTGCTGGTACTAGTCGCGTGGATTTGGTAGAGTTCCCTTGCCTGGGCACTTGCTGACTTGCCACATTGACATTTCATCCCAATTAAAACCTACGTGCTTTTCATCTTGCACCGGTGTGCGCAGTTGTGGCGCTGACTTTTCACTTGGCGAGGCTGCAGGGTGTGAGCTTCCTGCCAGCTCCGCTGCCTGCAACAGCAGAGACATAACCTTGGCAGCACTAGGGTTTAACAATCCTTATTTAGGGACACGTGCGAATTGCAGAAATTAAAGAACTGAAACTCAATCTTTTTTTAATTTAGCCAGCACAGGTAACAGACAGATGCATGTAACACAGACGCCAATACGTATTTCCCTATCTTGGTCTGGAAGTGCAGTATCATCCATCCAGCATAGCTGACTTCCAGTATCATGGATTTGTTTTTATATTTTTGGGGTTTTTTTAAATCTAACCTCTACAGGTAGTTCCACTCCGTTATTCCGTCCCCCAACGACTGGTACAAGATCCCAACCCCCTTTTTTGCCAGGCAACAACTGAAAGCTTCATGAAGCAACCAAGCATGAAGCAATCCCCTTCTGCCCCTCATTCACAACCTTAGCCACATCACCCTGGCAATTAGAGTTGCCACACTGTGGGCAGTGGTCACCTCTTTCCCACAGCTGCTCTTTGTGGCATGGATAGCTGCTGGTAGGTGAATTTTGACCAGCCATTTAATGGTTGATCCTACGGTAGGCGTCTAAAACTTCTCCCATTATTTCTTCCTGATCTTTAGTTCAAAGAATAGATAAAAGACAGCACAAAAAGAAAATTGTTCTCCGTTTCATCCCATTACCCTGCTTCTATAAAAAAACCATAGTAGCCGAAGAGTATTTTCTGGTGGAAGAGTCAAAACATTTACTACCTATAAATTCAGCATCCTCTGAATTGATAAAAGCAGGGTGCTTTCATCTGGCACTGCTCGAGAGGCATTAACTTCTGCCCTAAGGAACTGCAGTTCACATTCTCCACCAACTAAACACAGTAACTTATTCCCTCAAGCCTGCTCCAGGAAAGCACAAACATCACCTTGACTCTGACCAAAAGTTCTCCTCAGGAAGCAGCAGGTTTGTACAGATAAACTCGTACCAGGGTACACAATACACTTATCCTGCACAGGCTGGGGCTCATATTAGGCAGTTGCTTGTACATAATGGAGGCAGTAATGTGCCAGAAGTACTTTTCCCCTAAGAGCTGGGCTCTTCGTTGAAAGTTAACGTAATGTCTGAAGGATGAAAATTACTACCCTGTTGAGAAAAAGTCTGGCATCACTAATTGCGATAATTCTGGAAATTCTATCAATTTTCATTGATACAATGATCCATTTTCCTTTTAAATCTTGCTCTGCTTTTCTCCTCAAATTACTTCTGGTGGAAGTGACCTGCCATTGATTTCATGAAAAGCCTTTCTATCAGATTTGAATTTGTCACCTCTGCTTTAAAGACAAATGTAGAAACTGGGCCAGTAAAGCTACAAGACAAAAATAGAAGTTCTCCATCCATTTTCTCTGTGTTAGTCATAACTGTAGCTATTTTAATCTCTCATTCTCTTCAATCTCTCTATAATATTTCTGCTGTCTCATTATTTTTGTTATCATTTTCCAAACCCTAAGGAACTTGCAATACAAAGTGTTTGCCCACGATGCCTAGAAGTCAGTCCTGGACCGATCCAGGTAATTTTAAAACTCAGAGTTGTGCGAGTACTTTGCCTTCTCTAACTATGCCGTCCTTCACATCCAAAATTGAACTTCCTTTGTCACTGTGATCCATTCCATGAGCTTGATAAGGTACCCCTAAATTTTCCTTATTTTTTGTGAGCTTGACTTTAATAACCTTCACCATTTTCTACCTCACTGGTCATTCCTTTTCCAGATTAATTAAAAAAACCAACCCCTTGTAAATTTAAAAAGAAAAAAAAGCAGAAGTCAATCATAACTACTGGAAAAACACAGAGCATAAAGAGGTTTTTGTCATTTTACAGTCTAGTATAATAAATTGGTAAGCAAATTAGCTATTACATTGTAAACCTCTTCACAGGTATGTACACGTGGCACAGAAGGACAAGTATGCTACTACCTTGTGAGGACTTTTAAACAACTTCTTATCATGAACCATGTATTACCGTCAGCCTCTTGAATAACAACAAAGGCCTTTTACTTGCTCTGAAAATAAGTTTGATACTGACAAGTTACAGCCAAGATAAAGTATCTAGGAAGAATCTAAGTACTTCAGAAGAAATAAAGAGGGAACTTTCCTTTAAGAATCTTAACAGATCTTGTCATTTCCTCTGATTTAAGCACGGAAGTCCCACCGGTTTCAGTGTTGCAACCGCTGTTAACAGTCAATTTGGACAGCACATATAACCCAAAATCTGCTTAACCTTACTCATTTAATTAGCATGAAGTTAGTGAGAGAGTTTTAGATGGAGAAGTATATCCATCTTCATATTTGCTTCTTGAATAACGAATCTTATCAGAGCACACACAGAACCACAAAATATACAAGCTTTGCTTTCCCAAAGAGCAGCAGCAGAACATCCCGACTTTTGGCCAGCCCAGAAACATCTGCCTTCCTTCTTACCTATAAGAGAGGAAGGAAGCTTTTTCAGAATGCCATATATTTCTCTTCTAAATCAAATCGCTGTTCCTCCTGTTGTAAATGCAGTGTACTAAGGAAAGCAGACTGCAGAGATCACCACTGCAATAATATTGATGCGGCACCCTAGCAAAGCCTTTAACGTTGCAGTGGCCATACTTTCTTCCTCCAGCAGCTGAGCTAATCCCCAAGACTGTTTCAACAGTCATATTTTTGCTATCATTTAAGAAAACAGAAGTTAGAGCACTTTCATTGCTACCAGATATTACTCCTCACATGTGTGAATATTAATTTATGATTGGTAACACACACAATGGTATGGGAGACAGATCTTGTCCCTTCACGACATTTCAGAATATGAAGGGCTCCAATTCATCCTCTCCTTCCCTTCATGACATCTATTAACTCATCCACAGGGAAAATATCATTTCTATCTAACAGTGGAAATCAAATGTCAAACTCTTCAACGTATTATCAGACTGTCCAACAGCCTGACCCTGCAAAGACTTCGCTTTAATCTTTATGGGCTGCAAGTATCCTCTTGACTCCAATCAATGTAGAAGAGAAGCATATGCATGAACTTTAGCAAGGCTGAGGAATCTGGGATTAAGAGCTACTGCTTTTGTTTTGGCAAATACACAATCCACAATACAAAGCATCCAAGGAAAAAAGCACAAATCTTTTAGCAATTCTCCCCCACAGTTTTCCACCAGCCTCATACCACAACAGAAATGCTCTGCAATGGGCAGAACTGTGACAATTTGCAGGAAAATTAAGGCAATGGTTCTACCCGCTTTCTGCAGGAGTTATTTTGGCAAGCTCACACTTTAAATGCCAAGCAGCATTTAAGGATTTGCTTGGACATGCACATATACGCATCTGATTCATCTCAACAAAAGGGAACTCCACATACTTTGCTATTCAGGCTCGCCAAATATTTTAACTGGAAGCTACTGGATTTTCATGTATTAAGTACCTAGCTACTTTTTCAAACCAAGATTACATTTCAAACATTCATTCTTCAAAAATCAATGCATGAAAGACTTGTTTAACTAACAAAACATGTCCTGCCTCAGCCTGTTTCTTTTTCTTGTATTGTGATAGCCATTTCCCATCTGAGCCTGTGTTACTTAAGTGGTCACATTTTGGAATAGGGAAGTTTCATTTTATAGTTAAAGATGATAACATGCTCCTAGTAGCTTTCTCAAGCTGATGTTTAGCAAACTTTTTTTTTTTTTAAATAAGAAGGTTTGTGTTCCTATAGTTACTTATTTAGCAACTACGCTACAGAGTACAAGGAAATCCCCACCCCACCAAGATTCATTTAGGCAATGAGCACATAATAATGCTGTCATCTGAGTTCCCAACACCCTAAGAGGTATGTGTATGCTCTTTGCTGTAAGTAAGTGAAGACTACAAAAACGTACAGTCTGAGCACATAACTTCTGTGAGGTACACAAGGGTGTGACACGGCTGTACATTTGCAACTGCAACTGTCCATGCTCGCATTCTTCTCCAACAGAAAAGAACCCCTAGGCCACTTCTTTTGATGTGAAAGGAAAACAAAACTGAAGTGATAAATCCCATTAACAGTTTTCAGCAGGTTTTGCCCCCGCCCTTTTTTTTTTTTTTAATAAATAAAATGGAGACCTTACTTAGTTTCCAGATTAAGAAGTATTATTACAAGTAGTTACAGACCCAGTTACAACCCTTAAAACACCACCAAAATGCACTACAATATTCTTTTATTTAGTTTACAGAAGAGTCTATCAGTACAGGTTGCAGAAAGAAAATGTTTAGTGCTATTTACAATTTGTTTTAAAACTCTGCTCTATACAAATTTAATTCTGATCAGTATGAACAATATTTTTGTAAATCTACTGCATATAAAGCATTTCATCAAAGCAGTAACAATGAATAAAATAACCTGATTACATTTGAATGATGCCAATCATTCGAAAAAACAATTACACAGAACATCTGTAAGAGTTGTGGACACTTAAGTACAGAACACAATGTCAACCTGTGACTCATTTTTTTTAAAGGCTAAAGCTATTTATATGGAATATTGTTCTATTATACTACACGCCAATCTATATTTAACTTCTATAGTTATGTATTTTATAAGATTTTTATTAAATATATTCTACACATATTTGTAATTTCACCCAGGAAGAATTCCTCCCCAGTGAAAAAATATAAAATCTTTTATATTTTTTTAATTTTTGTTTATTTTTATTTTTTACAGGTTTAGATGAAACTAGCTCATGCTTTAGTGCTGTGCAAATTTCTTTAGCATATCAACGTTTAAATTATTGATATGAAATAAAAGAATGGCATCCTTTTTAATTATGTATGCCTTCAAAAATCAGCTTCTGATTTTAATACAATTGCAAGCACTAATACCAAATGCAGATTACGTAAAGAAACAAAACTAGTACTATGGCAGAGGTTTTTCTTTTTGCTTTTTTACTTTAATAATTCTTTTGAAGTCTCTAATGAGTAAGCATGACACTGGACACTAAGGTACAGATGAGAAAATGACTGAAAAACACCAATTGCCAATATTCAAATACATAAAATTGATTAGTAAATGATGTTTTCTAACATTTATGCACAATAATAAAAGCCTATGAACTACAGGAAATTACCCCTCCCATATTAAGGCTAGGAAATGCACTCTCTGCACTTGTTTGTGCTGTCTGAATAAGCACTCAACTAACGTATGAGATCAGAGTGCACACAGTAACAAAAAAATCAGTTTCATCAGCCCTCTACAGAGTGCTTTTAAATTACAGGCACATAGTTTTTTTTGTTTGTTGCAGTGAAAATATATATAGTTAGACTTGGTTTAGTTAGTATTCTGTGCCAGTTCGGCCACCAAGGTTGACTTAGGTAGAATTGACTTAGCAGTTTTTCCTTTGATTTGGCCATAAGTGAGATTTTTTTTTAGTTATACTATTTTCCAGTGTTGCATTATACATTGTAGGTTACTACTAGGTGTCTCAAATATTGTTAGAGATTGTTGATGAGAAATATACTGTCAACCATATTTAGTGCAAATTGCATCTAGAAAGCTTGACTGGTTAGATCCGGTTAATGGAGATTTTTGTGGTAGCAAAATGATTCCTGCTATGGAAAACAACACATTAACTTTTCTGGAGATTGAATTCTTTCAAGAACTGATGTACTGTATTATTCAACGAACAAAAAGCAGGAATTAAAAAAAAAAACCCCCACAATGGAAGTGTTCATAGATCTTTCTCTCTCTCAAAAAAAAAAAAAAAAAAAG
>WAAD01006007.1:275655-291049 GCA_013389945.1 Fregata magnificens
CTGTAACATCAGCTTCATGTGAAAAATATCAAACTTAAAACATTTTAAATCCAACAAGGTAGTTCTCACAATGCTGCCTTTGTGAGCTTTAGTAATACAAAATAACAAAATTGGAGATTTCCACAATTTGTTCTGCTTTTTTCTGAAACTAAAATGATGATTTTCACATTCTGATTTAAGTATACCAACACAGTGCTGTATTTATGGTTTTAGCACTGTAGTATATTTATCAAAACTTCTAGTCTCCTTGAAATGAAATGATTCTCTGTTGCTTATTATATTTAGCAGATTCTCATTGCCAGATTCAATAATCTGAACTTTGACTTCTTCCAATTACGGGGGGGTGGGGGGTATTTTTACAAGTTCTTTACATAACTCCAGTTTTGCTTCCTCTCTCCAACTCCCATGATTAAGCATTTTTCTTGATTATTTTTCTGAGAGATGTAAGGCAAAGATGCACTGTCTCAGTTTTGTCCTCCCCCCGTTATAGAGGAAAAAAGTTAGTGATAAATGTAACAAGAATTTAACCCCAAATACACAAATCATTCTGACTTGAGTAGAATTTGTCCTCTGAAAATCAATTTACATCTTCTATTTTCACATACAGTGCACCAAGGCATTTTAAGTGAATAAATGAATAACAAATGCCCAATAAATCTGAAGGTAACTGAAGAGGAAAATGCCTCTATTTTAATCACTACAGCATAGATTCAAAATTCAGTAATAAAAAACAAACAAACCTAGTATTTGGTTACTACATGCATTCAACAGGCTACAACATTGCTATTAAATCATGTTCATTGCCTATGTATTTGAAAAAATGCAGGTTATGATTAAAACACAGGTGTAAGCATATGGAGGGATACACAGCTCCATAAGCTTCTTTAAAGTAGCTGTACTTTAGGAAAAGCCATCTCTCTATAGAAAGACAGATCTGAAAGTTGCTTAGTTTACTGGAAACACTGCCTGTGCCTGCAACTAGAAGCTACTGATAGCTTAAAGTCTGACAAGGATGAAGTATTTTGGGTACTTCATTCTGTGATACAACGGAAAACTGCAGAGCATATTAACAGTCTGTTAAACTCAATGGAAAAGGATTGTCTTCATGACATAAACTCTTAAGAAGCCATTACAGAAAGAGTGAAATATTACAAACTAATCACATTAGGGACATCTTTCATAATATCAAGACACTTGAGGAGACTTGATTAGTGAGCTGTGGAGATTAATTATTTACAGTAATCAAGTAAAAGTATGCTAATATTTCTATTAACTAATTTCAGCTAGTAGTTTGAATAGTTCACACAAGTTCTAATTAGCAATTTCCAGCTTCTTGCTTGGAGCAAGAAGACATGACAGAATCTGAGCACCCTAACCTGCGCTCAGTAATCCTTTCTTGCTCTTGTCTTCGTTCCTTCACCCCTTTCTCTCACTTAAACTAAGCTTTTATTTAATTCCTTTCCCATCTGTTTAATTCCACTTTTATTCCAGATTTTCTGTTGTCAGAATTTACTTTTCAGCCACTCTTTTGGTATGTGTATGGCACAGGGTGGGTTGGCTTCCCTTCCCCCCTCCCCAATAAATAAGGAAGTAAAACGTTGCTGATTACCATTATCTAACAAGAAACGGAGAACTGTCAATTATGTATTACCTCCCTAATTAATATTATTTCAAACGCAAACTGCAGACCAAATATTTAGCTAAAGGATGAAATTTCCTGTTGGAAGCTGAACAACAGACTCTGCCAAGCTAGCTAACTCCCCAACCCTTCACACAGGCAGGACACAACAAAACAGTGTGGCTCAAGCACCGCAGGCAAGAGTGGCACAGTAAGCTTTACAGAGGGGTCTGTTTAACTTTACCACTTCCAATGCCATTAGCTCTACTGTTCTTGTAGCGACAGTCCATTCAGAGAAGCTGGCAAAAGAGACGGTTTCTTTAAAATAAAACTTTCCACTCAAAAGCCAGTTTTTCCTATCAATTTGTCATTTTTTTATGCTTCTTAGTTTAAAGAAGTCTCAAATCCATAAAACACCACGTAGACGTGCAAGGTTACAACTAGAACATTACAATGTCATTTTTAAATGTGAACAAAAATGGACTCCTGTTAAAAAAGAAAACACCAAGCTGTTTCTTTGGAAACTTTCATTTTACTAGTTGATAAAGTGACTTTCAGTACACTGTAAGTCCAAATTCCAGTCAATATTTCCTAATCACCTAAAGCAAATAAAACACTAACTGCTATAACTCCGTTATAGAGAGCTGCAGATAGAAAAGCTTAATGGAACTGTATTATAACAGCATAAGAAACTAAATATTGTATTTAGCAAGAAATTCCCTCTCCCTTCGACCCCTCTCCCTCCCCCTTAAAAAATAACTAGTTCACTTAGGGTTACATCTAATGAACACCACAAACTGAAGTAACAGTCTTTTCAGGTGGCTTCATGAATTGCTGTTCCGCTTTCAGCTGCATAATCTTACTGCAGATAACTTCATTAGTACTGAAGTAAGCCAATGTTTTAGGTACTCTTTTTCTTAAAACAATACAGCAACAAAACGATCTTTGAAAAACACTAATATACATGTAAGATATCCTTAGGGTAAAATCAAGATGACTAAATTGCAATGCATGAATGAAGAAGAATGAACTAAAATGCCCTGAACCCAAGTAAGCGTTCAAAAACCATAGACCTGAGTTAATGCAAGAGTCAACAGCATGCAGCTATTATTTTTCAGCTTAACTCGTTAAACAATATATTAAATATATTAAATATTCAAAGTTGTTTTGGATTTAGACAAATGTCACTAAAGGAAACAAGCACTGGTGGTCAAGAGCAACACCTAGAGATGAATGGCAAAGAAAATCCCATTTAGCTATCCCTGCCTGGAAAATGTAGGGTAACACTAGCATCTCTAATTGCAGAGATGATCCAAGACTTAACATTTGTCTTTCAACCCTACTCCAACTGCTACTAGCTGCACTCATTGGCACCTGGTAAACATAGAAATTAAAGAGTGAATAAAAATTTCAGAGTTCTCCCAGCTGAATTGACAATGATCTCGTTTGTATATATAGCAGCATTAAAAATTGATTTATATGGAGAGTAAATCAATTCTAAAAGTACATCACTAGCCAACATCAGTAATGGTAGAAAGCGAATCAATGGCTATATCATCCCAGTCACTTTTTCATGGTAAGATCACCATAAGCAGTCCAGAAATATTCTTTGCAGGTTCACCTTAACTTTAAATACATTTTGTTGGTGATTTTGTATTATAGTTGCGTCTCTGTATTGCACTCAAGTACCAAATGCATGAACAATCTGAACATACAGAGAAAGCAGAAGTATTAATTTATTTTTAAACTGGCACAGAGAAGAGAGTCTCACTTTGTTTAGTCATTGATACAGTTGATATTCACACTGGCAACTTTTATCTATGAAAGGAAAGATTATTGTTACAAATTTGTGTCATATCTCTATCAAAGACACCCATCAAAATATGTAATTGTGGGGAAAAACTTGCCACAAGGGGGCATAGTTGAACTGCATTTCCTTAGCATATGACGTGATGCCATTTACTTTTGTTTTCGCATAACTATGCAATTGTATCCCTGGGAGAGCACTGGACAGCAAGAATGCTTCCCCTCATTCTCATTCATAGGGTGTCTCCTTCATTGCACTAAGATTTGAAGTATTGTTTAACCAATTATCATAAAGTTTATCAAACATTTTAAAATACTTCAGACATTTATGAAATAGCTTAGCAGCATAACAGAGGTGGAACAAAATATTCCATTTAGAAAGACAACAAATAAAAGCAGCATTACTGTTTCTTTATGAAAGAGGAGACTCGACCTAGCAGATGGTACCTTGCAAAGTTTAACAACTGGTGGTAACAAGATGGAAAAATACACAATACAATACAATGTCACTCTATGCAGAGGAAAAATAGTATATAGCAAGCCATACTGTGATCTTGAACAGTAAAGTAGTATTTACTGCACTGTAAATAAATATCCCCTTTGCCTGGCTGTAACATGCGTAATGAAAATTATTTTCGTACCTCCTAATGTCACATTGCCATGAAGAAACCTCCCTTGATAAATAAGCCGCAAGATATTTGGACTGCTGACTTGTTCTTCTTCCCAATCTGAAAAGCAGTGAGAGAGTTTTCACAGTTACATTGTAATAAAACCATCTTTTGTTATTTCTCGCACCTTTACCAAAGAAGAAAACTAAGAACAGGACTCTTTTGCGTGAAACACTAAAGAGAGAGCATAGGCTGAAGATACAGAAAGAATTCAAGGCTAGCACTCCTAAAATCTATTCTTAAATTTTTTATTTGACATTGGGCATTGAAACACATAATTTTATGCCTGCAAGTATAAGTATTACTAACTTACTTCACAGATTACATGAGATATTTAGTACATATGCAAGTCCCACATAAAATATTTCATAAATGCAAGTTGCTTCCTGATGCTTAAAACTTGGCTAAAATTGCCTTAATTTCTTCCCGTTCAGAAGATTCTCAAGCCATACCCCTCCTCACCAGCTAACTGTCTAACTGGAGCTGTTCTCCAGCAATGGGAAGCAGCCACACACACAGCGGAAGCACGTGTGATGGGTCATTTGAAATGAGATTCTCAGATCACAGCACTGAAAACGCTCTGCAGGCTGCTCAGCCGTGTTCGATGATGGCCAGATCCAACCAGTTAAATGTCCAGAGGGGCAGTGACCTGAGCAGCCACGAACGGTCACTGCAGAGAGCCTGAACAGAGGGCTCTCACAGAGCAGACACTGACTGATACAGTTTAAGGAACTTCTCAAAGGACAATCTGTAGATATTTTTATGTGGCAAACAGTGATTCGGGAAAAGCAAGCATGCATTTTCCTATAATGCATTTCCTATAATGCTTAAGCTGTCATAAATAATTCATGAGCTTAAATGATCTTTTCCTACTCTTTTACTGTTCCCTGTCACAATGTGAACAACAAATAAATCTGTGCTTTCAGAACAAATATCATAAAACCTTGAAATGAATTTAAATGGGCTCTCTGGGAATACAGCATCTTCTGTTTCTTAGCTGACCAGATATCTGGCAACAGCTGTTCACAAATGTTCTCTTTCTGCTTTTGTAGTGTTTATACACCAAAATGAATATTCAGCAAGGGATCGCGACAGGCAACAGAAACCAACCTGTTCACTGGGAACATACAATTAACATACAGGCAGTGGCAACTGGCACCACAAACGGAGAAGAACTGAAAAGCGGAGGAGGGGAAGCATTTAAAACAAAAGCCATGGCTTTGGAGAGTGTACGGAGAGGCATCTGGGGCAAAAAAGCAAGCAGGCAGAGAGGCGGGCAGCAGGAGCCATCGCAGGAGGCAGGGCTGGTATCAACAGCAGAGGCTGCAATATCCCCGGGTGCTGCCATGTGCCTAGTTTATAAGATTAGATCAAATAAGGCAACCAAAGCTATTTGAATTTCAAGTATTTCCACTCAGGGTCTGATTCAATTGTCTTGCAATTCAAGCACATGCCCTTTTTTGCTATGCTGTGAAGTGGGCTACGTTAAGGATCTGAATTATCACACTGCTAGGGTAAACGGTTTTTTGGAAGATACAAAATTTTTTTTTTTTTTTTTTAAAACTCCATACAGTCTGAACTCCACTATACTATGGCTGCAAAGAGGAGAAGTTCAGCCAGTCTACAGTGCCACAACAACGTAAAACAGCGACCAAAAGAAGACAGACTATATTTTGGCACAGGTATTTGCTCATTGTTAAGCTGCCAATTTACCCATCCTTTTAAATTTTGTTTCTTGGCTGGCAGTCTGAAACATTTCTTTCTGACATGATTTCAAATTTTAATTTCCACTGATGACTAAGCGAGCCAAGGAGAAAATACTTACGTATGACTTTTTTTTTTTTTTTTTTTTTAAAGTTCAGCAGATAATTGCTGTACAAGAAAAAAGTTAATATTATTTAAAAGAAAATGGGGGGGGAAGAGAACAGGTAACCTACCTAGATGATATACGTTCATATAAATTTGGCATTTTCCACTACAAGTCAAGAGATCCTTAACTAACAACTGTATTGCCAAAAGAGGGGAGCAGAAGTTTGCCTTAATCCTGTCAGCATGTGACTGAGGATATTTCATGACTTTTTTTCCCCCCAAGATCATGACAAGTCAAAATGGTGGTAAAAACAATCATTTCATATCATCTCTATTTCAAGGAAACTTTAGTCCTCATCAAGATTTCTCAGTCCTGAACACAGCTAGTGGGCTAGTGTTCGTAAAAACCTATACACTATTTTGAAGTAGATTTTTCCTCAGTCTTTTAAATTGACACTATTCTTCTTTGCACAGTCAATTAAATATTCATCAAGATTTAGAGCACTCCCTTGGGACAACAGGTATTTGAACTGAGGCTTCCATGTCTAGTTCTACTTTTCTTTAAAAAAAAGGAGACTTTAAAGCCTGGGTTTCTTCCCAACTCTAAACTCAGAATCTGCAGCCTTCAAGCTCATCACAAGACTGGGAACATGAGACCACATGTTCAGGAATAAACTTGAGTACGAAAAAAAACCAGTTCTGCCTTTACTAATTCAGACAAAAAGTACACAAAGAACATTTGGTCATGACAACTATGTTGTAGGCATACATTAAAATATGTACAGTAGCTACACAGATGCTGCATCAACAAGATTTCTTAGCGTAAAAGTGTTTTACATCTATATCTAACACTTCAGAGGACTAAAAACCTCCTCCGTTACATATTTTACCAAATACATAATGCTGCATCCCAGCAAAACAACAAGCAAACAAGTCCCCTGAAACCCTGTTCTTCCTGACCTCAAAGACTGGTTTAAGGCCGAAAATATGGATTACCAACACTAACTTTTTGGCATGAATTCTCATCCACCACACCTCTTTGACAAAGGCACCACAGAAACAGATATTGCAGTGTTTTAGTTTGTGTAAATAGTAGTCTTTCTTAACATCAAAACAGTAACCCAAATGAAGTCCTGTACCAAAGGAAGCATTTTCTTTCATCATATGCAATGCTATGTCTGTGTTTTGGCTATTTTCCCATGAAATCATAGTCAGGGAGAACAGAAGCACTTTGTTTTTGTGGAACTATTCACATATGTGAATACACATCTTAAGTTTTCAATTCCAGTTTCCAAAGCTGGTATTCCTGCATAACACCAAATATATTCATACAAACAACTTCAGTTCCCCTCAGTCTTTTAATGTCTCTTAAAATGTTCTTTAATATTTGATTTTCTCTTAGAAAAAATATCATTGTTGCAGGTCCTTTCAAAGATAAGGCATTAAGGAAGAAGTACTTTAGACTCAATTTCACTAATGCATTCCTGTGACATGCCATGTTTTACATTAGCTGTCCTCACATAAGAGGTTTTATATCTCCAACATTTCCTCACACTTACTAGATCCTCTAACAAGACTGATCAAGAAAAGTGTCTAAAGATAGGGGGAAAGAAGTACTTCAGTTTGGAGAAGCAACTTTTAGAAATAAAGTCCAGACATCTAAAAATCTGCCCAGGGGAAAAGAAGGCAAGACGACAATTGTATTTCTATAGAAATCTATGCCCAGATACACAATAAACATACTTAATTTGAACGCTGAGAACAGAGATCCGTTTATTGACACTTTAGCCTGAAAATACAGGAAAGCTTCTAGCTCACCAGTTAAAAAGCCAAAGCCACACAGCTACTCACCCATCGGCCAGTTGTCATACACATGTTTTGCGATATCTGCAGCAGAGTCATTCGGTGAAAACAGGAACTCTTTTGTTTTCCCACTTACCAAAATGAGGCGCAAATTTATCTGTTAAAAAAAAAAAGGCAGTATTAGGAAAGTATCCAGAGAAGACTTAAATTGTTATTTTTTTTTTTAAAGTTACTAAAAAGTTGCCATTGGTTCTAGAAGAAGATTGATCCAAAATGATTTGAGAAAACAGTTTAAGATGGTGTTAAAAATAGGGTCAAAGAGGTAATAAAATTTTGTTTGTTTACACATAATCTAGGAAGATTAAATTCTAACAGCTGGCATTTTTGATGACTAGCACCAGAAGATTCTGATAGGTAGTGACTGAATCAACTGTGCCATTAAAAAAAGCTTTCAGCAGAGTATAAACAAAATTCCAGCCAAGACACACTGGCAACATATCTTCTTGAATGAAGAGGAAAAATATGAACCTGAAAAATTAACCCGAACAGAGAGCACTAAAAATATCAAAATCTGCACCTGAATAGCCTGTGAGCCTCAGTAAAAGCCCTAGCACACTCCCTCCAGTATAGAATCATAGAATCATAGAATCATAGAATCATTAAGGTTGGAAAAGACCTCTAAGATCATCAAGTCCAACCATCAACTAACACCACCATGACTCCTAAACTAGCCCCTGGAGTGCCACGTCTACACCTTTTTTGAACGCCTCCAGGGTAGACGACTCCACCACCTCTCTGGGCAGCCTGTTCCAATGCCTAACCACTCTTTCAGTAAAGAAATTCTTCCTGATGTCCAATCTAAACCTCCCCTGACGCAACTTGAAGCCATTTCCTCTCGTCCTATCGCTAGTTTCTTGGGAGAAGAGTCCAGCACCCGCTTCCCTACAACCTCCCTTCAGGTAGTTGTAGAGAGCGATAAGGTCTCCCCTCAGCCTCCTCTTCTCCAGACTAAACAGCCCCAGTTCTCTCAGCCGCTCCTCATAAGACTTGTTTTCTAGTCCCTTCACCAGCCTCGTTGCCCTTCTCTGGACACGCTCCAGCACCTCAGTGTCCTTCTTGTACTTGTATGATATTTGTCAGCCCTGATCTCACCCACTGGCACCTCCTACAAAACACCAGGGAGTCAGACAGCATCCTTCCTCGGTCCCAGGTGCCACAGAATGTAAATCCCTCTGCCAGTCTTCTGAACCCAAAATTTTGTTCCACCATTGCCTTTCACTACAAGCAAAGTGGTTGAGATCCACATGCAATACAGTAATAATACCACATCATAGTTTTTCTATCATCGATTTCCTTTATCTAACCATCAGCATCTTCAGCCATAATTTTCCTCTCTTCTATTTGCAAGTTACTGAATATAATTCCTCTTCCATAAAGCATTAAAATAACCTGTATAAAGAGCTCACTATGACATTACTTACAATGCAAAAGAGATTAAATTTTGGCTCCTCAAGCAACTGCTAGCAAGGTGACAAAATGTGTTTGGGTAGCTAGCACTTACCAATGCCCATGGCAAGTAGGAGTCTAGCTGCTTTTGTGTTTTGGCCTACAAGCCTAAATTGCATCAACTTTTAGCAAGGCTTTAGCATACTAACTGCTTGGATACTTTTTTCCAAATCACACTCTCGAACTGTGGCTCTCATTTTAAGTTAAGTTGCAACAAAGCTTTCCTTGTTGGAATTAAGTAAACTGTTTTCTAGCTCAAATACCAAAGGAAAAATTTACAGTGATGCCCAAGTTCTCAAGACTTCTTCAGGGTCAAAAATCTCAGCACATCATATCCACTGAACATGACAGCCCTGCCTCAGTTACCGACTCACCACTTATTTCAGAAGCTCTCCAGACAGATTGTCTATTCTCTCTTGAATGCTTTGGTTTGGATTCATCCCACCCATCTTATAGCACCTAATGGAGGTATCCAAATTACAATCTTTATCATCCTGCACACTTCGAGGTCAATGACGAAAACAACCCCTCCAAAAAGCAATTCAGCTTCTATTTCAAAGTGTAGCAAGGATAACAAGAGTTAGCATAAAAGGGCTAGATTCTCCTCCCTGTCCCCATGCTAACGCCCTTCAAAATTATGAGTTCTGCCATTAGCCCAGGAAAGAAGCCAAGTGGTAGCTGTCTCTGAGAAAGCACCACAGCCACTGTAAGAGTATCGTTACATACCAGGAAATCACGAAAAAACTTAAGGGAGAGAAGCTGCAGGAATGCTGTTTAGTCAAAGACAATTATTCATAAAATTCAGAACACATCTGGCTATAAATATTAAAGTTCCGTTTTCTCTGATATTTCCAGAATGATTAAGAAATTCTTTTCAGATCTCATCAAGATTTAGCAGAAAAAGCAGACCAAGTTCCACTATTCCTGTTTACTCCAAAAACCTGACTACTGCAATGAATTACAACTTCAAAATGTTATGCCTAAATTTGGCAATGGCCAGACTATGTCCACTTGTTGTTTTGCTTATATTGCCTTTCAGTTTCAGTAGTTCCCCCCCCCCTTAGCTGTCTCCACCTGTGTATGTATAGACAACGCTTACATATATGGTTTCTTTAGCTGGACTACCCAAGACAAGCTCTTCAAGCTTTCTATAGTGAGATATCCATTTCCCCATTCATCCTAGGAGCCTGTCTCTGCACATTTCAATTTCTTCTCTTTTCTCCTCAAAACAGATTACTATTTCTGAAGCACACTAAATGATGTCTCATCAGATGCTTGTATAATACCACCAGTAATTTCCTCCGTCTACTGGAAACATCTTCTGTGATTGTGTCCCAAGAGCACATAAACCTTCTTCATAACGGCACCATGCAGTTTGCTCAGTTACTTCGTACCCTTCTCTACTTCGATCCTTTCAATTATTCACCCTCCAAGCTTATAACTGACGTTTGGGCTGTAATGCCCTAAAGCACAAGGCTCCAAGTTTCATCCCACTCCTATTACTCCATCCCTCCCAGGGAAAGGAGGCTAGGTGGAAAGAAGTATTCTGCACCACAAAGATGTTTCAGATCTCCCCCATATCTGGGCCCGTGGCCTGTGAAATCCCCCAAAAATTTCAGTGTAACATTTCTATCTCTCTACGTTGAGAGCATTTTTCAAACTTCATGTCATCAACAAATTCTAGCAGCAAGATCCGTTTACATGTACCTTTGTACCTTTGTCATTAAACAAATCAGGAAGCATAAGAGTGATCTGACAACTGATCCATAATGATTCCCATAACAAGCTCTCTCTGAGCTGGTTTCCCCCTCCTCTCAGCTAGGTCCTTTATGTTAGGCCCTTACGCACACTCACAATTTCTCTATTAAATCCTAATTTCTCCTATTTAAACAACAGTTTGCAATACAGCACCACATCAGTTACTATGTACATATTCAGATGAAACTATAAAAATGTCTATGTAGAAAATAGGATCAAAAGTCAGCTTGCCACACTCCGACTTTCAGAGGCGTGGTGTACTGCACTCCATTCCACTTTCTCTATACCTCATTATCTTTAATTATCCTTTAAGCATTAATGCATCTCATTACACCACCAACATACTGCCAAAAATTTAGGAGGTTTAGACTGCCTCACAATCTGTTATTGTACTTGGGAATGGGCCTCCTGTTTAAAAAACAAACAAACCAACCAACCCCAAATATTCAGCGGCAGTGCTTGCTGTAGGCACTAGTAGTGAGGAGCTTCTTCACCAGCAGCCCTCCTGCCTCTCACTCACATCCCCTTGCATCCATTTCTTCTACTGTAACTGGCTCCTGAGACTCTCCCTTAGCTTGCTCACTCTGGCCAAGCAGTCCCCCAACTCTGATTTTATGCAGGTTATCTAAGGATTTCTTTTCCTTCATCTGTGTGTAGTTTATCTGTGGTGGGGATTACCTGTTTTGAAGATCTTAACACTTTCCTAGGCAGTAGACAGAACACCAAACCATCAGCTCCCTAGAACTGTCTGATTTGGATCCTACAAGGAGATGATTAAAAAAAACCCAGAAGTTTAGTCCTGCTCAGCACTTAAAATATATTAGGGCACAACATTAATATAGAACTAAAGTTATTCTTCAGCTAGCATATCATTAAGACGACACATTTCTTTTTATTCTCACTAGTGAGTTTTGAGATTACCAGGTACATTAAAGTGAATACAGAATCACAGAGAAATAACCAAAACTAACTTGGCTTCCTGGAAAATTTGATTAAGTCATACTTCTGCAGTTAATATACAATGTAAAATCAATATAAGCAAGGGGTGGGGTGGGGTGTGTGAAAAATGTTAGTTCCTTCTTTCCCTCCCCCTCCCCAAGATGGATAACTTAATAGTACTGACATTTTTTGTTGCTGAAGAGCATTTCTTACAGTCTTACTATGAAATATAAAAGGCATATCAAGATAAACTACTAATTTTACAGGGTATACTATAAAGTATGTGTAAAATGCAGGAGGAATATTTTTATTTAAAAAAAAAAAATATCACCAAATATCAGCAGAAGCCCAAAATAAATCCTTAAATCAGTCAAGCAGATGTTGCATCAAGTGCAAGGAAACAGCTGCTCTAATGAAAGGTTAAAATATTTTCTTATTTATAGTACAGCATGCCACTGACATTTAGTTTGCATGTTTGTCTATACATATATGCACATATATATAGAAGATATATATATCTTTATATTTCTTAATCTTGGCTTGAAGGAATCTTAGTCTTGAGTTGCACATCACACTACCTCAAAGGGTTTGAAGTAAAGAATCCCAAAACTTGCCTTTAAATTTAGAGTCTAATCTCATTCCCCTCAAGAGCATTGGGAAATTTAATGGCTTGCAACTGCTGTACTACTTATTCTGCAAGCTTGAGAACCCCACTTCAAACAAACTGTAGGGGATCTGAAACAAACCTTTCTGGCAAAATGCCACTAATGAAAGTTCATATCTAAAAGAAAAAAAAAAAAAAAGAGCATTTGTGTATACACATTTACTCAAAAGAAAGTGCAGGAAAAAAAAAATCTTGGTTAGGTGGAGAAGTTTTGACACAAAAGCAGCAAGTTTTAATTTTTCAAGTTATGAAAGGATTCTTAGTGGTCTTAGCTACCTTGCATCCTATTTCCTATGTTAGAAGTTAGCAAGGAAGTTTTTTCTGTATCCCTTGTATGCTTAAAGCCCTTCCACCTATTCTTGTCAAGAGTCTTGGTCCCAAGACACTTTCACGATTCTCGTGGCCCTGGCAAGTTTGCTCTTCCANTCATATCCTCACACTTCTGCATTATAGCACCAGCTGCACTGTCACTGATAAAAGTACTTAAGAAGAGCCACAGTATCAGAAGTAGGTTTAAATACAATTTGTGGACTACATCCCCTCTGCACGGTTATATAACAGCACATTCTGTTTGTGATCTCAAGCATGCAAACCTCGCCCTCTCTCCCCCCCACGCCACAGCCAACACCAATCTCATAACTACAGCTCCAGTAACTACCCCACCAGTTGCATCACATACACAATAAAGAATTTCAGTGGAGATTATACACTGTAAACCACCACCACCCCCCCAAATAAAAAAAAAAAATATATATATATATGCAAAGATTGTAGTAATAACCATGACCACAACTTTTGGAACAGAAAACTGGGTCACACATGCAGATGTAGAATAAGTTGTGTTTTGTTTGTTATAGGCATCTGCAAGAGTTTGTTCATTAAGTCACAACTACAGAATGTCTTCGTGACACAGTGCTTCTAATTTCACAGCTAAAGTTAAATAAATGGAAATTCACTTAAACATTACAAAAAGAGAAATTTACAACCTACATGATGTTTCTTGATGTTTAACTGACTTCCCATCTATTCAGTTAAACAAGTTATTTTGTTATAAATTTTACGGTCCAGTAGCAGCTTAAGATTCCTCCCATTTTACAATTAAAATGCAGAGGAGGAAAGTGTCATATTACCACATGCTATACAATCCCAAGTTCAAACTAACTGCTTTTCTTCAGCGGTTTAAGATTGAAATACATACACAAGACTAGGTTCTTCTCCTTTTCTTAATAGATGTGAAATTGAATTAAAACCTAACGATGGACCAGAAGGGAAAGCAACGAGGTAAGAGCATTCAGAAATATAGACTGAAGTTTCACTTCTCAAAATCCAATACATTTACTTCCTAGTTCAAGTTCATAATTGTAAGAAATAAGTTTGCTCTCCAAAGACGCATCGAAGTTTCCTAATGACTCTAGGCCAAAGAGAAACCTCACAGCACCATGCAGTACACTTCACTGACTGAATTCCACCAGATTCACATAAGAGGTTGAACCAAGCCTGAAGAAGAATATAAGTGAAACAACAGCACTACACAGGCCAAGTCAGCAGGGACCTGCAGGTTCTAGACTCCAGTTCACTCCTACGGTAGATATATCATCTCATGTAATCCCTTCTCGAAATGTATCCACCTGCATATAATGAAGAATTTCAGTTTTTACACTCCCTGGAAGGCTGCTCAAGAACCTGACTGTCCCATTGAGTGGAGCGAGCTTCTAACTCCCAGCATAAGTTTATTCTTGGACAGGTTACATTCACTGATGCCAGACCGACTTTGTGCTTTACTTTTAACAGGCTTTTTTTCCCCTCCTTGGGGTTTTGATGGCTTTCTTCTACATCTGCAGACAAGGACACACTTTGCTAAAATAAATAAGCAAAGGTTTTCCTCATTAATAGGCTGGCCCTTGGTGTGATCACTGTCTTCAAAGCTCTGTAGCACATCAACAGAGGTTAAGGAAACTGGGCTTGGTTAGCCTGGAGGCCTGATGGGCACCTATTAGCAGCCTTCCTATGCCGAAATTACCAAGACAACAACCTCTTTACTGAGGTCCAAGACAGAAGAGACAATAGTCATAAATGGAAACAAGAGGCTTTGAACTGTGGTAAGAAAAAAAGTTTTCCCCCTGAGGACATCAAAGCAGTGGAAGAGCTCACCCAGAGGCGCTTTGGAAGCTCTGTCCTTGGGGGATTTCAAGACCCAATCGACAAAGCCCCAAGCAACCTGGTCTGAATTCAGCGGTGACCCTGCTTCCAGCAGGAGGTTGGGCTAGAAATTTTCTCAAGGTCCTTTCCAAAGTGAATGATTCTACAGTTCACTTTAATCTGCATCTGCTTTAGTTTCGATTCATTTTTCTTAAGTATGCACGATCAGAATTATACATAATATTTCAGGAATTTATAAAATTATACTAGAACCTCCTTAAATTGACTGCAAATGCCTCTCCATTTTCCATACAGCCCTCACAACTGTCTCACATTTGCAATGCAGTAATCTTGCAATGCTCTTCTCTAGTCCAGTCATTTCCATCACATAAGCCTTCAAGCTTGCATTACAAAATACTGCTTTTAACCCCCCATGATGTACAGGATATTTTTATATTAATGCAATTAATTTTGTTCCTATTAATTCAGTCTTTAAGATGAACCAATCTTTTCCATACAACACCATGATCATCTTCTGTACTACTGGTGCCTCCAAATTTTCATCATCAACAAATTTCATCAGCATACTGATTTTCGTTGTGTCAGTGGCATAAATCATAGAATCATAGAATCATTAAGGTTGGAAAAGACCTCTAAGATCATCAAGTCCAACCATCAACTAAC
>WAAD01006007.1:299668-331909 GCA_013389945.1 Fregata magnificens
TAATTTTCTAGCTAATTACTAAGTTACAGTTACAGGACAGTAGTAGAATTGTAGATATAACTATTTCTTACAAAGGGTCTAGCATATACTCACAAGACAGTATAGAAAATACAGCTGCTCTATAGGAAAAGAATGAAAGTCCACATAGTCAGAACTATTTCATTCTTCCCAGTAGTTTGGGAGACAAATCATGACACAAAGCTGAAAGGAGGATCTGGCATTTAGAAAGAAAAGTGCATTTGTCATACAAAACAGCTATCAAGAAAACTATTGTCTTAAGCTACCCATGGCTTGGGCGACTATTCAACTGAGAGTCAATCAGCATCAACCTGCGACTAGTGATACTGTCACTTAGTGGTGCCATACACAGCTATGGCATCATCTGCTTTTCATATTAACATTCCCATTCAGAAATTAGTTTTCAAAGAACATAATGAATTCTCATGTGCATATAACTATTTCATTGATTACTTCAACAGGCAAGACTGCTTACTTACAATAAACAGCCTATCAAATTATACAAAATAAGTGTTGCATGAACACTGTGCAGTGTTTACACTACAAATCAAGGATCTGAGTAGCTGGATAAGTGTACTGTGCCAGATACTGTCTAGGATCTAAACATCACCATGTTACAGGAAAGTTCAATCTTGTCATCTTGGAAATACATTTGTTAGTGTGTCGGCTAACTGACAGGTGAGTACTACCTGGGACATTTTGGTTCTGATTTAGTCTAAATAACTGTAAGTGATGCTCAAAAATTATTATTTTTTTAAATTTAAAACTTTATTAAAAGGTTTGAAACTACTACAAAGCAACTAAACAAGGCAGCCCAGAGAAGAATGACAAAGGAAACTGGTAGAAGTGGAACAAGACAACAGGCTACAAAAACTTGTAAAACCTGGAAACTGTCTCCCTGGAAAAAAACAAACCAACCAACCAAAAAACCCAAAGCAAAACAACAACAGCAAAAAAAAAAACCACGCCAAAACAAACCTAACCCAGTTCCAGACTGCAAAGAACACAGGAATAACATCAGCAAGGGAAACAGAACAGCAGCAAAAGGAAGAAAATCAAGTACAATGGTGATGAATATGGCATGGAATGAGACTGATGGCCATCAGCTACAATCTTTGTAAAGCTACATAAAGCCTATGAAGCTCTAAGTCATGAAAAGTAACTGGCCACAAATATTCATGGCCAAGTGGTTAAAAATAAGTAATACCAAGGTAGCAGTTGTCTGAGCCTCTCAAGTTGCAAACGCTTCACAAAAATATCAGTTAAATATACCTAACATGCTATGCCCCAAATAAAAGCTTGCCCAAAGCACCTCTGAGCCAAAGGTTTTGAAACTTTTAGTCAAATATCAAAGGTTATACTCTATCCTGGCAAAAACAAGTTTCATATTTTAAGAACTGCAGCACAGAGAACTGTAACAGACAGTAACCAAAACTTCTCTCTTCAAAACCCATGGTATTTTGGACCTTTCCAATACATGCCTCAAAGGTAAGATTAAAAAGTTTAATTAGCTTTTCATGCAAGTACTGAACCAGCTGATCATATTCACCTTCCTCCCCAAGTGCGTCAGTAAAATCATCAGGGTACTATTTGCTCTCTGAAGAAGAGACCATTATTGTGATTACCTGCTAACAGTCAAATCTCAAAAGCCTTGGTGTCATGTTCTTAAAACAGTGTAAGAAAGATCGCATGTATGCTCTTACGTTAAGCAGCATAGACCTCACAGTCCTGCACCCATCCAAACTCTGGAACAGAGAACACATCCGTTCTCCATTTTCCTTTCCTTAGATGTGAAGAGAATGGGCTTCATCCATAATAAACTAAAATCCTTACATTAAGAAATGTAATATTATTTACATTATGAACACTTATATACACGATATTGGGATACATAACAGATTAACAACACACTAAATATCAAAACAAGAATAAGCCTCCATAAAGGTAGTCTATAAAAATCAGTGCAAGAGAAGGGCAAATGATCTGAACTTCCAAACAGAGATCAAACCCAAGTGTATGTAAGAAAATAGATTAAGTAGTGAAAAAGTGACTAGTGTTGTTAAAATACACTGGTGTTTTAAGTATTATCTGGAACACATATATTGAGTCAATCTGGTTGCGTTTTAATGAAAAATAACTCACATTCAATGCCACTATGAAAAATTAAGATACATTACCTGTAGAATTCAGTTTCATTAATAGTGTGAGTCTACATGCAATATTAATAATTCGTGCTTTCACAAAGATAAAAGAAAACCAAGACAGTATTTCAATCCTACATTCTAGAATGCTTGTCAGCTCACAAGTTTAAACTTCTCTTAAACTTATGAAATACTCCTTTGCAACTCATATATTATTGGCATTTTGCAAATGACACCTCTACCTTTCCCCATTAAAGCCTCTGCTAAATAAACAAAAGAGCAAAGTCCATATACAAGCAAACACTTCCATAATTGTTAATTACAGTATTACTTCTCAGTATAAAAACTACCTATGGAGAATACTAACTTTCAGATGGATCTCGGCACAGTGTACTTCAATGCATGGCAAAACTGCCCTATGTAATCAGTTATTACACTACAGCATTAAGAATCTCAAAGTCAACCCAACTAAATCTACCCCAATTTGAGAAGTTTCCAAAATATTAAATTTTGCTACATCTAACTTTTAATGCAGAATTTAAAATTAAGGTAAAACAAGATATGAGGAGTACTTTGTCATTTTGGAACATTTTGGTGAAGTTATAAAGCAACAACAAAACTGGGTGGGTGGGAAGATAAAAAGTTGTTTAGAACTTTTCTTGCCTCTTGTGATTAAAGTGAAGGAATAAAAAAATACCATCAAAGATCAATCCAAGCACCTAACATAGCCGGCGTCTTATTTTCACACAACCCTATTCTGGATATCTCAGAGAAAGGAGTAAAATCTTTATGGGGAGTCTCAGGTCCATAGTGCCATAACTGAAGGCTGTTTTCCTGCCTTCAATGACTGTTTTTGGCTCTTGAAAATTAACAGCTCTGTTTCACATAAGTCATGACAATCATTTTCGCAATGATTCTTAGTCAATTACATCTTTTGCCTCATTAAAACAAACTAGTAAATTCTACTGAACACTTACCTAACACAGCCTCTATGCTCTTTAATCTTGCAATTCATCTGCCTCACTCTCCAAAGACAATTTATATAGATATCAACTCCTACACACTTTCCCATCCTTTTTCTTACCTCAAGTGAAGGATTAAGCATATTTTTTGTGTCCAAAAAGGTAGTAATTCAGCATGCTGCCCACTCAACTTTGGTCTACGTTGAAAGATTGTATTTAATCAAGACAAAGTGTCCTTTTACCCCCAAAACAGCATTTTTACCGTTGCACATACCTGAGTTTCATGCGTCTCCATGAATTTAAGGGCTAATAACAATTCATAGCTATTCAGAACACATTATTTTCTAAGTTAATGTTTAATAGTAAACAATTCACAATGTGATATTTCCATGTATAGATAAAGTTGAAGTCAAATACAACTACACTAAGTCTAAGTTGCACAGGGAGGTTTGAAAGAACGTAACTTTGATCTTTCTTTAAATACTGATAATCATTACCACAAAACACATGCACATACACATAGAGAAAACACGTTTCCTCAGAACTCTGCAAATTGCAACACAAAACCAAATGTTTCTTGCCTACTAATTATTTCTTTTGTGGTTTGGTAACAGCACTTGCACAGAGGGACGGTACTTGTGGTAAGCTAAATGAGTAGAGGGACATAAATCAAAACAGTATTTCACCCTACTTCTCTGCTTCACAAGCTACATTCACAGACACTCCTCAGTCAAAGACTTCCAAACTTCCCAAAGGAAAATACAATGGTAATTAATACTCCCTTGTTATTACTGTTTCTTTCATCAAGGAAGTATAACTGACATTGCAAACCACAAGAAACAAAGTCATAGTGATTCTTAATTCTTCCCCCTGCTCAGTCAACTAAGCTGCCCTCTGAATGGATGCTGAGTGTCCAACTACCATTGATTCAATAGCAGAAGATTACGAGAGGCCTCTGCATCATTTCTATGTGCTTGGAGGGGGGGACCTGGAAGTTTGACTTGCAGCTCCCCAGGCTGCTGCTTCTGCTGTCTTGTAACAACAGGCTGAAGCCAAACAGATTCTCCTGAAGAGTTGTTACTGCTTCGTAGAAAAGCATTAAAAAGAAAACCGAAGAGAAATATTAATGATGACAAGCTGCTAAATGGACCCCCTTCCATCCCCTTCTGTCTCTCCAAAAACACACACATGCTGTGATATGATTTTTCTCCCGCACAGAAACCAATGCAGATAGAAACACTAAGATATACATATGGGGAAAAAACTATCCTATAAGCAAAGCAGCAAGATTAACAGTTGGAAGCATAAGTTCATGACAACAAGCCAAAGCCATAAGCCTCAACATAAGAAAGCCTTCCATTTCTATTTTGAAAGCTGTGCTGTACCTGTGCACACTTCCAATAGTTTTAGACATATTGTCCCTGGAAATGGGTGTAAAAGTACTACTCTAAGTACCTGCTCTTAGTTTGAGCTTAAGAAAAAAAAACAACAAACATTTTTCACCATTGTCTTCCACAGGCAGTGGTTCACTGCGCAGAGAATATAACTACTGAACCATCAGCTTCCAAAATTAACAGATTTTCCTTTAACAGATGTTAAGCACTAACCAAACCAGAACTATAACAAGCACTCTATGTTCAGGCACAGCCAAAGGCCTTACTTACAATTTTTGATCAAGAGTGCTTAGTAAGGAGAACAACTTTCAGTTATTCCAACGGTACTTCAAGAATTTTAATATATTTTTATGCTAGCTTCTTTTATTTTTTTAACTCTTAAAGTGTGCTCAAGCATAGAAACTGTATTACTAATCAAAATGTTTTTCCCTTTACACACATTCATGTATGAAAGCAGTACAAAACACAGAACAAATATTTAATTTCTTGAAATAACACTGATTGCTTCCCCTTCCATAAAAGCAAGCATTAAGTGTTCATGAACTATAAATAAATAATATCTTTTAATAGGTTAGATCTTTTTATGTACAATAAAGGGTTAGTCAAGTTGTTCTGGTTTTTAAACAGTCACAATTATTTTAATTGCTCTTGAAACAAGAAGGTTACATTTTTGATGTATAAAACTGCAGGTTGTACATCTACCTTAAACTTGTCCAGAAAAACATTTTTAGAGAAAGACAGACCCATATTCACTGCATTAGTAATACATACAGTATTAGACGGAAAGAGATGGTTAACACTGACCAAGGTTTTCTATTGAAGCCTTCTGCCATTGATCACACTTAATAGTCCGAGACTTCCACCTGTGGGGCTGAGATTTTCTACACTGGTTCTCACTTAAGATAGAGCTTGCTGCGTTTGCCTAGCAGGAGGACCAGAATGAAATGACCACTTCTGAGAGAAGCGAAGGGACAAGCGAAAAGGAGAAGCACTTCCACATATTTTTAAAAAAGCAACTTGTTTAATTAAGAGTTCGAAACAATTGTATAAAGACAAATGGAAAAAAATTTAAAGGTCCAGTGGTAGGCCTTGAGTGATGTACCATATGTTCAACATTAACTGATGATCTATACATAGCTACCTTGTAACTCAAGAGAAGAAAATTCATCTATTTACAGTTATCTTGGAAACCATATCAGAACACACCATTTACTCCTTCCTGAAAGAGTTACATCTTAAAGGGAAGCTTCACAACAAGTCATCCTTTGCAGATGTCATTTTAGCTGATAGCTTTCTGGTAATTAATTCATTGGCCAACATTACTGTCTGTAGATAAGGTTTATTTCCTACTTCAATTCACAATGAATTAGATGCAACTACATAAAGAAGTAAAGACAACTGAAGAAACCAACGCCATCCACAGCAATACAGGTAAGTATTCAACACTGAGGAAATCTTTATATGAGCATTACATACCATATTCAGCTTCCCTCATGAATTATCCTACACAATTAACTTTACTTTTTCTAGGTGGGTAAGTTCTTGCTCCTTGGGAAAAAACCAGCACAAATCACTAGGAAACACATATTACATCACCCTTCCTGTTTGACAGTGACTTGTCAGAAAGCCAAACACCAATTTATTTCCAGAAGGTGAACAAGAACTGCAATAAAACACTCTGATGACTCTGTTTAATCCCTAGTGTCCTCTGAACTGCTGTGATCCCATGCACTCTTTGCCCTCTCTACCTCTTACAACACTTCAGCTTCCTATCAATTTTCTTATCCATCTTCCTAACTTTTCCCCCTTTCAGCAGTGTTTTCTACTTACCAGCACCCAGTCCAAAGTGACTCATTTGTGTTCACACATTTACCTGACATTATACATCGAACCACTTTCCCTCAATTTAGTCTCCTACATAACTGACAATTCATTTCATCTGCAGGTAGCTCAGTCTCAGCACAATCCAAAGTATGCTTATATTCTACCTTCAAACTCTTGTCCTACTTATACCTACTACTATTGCCCCATTTTTCTGACCGCTGCGAGTAGCTGCTGACCAGGACTTTCATCATTCAGGCGCACCTTATAATTTTCAGATTGCCTTGAATATTACTTCCCCCCCCCATAAACATAGACAGACACTGCCCACCTTTTCCTTACTTATCTGTGTTGCAATATTGCCTAGAAATCAAAGTCTAACACACTTAACTGTGACCAGAATAAAGAAACTGTCCCTTACAACTCAAGGTTGGCAAGGAAATACAAAAACCCTACAGACAAACCACAAAGACAGCACCGCTGACTATTATTACAGTCAGCAGTCTTTGAACTTCACCTACATGTTGTCAAAATTCTGGCAGAAATTCACACGAGAAATTCAGGAGGAAAAAAGTGGAAAACATTAATTTTGCAGTAGATATATACAATATTCTTTCTGAACAGAATGGGCAGCATGGGATAAAGGTCAAGATGTACTCACTGGATCATTAAGTGCATGTGCAGGAGCAGTTGCCATTGAGAACCAAACAACCCAGCAGAAAACAGAAGTGTATGATACAAAGATAAGCAATCTATTTTTCATGAACTAGGAAAGAAAGATATAGTGAATGGATATATTAAGAACGCAAACATTACATTTATATCTTTACAAATCATTCTGGAAGCATATAAAAGGGGTCAGAGAAAAGAATGCTGCAATAACTGAAAAAAAGAGATGAGAGAACCTGGAGACTTCTAGCTACAGGGACAAGTAAAGAGAACACAAGTTACTTAGAGCTGCTATGAAACAAGAATCTGAAAGATTTAGGTAAAGATCGCATTAAGGCCTTTCAATCACACCCATTCAAAAATGGCACCCAGATTATAAGCCCAAGTGATGATCAGAAAGCTGATACTGCCCACATAACCAGAACAGAGGTAAAGCGGATGGCTTTAAGCCCAGTTCTGCTTGAGCTAATCAAAGATGTGTCAAAGGGATAGACAGATTTTAGCTGGACCAGGAGACAAGCCTGGATTAGAGGTTTTCATACAAACCTGGCAGCAGATGGTTCTGTCTGTGAACAAGCAAATATTTGGTAAAGTCATAGCAAGGAGAGACAGAGCATAGAAGGGTGCACGAACGCGACTGAGCAAAGTACTAAGGACAGAATGTTATGAAATCTCTACAAGAAAGCTTGGAGTAAAAGAGAGTTAAAGAGCCATCTAAAGAGGATGAAATAAAGATGCTGCAGAAAAAAACAAGAGAAAATAATGTTATAGCATCCCTGAAGGACAGGCTACCTCAAATCCATTATCACCCCAAAGCTGTAATTTATTGCCACGCCTGGTCCCAAATCTACAACAGAGAGAGAGGGAGAGAGAGGGAGAGAGAGAGAGAGATTTATCTCATTTAGATGTTAGTAACAAGTGTGTTACTTAATGAATGTTTGACACAGATAGATGTAGTTGAAGATGATATTTCTCTCAAAAATTTATAGGCATTAGAGTGGGCACAGAAGGAAGAACAAGTTTTCTTTAGTTGTTATTAGCAGGACAAAAACAATTGAAAATGACACCTGATAAAACAAAATTGCAATTCCATCTTCAAGAAAGCAAGACAGTACTTGTGTTAGCACAGTGGAAGACATTCTCTGAAGTATAAATTAAGATGTTTCAAGAGAGAGATTAAATATGTTCACAGCCTGTCAGGATTTGTAAAAAGCCAGGGATTAAAAAAAAAAAAATTAAAGAGGTTCCATGAGAAACAACTACATATGGAACACAACACAAAAAGACAGTATCCCTGTCAAGGTGGGTTTCCAGAAATAAAATATGGCAAACCATCTGGATACAAGACAGAGCTCTTTCAGATACAGTCTTAATGTAAATCAATTAACTATAACCCTCTCTTCCATTTCTGTATTTGTGTTCTTTATATCATTTATGTTTTCTATTTGAAATATTATAAATAGAGTGGTTTTGAATTTTACCTTAACCTAGATCTAATTAAAACTTATTTCAAGGTAATTTATTAACAACAAAGCAGTCATTCACCCTAAGGATTTGGCCAATTTATGAAGCATCTTTACTTCCCACCATACTCTGCTGGCTATCCAATAAAGATAAAATATATACCTTCAGAAGTTGCACAGGGTGGTTTGGTTCACCATGGATCAGGAAAAGAAGGAAGCTCTTTTACTAACTGTTATGACCAGAAGACTTCTCTAGCAAGCAACAAGATAGAGGGAAGTAAACCTCAACACTAAAGATATGCATCAAGTTTATGAATGAGTCAAAAAAATTTCATATACATGAATGCAAAAGCAAAAAACCATAATGCCATCAGTTATCCTTACAGTATTTTTCCCCGCTTAATTCAAAACCTCTCCTGTTCCCATTTATGACCACTGTCCTTCATTCTCCCACCTTTTTACTTCAGTGAAGAGCCTGGCTCCATCTTTTAGATAACCTTCTTGCAGGTACTAGGAGGCTGGTGTTAGGTGTCCCCAAAGCCAGCTGTTCTCCAGGCTGAAGAAGTCTGGTTCCCTCAGCTTCTCCTCACAGGAGAGGTGTTCCAGCCCAGACCATCTCAGCAGCCTCTGCTGAACATGCTGCAGCTGATATACATTTCCTCTTCCAGTGTGGTATAGGAAAAAACATCCAAAGCTGGACACTGTATTCCTGATGCAGTCTGCTGAGTGCTAAGCAAAGGGGAACAATCACTTCCCTTAATTCCCTGGTTTACACTCCTCCTGGCATCACCTGGGATGCTGTTAGCCTTCACTCCTGCCAAGACGCACTGGTGGCTCACATCTGGCCCACTGCGCTCCTCAGCCAGTCAGTCCCCAGCACACATCACTTCTGGAGGTTAGTCCACCCCAGGTGCAAGACATTTGTTCTTGATGAATTTTATTAAGTTCCTGCTGCTCCATTCCCTAGCCTGCCTAGGTCCCTCTGAATGGCAGCCCTGCACTCAAGCAGGTCAACTGCACCTGCAGTTTGGTGTTCGCAAACTTAATGAGTCCGTCTCCTCTTCCAGGTCATTGATAAAGATATTAAACAATCTAGGTCCTACAACAGACCCCTGCAGGTCTCCTTGTAACCAACCTGCAGGTAGGAAACCAACCATTAAGCACTACCTCTAAAGCTTAATGATCCAGCCATGAGTCCCCTGTTTAACCAAGCCAGTCTACTGGCTCCTCTACTCATTCTCCCGATTATTGGGATGGACTATCCCTGTGCTTAGAGGAACTGGAACTTGTAAAAAAGCGCTGATGAAGAAAGCTCAGAAAAGGGAAGCTTCAGCAGTTTGGCAAGGGGCACGGCACAGTTTCCTGCTGGCACTGCAGGATGCTGTAGTCTACAGTATCTCCACCATTATCTAATTAAAAAAAAAAAATTCCCTCTGTTTCTTCTCCTACCATATGGCTGTCTACATTATACCTGAATTAACACAGCTTTTCCCACAACCAGACCAGGGATTTTAGGACTCTTAGGCCAGGCAAAAGTCCAGGGAAGAAAGGCGTGTCTTATCAGAAAGTTTTCAATTGTTGGTACATAAACCTACTTAAAAATAATTCTCATTTTACTCATAATCCTCTCTTGGCACCGAGAATTAAATGTAAATTTAATAAACCAACCCTTGGATCTGTTTAGAAAAACAAACATATTGCAGGGAATGAATTTCTGTTCAGAAAGTCATTTGGGATTTGAAGGTATTTTTTGTGCTTTTTTATTATTTCTTCCTGTAACTACTAAGATTACAAAAAGGTCTTTTTTAAAATTCATTAAAACAGCATGAACTTTTCTCTTCATGGCTTATATTTGAAGGGAGGAAAAAAACCAAACAAACAAACCTATAGTGTCATTTTCATGAAAATTAAGATCTTCTGAAGCTTCACTTCCCTAGAATATTACCCCAACCCTTTACTCAGTCTACAAAGCTTTATAGGTGGTTTGGGTGTTTTCTTATGTCATGATTTTATTTCCAGTACTGAAATTCTTTCTTTGAGCCACAGGCATGGATATTTTTTCCCTGTAAATCTGCAAGGATCAAAAAAGTCACCAGGTATAAGCAGTCATTCACATTCCCTTGATATGTAAATACTAGGAACATGCTTTTCTTCATTGACTCATTGCCTGTTTACACTTGGTATTAGAATGAGATAGCAAAATGGACACACACAAGCAGTCAAAGTGAAGAACATTATCTAAAATACTGTCACATCATCTAAAATACTACCTGGCAATTTAATAACCTGCTGCGAGGATATTGCTGCTTGATAATATGCAGATGGAGGTATTGTACATTTGATGTAACATTATCTGTATGGAAGGAGCACACATCCCAATGGCCTTGCAGGATTAATCTAAGAACAGTAGTTGCATTTTATCACACTTCAGAAAACTGAAGAGTTTTTCGTAAATAAAACCAGGGGAACAGATATTCAAATAAAAGAGTCTTTGTTATATACAAATAGCAAGGTATAGCGACAGCGTGGACATCCAAGCGGAGCGTTCACAGTGAAGCACAGGACAGTGAAGCACATGTCAAGTGGTTGCCCAGCCAGGGACAAGATCACTAACTGATGCCCCCTTCCTCTTCCATATTAAAAGCAAAGGGCAATATTCTGTTCCAGAAGATCTTCCTTCTGTCCAGCAATTAGTACCAAATTCCACCAGGATGCATATTTCAGAGATGAGAACCTCTTTTGCAATATCTGTTTTCAAAAATTTGTGAAACACAAGCAGTGTAGCGTTTTAGACAACAACTTAAACACAATTTGCAGTTTTTTCCCCACCAACACCATTCAGATTAAGTAAGACCTTTTGATGGTGTCTTTTTTCCCTTTTACTGTTTTTTTCCTTCACTAGCCTGATTGCTTAAAATAAAGTTAAAAACAAAAAAAAACCCCAACACATTAAACAGAGTATATGAGTGAACAAAACGCAGGTTACTATACATGGAAGGAACAAAAGGTTAACTTCTGACCCAAAAAGATGGAAGGGAGAACATAACATTGTGCATACATTTTTAAACTATTTTTCCTGTTACAAATAACAACAGAAAGAGAATAAACTTTTCCTTGTTTATTGTTTCTGCCTTACAAAAGTCTTATCAACTGCTCCTCTCCAAAGCTTCACGCATACAAGAGCCTGTTTTGCATTTGGGGAGAATTCTTCTCTTTGTTCCTATTTAGCTATCTATTTTTAATTGAAGTGTCTTGCTATTTTTAAGTCCCTCTTAACCCAAAAAATAAATTTACTTTCTCTTTCCCACTCTCACCTAAATAACTGAGATGGACAATTTTTCAATAAAAATCTATACAATCACAACCATTCCATCTATGGATGAGGGTAAATACTCTAATGAAGGGAAATCAGAAATGCAGAATGACAGGTTATTTTGAAAAAAACTCACAGGCATCTCTTCAAACTCTTGTGCATAGGCAAACTCCCTATCTGCTGCAAATTTCAAATCGATCACTTACAGACTTTAAAATACCAGGAATTCTGATGTAGTTTGGTTGCAAGTTCTTATTCAAAGAGCTAAAGTATCTAACAATTTTGTACCATCTTGATGGTCACAAGCTGCAGCAAGGGGAATTCCCACTGCACATGCAGGTAAATCCTCCCAGTGAAGGTAGTTTAAGCTCTGGCACACAGAGTTCTCTGAGCTCTGGCCCTGAGAGGCGATGGAATCGGCATCTTTGGACACAGTCAGAACTCAGGTGGACAAGGCTTGAGCAATGTGATTTAAGTTTGAGGTTAGCCCTGCTTTGAGCCACCATCACAGCTAGCTCTGCTTTGGGCTACACAACCTTCAGAAGTCTCACCTAACCTTAGGACTCCATGATCTATAAATATGGGTTTTCTTACTTTTTAATATCATTTGTATTAAACACATTCCATATATCAAGGCGCTGCTAAACTGAGGAGAGCTTCAAAGACCATGTTTGGCAGCCCCACCAACAGGTTTAAGCCCAACTAGTAAGTTCTGAAAAAATAATTTATTATGGGTATAGAACTATATCTCTGTACTACAACCTCTGACTCACAAATTTTCTATGAGACTCCAAGAGTTAAAAAGGAAAAAAAAAATCTTTTATTCTACCTTAAAAGTTTAGACTATTATCTCATTACTACAACTGATAGCTGAAGGGCTTAACAAAACAAACAAAAAACCCCATTTTACAGGAATAGGTGAACAACTCCAATGCCTCCCCCACACGCACATTATATCTTTATTAAAAATCATGTCCTCCATCAGGCCAAAGGATTTTTACTGCTACAGATTTCTCACTGTTCCTCTGATTTATTTCCCACACACACACAAAGCAGCACCAGTAGGGAGATTAACGTCTGATAAATATGGCACCAGCAGTGTGAGAAAGGAGTGAGTAAATATTCCATCAAAAAGGTATTAAAATGAAATAAATTTATTTCCTTAATTCTCTTCTTGGTTATTCAATTCCATCTGAAGTTTACAACAGCAATAACTATTTAAAATGAAGACTATTTAGGTATTCATGTGCCTTTTACTATTAATATTCAATTCACAAAATAAAAAAAAAAAAAATTAAAAGAGTGCTTCTGTTTTGCCTGACAAGCAACAAATCCTTTAAGCTATGTTCATTGTTAGGATCCTACTTGGAGATTGGTATTGTCTCAGTGCACTGGGGATTACATAAAGGTAAGCACGCTTGGATCTCTAACATTGAGCTACTTTGTCTTTTCACAAAGAGAGTGCATTTTCTGTTACATCTGAACTTGTGTGAATGCAGGCTATCAATGAAAGGGATGCTCCCACTTTCTCCCCTTTGCAGGGGTCATATCTAGTGAACGTAATATCATCAGATGAGTGGTTTTAAGCTGGACATATGGAAAAGCTTTGGGGGAATTTCTGGTAGATTACTCCTCCATCAAATCACTCAGTGGCCAATTCCTCTTTCAGCTGCATGACCACTAACTAAATCCTACTATAAGGACATGGTGGAAACATGGCCAGTGGAGGGCAAATGTTGCATGGCTAGTCATGTATAGACATAATGATTAGATGGGAAAGTAGAGGGAGAAACTGAATGTTAAAACAGAGCTTATAGCACAATTTTGTCCACTGGTTCATCAAAACATTTGAATGAAGGAATTAAGTGCTTGGTTTGGCTGTCCACTTGCCAGAAACACAGATAAATGGACTGTCTTGCAATCACCTTATATACTCCGGTTTTAGCTACAAAGCTTCCAGTGAGACTTTGAAGACAAGGGCTGGGGCAAAGGAGATTTTAAAAGCATAGATTTGAGGTCCTTGATCTTCCTAGAATAAGCCTCTGATGAGCTGGGCCAATGAAGTTAAGCCAAAGCAAACCATGTGCAAACAGCAGAGACTGGATGCAATTAATTCTCAAGTTCAGTTTATCCAACTGACACATGCATATAAGAAAAAGCAAGCATTTCAAATATTTTGATACCATAGCTTGATTAGTAGCACAGATGTCCTCTACACAATAGCGACAAATTCTTGTTCCCATTTCATATGCTTATCTACACTCCGGAGACATAGCAAAATGCTACTCCACCAAGCTGCACCAAAACAGAGTGCTGCTGTTCTGAGAAGATCAGAAAACGAAGCTGGACAGGACAAGAATATACTGGGGTATTCATACACAACATTGAATTCAGAGGTTTCATGCTTTTAAGTGGTGCAGACACCTCTAGCTAACTCTGTGATGAAGAATAAACAAACAGGGATTTCCACATGAAGTGAAGCCAAATCCTTTCCCAACCCAACAGTCTCAACTTTACAGAACAGAGTGAGCCAACAAAAGGAGCTTTGCCATTCTAAGTGTGAGTGACCAGATGCAGCACACAACATATTTCATGGAAATCCAAATCAGAAAATACAGTGCACTGCCTCAGGCAGCTTTTTCAACTGACTTCTGCTATATTTTACTTGGGCATTATTTTACAACTTAAAAAAAGCAAAACTCCTGTGCAAGTCAGAAAATTAATTTCTAAAACTACATTTTAGAGTTAAAGCCAGCTCTAAATTGCAGTCAGCAAAGAGCTGGTTTTTAATGCTAAACCATTTTCTGCAATTTATTTCTTTTTTCTGAATACGGGTTGTTTTGCTGCAAACTGAATGGCAGAATAGAATGATTAACTGACCTGCAACAATTTTCTTTCCAGACTTTTGTAAATACCAAACTTTTTGTGTCATCAGCCCTTATATAAATTATAATTAAGCATAATAACAACATAACACTAAAATCTGCCAGGTCACCCTGATGCCATTATTGAATAGGTCTTATTCATCACAAAGACAACACTTAAAAGGTGAAAACGATTTCAGTAAACTCTACTGGTCTGTATTACCATCCTGAAACACTCATCTAAAAGAAAATAAAGTTACAAAAAGCTGTATCATCTCACGGGGTCAGATAAAGAAAGGAGAGTGCCAGACAGATTAACTAAATGCCACTTGGGTTAGATGTCAATAGGATTAGAATGGACTTTGGGTTGCTGCTAGCAAATACATCCACATGCCTCACAGAGGGTTCGGTGAGAAGGCACATGTCTTGTCCTGTGGAGCAGCTCCAGACCTAAGTGGGAGAAGATGAAAGCACAGACCAGAGGAGCACAACAGGGGAAAGGTTTCAAATACATTCCTCAGCCAGAGACTAAATATAAGGAAGTGTCAGACAAGCTAAAGGAGTCTCAGATCAAAATAAAAAAGCTTTTTTGTCAACTCACAGAAAGCCTACTGTGTTATTCTTAAATGCACGCCTCCATCCAGGCAACAGTGCAAAATGGACAGCTGGCTAAACCCATCCAGAAAAAAAAATAAGCTTCTGGTGTATTTAACAGATGGTGGCACAGGTTATGAAATTGGCCTTTGCTTCAGTCTCCGAATATAATTTTTTAACATAACTGAGATACAATATTTAAACAGCCTTAGAATATTTCTCAAATGAAACAAAACTAAGCATTTATTGTAGTACATACACTTATGCTTAGAACAAAAACNCCACCAAGCTACCTTCTATATATACTCCTTTGGCATGTAATGCCATGCCACCACACCCAGTTTTCAGAGAAAAGAGTAATTCCATCGTCTTTGTTTTACATCATAGGGTTTGGGGAGAAAGGAGATTTGTTTTTTTAAATAACAAGTATAATTCCCTTCTATTACTTTATAAATCAAAGTCTTAACCTTTTCACATGGTGTAGGGAAAAGTGAAGGTATCTTCTCAGAAAACGTTTTATATTAGGGATTTTTCTTAAACTTGCAAATAAACATCTGTCAGCCCTGTGAACTCTTAACCAGGAGGTCCAATGCCACAAAAATCAAGCTCAATGTGGGGTCAAGCTACTATTAAAAGTAGCACAGCCCCATATTTCACCAATTTAAAAGCAAAGCAAAACACAGAACATAACTGCTAACTGCAATTCTTCATTCTAATTTTTAAAATCTATAATATTTGTACGTCTTAATAATAAATTTTCTCATTTACAGAGACTTGACCATTCCTGAAAAAGAAATGTGAACATTATTAACCTTATTAAGTAGTCAAGTCTCCCTACATATGTAGCATGCTGATGCTACAAATGTGCACGATACTTACTTCAGAACCAGCATGAGTTAGGTAGGCTGACCTCTCTAACACATTACATTGGGTGAAAAATTCTCTTCCCACAAAAATTAAACCCTAAAATTTAACATTGAATAGAATATTTTGCACATTCTATTCATAGATATGTAACTATTCACCTAAAAAATAATTTCTTAATCATCAATCTTCAAAGAGAAGGAAAGAGAATTAAACAAAGACATACACATGCACAGATTTGGCAATATAATGCTTTCTAAAGCATGGAAATCCAGAACTAGGTCACAGCTTTATCCTACAGATCATTTTCAGCTTAGTTTGAACAATAAAAGTCTTTTGAATAAACTGCCTGCATTCAACAATCATGATACACTCATCCACAAATAGAAGCTGTATTATAAAGCGTAACAGCCCATGTATCCACAGCAGAAAATGGATGGAGCTGAACGAATATACTTGTGGGCTGCTAGTTCTTCACTTCTTTATACTTAAAAATTATTTAAAAAAAAAAATCTGACTCTTCAGGTCAAGTGTTATTTCCAGGGTTCCTGATTTATCAATTCTACTTTGTAAATTTTTGATTGATCTGTCAGTAATGAAATCTACCCATCCAAAGAGGTCTGCTAGAAGCACAAGTGCAAAGATTAGTCTTGTCAAAGGAATGAAGACTATATTTACATATATATCTATTTACACAGTTACCATATAAAGATTCCTCTACATGAAATTCCTCAAAATACAAAGTGTTTAAGCAAAATAAGATGTAGCCTTTAAGTATGCAGGTACAAAATACGTTTAGTTTCAAGATAATAATGAAGTAGCTTGGATATTGTTTCCTCTTTTACAAATACTACAACCATTTATGATCATTAGATTTCTACCTTAACTTTAAAAAAAAAAAAAAAAACACAAAAACCAACCCACCACACACACAAAACTAATCTTTCAAAACTTAAATTGAGCCAAAACAAAAGTGCTAACATGAAACACAGCTGTTTGTGTGGAGAAGTGGACCTCTCCACTCTCTCTTACCTGGAAAAGGTATGAAACACAGCATAAAGGCTTCATTCAATCTGCAACTCAACCTTCAGCAATACACAAGTATCAAACGCTGCCCTCCAAAATATAAATGTAAAATGTATTTATCAAATTACAGGTATGAAATTTACTCCAGTATACAATAGAAACCTTGCTAGAGCAATGATAACAAGCTTCCCTGCATTTGTATCTTATATAATGCCAAAGAATCTTCATTATTTAATTATGTAAGCATAACTTTTCAACCCACTTGTATTAATTTCTGCTCTGAGGATATGAAATACCTTGCAAACATTTCAGGCCAAATGTCAAAGAGCGACCTGTCAAGCTTCAAGTAGTAAGCCTCTTTCTTTTAACCTCATATAACAAAAAAATAACATAGCTGACTTTCTTTGCAAGACTCCCTTAGAAAAAAAATCAGTACCATTAAAACAACACAGCATTTGTATAGACAGTATTCCTTCTCTCCTGCTCTACAAGTGTGATTACACACTTGGGCAAAAACACACCGCATTTCTGCTGTGACGTTTAGAATAGACCATTAAAGTCCAATTTTATACAACAAATTATGAAGAGGATGGATAATGCACTTTCAAGGACTTCAGACAATTTTCAAAATTAACCCAGCTGTGCAGAAATTTTCATTTGTTTGGTAACTGAAATTACTTTTAAATTTACTGTGATAACATCTATAAACTTCAATTTCTTCTTCTTTTTAACAGGTTGTGTGCAATAGCTTAGACTGGATCATGCTTGGCAAAGATCTGCAATCACACTGTACCTACTTCACCACAACAAGCTGTAGTACACCTACAACTATTCAAATTTCCACATAGTTGTAATAGGGGAAGATCTGCTACGCTAAAAGGAAAGAAATGTATTTTGAATGCTGGAAAATTTTCTTTCTACTGCAGTGTTCACAACCATAGATGTGAAAGTTTTCTATAGCAAATTACAAAGCTGGTAGAACCATGATTTACTGTAAATTAAAATATTTAATGATTTTGAAGCACTACTTAATGAATTTAAGCTAGGAAAAAGACAACCTACCAAAAACCAATATGAAAGTGTTGCAAATGAGGTTTTACCTAAACATATACATCCTGCGCTATTTTTAGGTGTTGTGAAGTACTCCCCCCATGCATGCAGCTGCTCCTCCCGAAGGGCATGGGTCTCCCATAACTCATGTGTCATGGCTGCCTGCTCTCTCTGGCCATCCTGGACACATTGGCATGTGCAAACTGGCACTAAACGCCATTTTAAGCAACTGAATCAAGTCTTTGAAGCCTTATTGCTTTAGAGCCTATATTTGGTAAGGTCAGATTTATTTTTGCCAGAAGGTGAGATAATGTTTACATGGACACATCTCAATAATTTTTCCACCCAGCAAAGTAATGCACATTGCTTTTCTATCTCCATTCAACATCAATACTGAAAAGACAAATATTAAGGGATGGATTTGGATATGTTTGTGTCTCGCAGACAGAGGAAGGGTGAGGATGTCCTTCGTCAGAAACCTGTTATCATCTAACACATTAAAAACTTCATTAAATTGAATTTAATCACTAAGAGTACAAAACCTATGCATGGTAAGAGAAAATTATGATGACTCCTTGACTGTTTCTTGCTGCCCATCGTGTTTGTTCAGCAAAAGCCCACAAATAAGCGTGAAGGCTTTGACACTGCTATGTTCAGTGCCTGTGCCTTTGTCACTAGATGGTTGTGTAATCATGACTTGGCTTCCCTCTGTACTCGTTTCAGCTGCTACCACCACCCATCCTACAAACTGCTACAGCAGTCCAAAATGCCTACAACAGAAAGTGAATGCCACCTTTCCCAGCAACCCAGCAAGAACTACTTTGAAACAATTCAAAAGACTTCTCTTCCCTAACCCAAGAGCTCCAGAGACCCTCTGCGGTTAGCCAATACAGACTCCAAAAGAGCACCACAAAACAACTGTTGGCTTTACGCCAAAGTTAAAGACAGCACAAAAATACAAGACTACTATATTTTAAGATTCTGAATAAGTGATTTTTGTACAGGAAATTTCAAACTCCCACAACAAAGAGCTATGGTTCTTCCTAAAAAACTGTATCCCATTTTTTTGGAACATGTTGCAATCTGATTTTACAAGGAAAACTATTATGTGATACAAAGGACCGCAGAAAATACTGTTTATTCAAGTACAATTCTCTATCTTCCATCTCCTGCAAAACAACGTCTAGTTAAAGAAAAAAAAGCTTCGAAACTGTACTAACAGAGGCACTAACTACACCAATTTTCTTTCCCTCTGGTCTTCATTTCTATATGCTAAGAACTGCAAGAGAACTACAAGATAGAACAAAAAGTTTCCTTTTTTTTTCCCCCAGAAGAGAACAACAAAGGGGAACAAAATCACCTTCTAACCACATGTTCATTATAAATAAAATTCATAACCCAGGACACTTATTTAAGCATCAAAGTCAGGACTGATATGCAGCAGCAGAATCAACTATAAAAGGCAGGAAACTATTTACCTTCCCTCTGCCTTATCTGGCATTAGTCAGCACTCTGAATTATTCACTCTGCTGCTTGCATTTCTTTAAGCTGAGTTTGAAATTTACCAAGCAGCACATTTGCAGATAAAGGCACTGACTGATAATCATTCTGTGCTCTATGGATAGGGCAAGCTGTCTTTCCTACATTTCCTAAAAAAAAATAAAAAAATAAAAAAAGAAATACAGAATTTGAGGGAGAAAATTTAAGAATAAAACTAAATCCCCATGTCCTTGAACATTGGAAACAGCTGTGGATTTGTTTTCTTCTCCTGAGATTGCTTCAGATTTAAACTGATAGCATGCTATTTGAAAAGTAGGAACATGAGAATTGACAGATATATTAAGGCAATATTTGATAATAAAGTGCTCAGAATTCCAGTTTCTTTGAAAGATCAACAAAAACACTTCAGAAAAATCATGTGATTCTCAATTAATAATGAGAGTTGAAAGAAATACTAACCCAGCCCTACAACAAAGCTGGCAAGAAAACCAGCTTCCCCTAAAGCATTAGCCTCAAAACCTGCTTTTTTCAACGCATTAACAAATACGGTTACAACCTTCGTCCAAATGTTCTTGGGAGCATCTATCAATATATAAATATTTTATTGACTTTCATATCATTTTAATTAACTCGCTGTCCACAACAAATCTTCTGGAATAAAACCTTCACATCAGTAAAGAGCACACTAGCTTAACTGAAATGTTGGTACAGTCATGCAATACGACTACTCTGAACAACCAAGACTGACAGGCACTGAAGATGCACCAGAGCAGAGCCGGCCAGAGAAATTTCAACAAAATTTCACTAAAATATGCAATGTCATTTAAAAAATCAAAACAAAAAAAACCCACAAGAAAATCTTGATCCTCTTTGAATTTTGTTTCTGTCTGACTGCAGTTCAAACTGTGAGATTTCATTCCCTGCAACTCTGCTGCAGCGTTATCTGGCATAAGAGTATATTTAAGTGAAATTACATTCCACAATATCCACAATTTTTGATAAATAATAACCGCTTTTCTCACAGATCTTGCAAAAATAAATGGATTTTTATTAAGTACTTGTTAAGGAGACTAGTATCACAGGAAGGCTCAAGATTAATCAAGACTTATCTTCCAAGAAAAGTTTGAGCAGTACAGGAAGGCAAGGCACCGATCCAGTCTCTGAACAGTGAGGAGGTGCTGAGTAAGGAGAGGGGGAAAAGCACATTGTTCTGGAAGAAGGGAGTCATGCATTTATACCACAGGATAGATAAATATTGTTAAACAGTCTTGATCCTGGTATTCACGACTGGTTTTGTGCTTCATTTTACAAGTGGAAGAGTTCCCTCTTAATGTGAGTTTCCCATGTATGACATAAATAGTGCTATGGCACATACACCATACTCAACAGTAGCAAAAAATACAAGATAAACTGTATTTTCTTAAAAGCCACAAATCTCTGCCGAAAAAGACAACCTCAGCTTAGAAAAGCCAGGCTCTTTATAGAAAGATTTTATACTTTTCATGGTCAGTTCAGGGAAAGATATAGCTGCGGATCTGGAGTCCATCCCCACGAAAACTTTACAGATTCCCCATTAAAATGTTTCCAAGTCTTACTTATCTCCTGCAGTAAGTGCAAGGAGCACATAAGCTAACATCATCAAGTGCCAGCATCAGAGTGCTGGAACAAGCATTCTGCACCTGCACTGTAGCCCTCCATAGGGACTTCCCTGGCTATTCCCAAAGCGGAAGAAATGGGCGCACAGGGCCCATTTTCCTTCCCACAAAAAGTGGCATGTAGGAGAAAGTTAAAGAGTCCCGTCATGCCAGCTGAGGCGAGTGATGACAGTTCATTGCAAAACCGCACGCTTCAACCCTCTTTCTTACAATGAATTTGAAAAATTAGAATTTTTGCGATCCTTGCTGGTGAAGAAGCATTAGAGCCCACCACCAGACTCCTCTGCTACCCTATTCCGAGCACCTACACTCTTCCCCTGAACCACCTTCTACAGGACTCCCTTCTTAGTGAGAAGAAACATAATTCAAAAGGTGACCATCTCCAAGCTAAAACAATTTTGCAAATACCCACTGCCACCTTCACTAGAGTCCTCATCACAGCCCCTCTTACAGTTTACCTAGCATTCCACCCACTACAGTGGATATTTTAAACCTCCAAATAATTTTAAACATATGTGATTTGGAAAAAAAAAATTACCCATTTCCAGATTTACATGAAATCCTGATTCATATGAAACTATACTGGCCAGAGGCAATAAGTAGACAGAAATCAAACACAGCTGCAGTTTCTCTTTAATAAGAGCTCCTAGTTATCTTGCCATTAGTATGAAAACAAGATCCTCAAGACAAAGTCAAATTTCTCAGTAACAAGCTGTTCTCTTGGTGCCAGATCTGACATATTGTACCTTAAAACCCCAGTCTTTTGTCTAGACGACTAGAAACGCTCATTAGCATATTTTTAAAATTTTTTTTGAGATAAAAAGCTTCCCTTCCTTTGTACTTGAGCTTGAAGTGAACTAGCATAGAGCTGACACTCAGATAAAATACTTACCACATCTTTGAATGATAAAGGTGGTCTTTAAGATAGCTTTACTTGGAAGTCCATAGCATGAAGGTTACACATTACAGCACATTTTGGTACAAAATCTTTAAATATTCAAGTCAAAAAATCCCTATACATTTTTATGGCCAAAGGTAACATGCCAGATAAACCCCACCTTACAAACATGGAGCTCCTGACCAGAGATACAGTCAAACTAAAATGACTCCAAGAAATATTACCATGACCTTTGTGTAACAGGGAAAGCAACGCATCTCCTTAGGTGTTCACAAAAACAGCTAAACCACCGATGCCAGTGTTCCAACCACACTAACCAGTGCAATGCCGACATCAGGCACGGATTTACCTGCAGCACTACGCACACTGAGCAACTATCGGGGGGCAGCTACAGCATGTACATGATGCCGCGCCACAATTAGTCCTGCTTAATACAGGACATTGCAGTCCAACAGTTAAAATCCAGAAAATTAACACAAGTGAAAACTTTGGAAGTCCTCATAAGAGAGAGCACACAACTCTACGGAGAGAACAGCTTTTTAATTATTCTTATAAACATACAGCAATAGCTCCTCATCACCACTTACGTGCTGTAATATGGGTATTGGAAGTTATTAATTTTGTGTGTGATTTCATGTTAATGTCATTATTACTGAATCATATGGAGTTAGTGAATGGGGATTTATTCCCCTCACTTAAAATCTTTTAATGAAGCTTTCTGAAAGTTTGGGGGTTATTAGCCAAAAATAGCTATACAAATATGCGAAGTGTAAATTGCTAAAACATGTAAGTCCAATAAAGATTGTTTCCATCACAGATCAATAACCCAGCTTCAGAAGTAAGAGCTAAGCTTTCACTATCATACCCCACAGCTCTTATGATGTGTAAGTCATTTGCACAGGTTAAAAGTATATTTCATTTTGCCTGTGAATGAATAAACATTCAGATTTAATATGCCTTAAGTAGTGTGTTGTGCATCAAATACAACCACAGAATACTATCCCAAGAATTAAGTTTATTTTGATGTTCCCATTACTGCCCATACAAATATGAATTCTATAATTAAAAAAAAAAATACTGCAACTAGGTATTTCAGGCTTTAAAAGCATACAAAGGCTTCTAGTCAGTCCCTTATAGTATATAAAAGATAAGCATGTCTGAAAAGTGTTAGACGGTATTTAATCTTAAAAGAAATACTGAAAAGGACTACTATTTTAGAAGAATTATTTTATAGTAATATAATTTATAATAACTTTCCTGAGGCTTACTAGCATATGCCACATATATTCACATGTAGACTAGCACTAAAATACCTTTAAGAAGAGCATCCTAAATTTACAGCCTCACTTACAAAAAGCTTTTGACTAACACTACGCTTCACTATTTTACCCCTGTTCCATTATCCTCTATATTAAAAACATATGTCAGATTCTGGAGACAGATTAAGTAGTACCATCTAGGAGATATGTTAAGTATCAGAAACAGATTACGGTGATGTGGATCTCTGCCAGACCACAAAGCATTACCGTATCATAACTCCACTGAGGAGATACCAACCAATGCTACAGCATAAAACTTTGAAGTACTGTTCTTTTTTAGATGAAACACGTTGTTCTTTTCAATCTCCGAAAAACACATTTAGTTTCCTTGTGTTTATTTTGAAATTGGTACTACACTTTTATCAAGTGCTTGAGACAATTTCTTATGCAACGTGAAACAGCGAATATTGCATAATGAAGATCACAGAAAAGCATCCAGAAGAGCCCAGGACCACCCTTTAAGAAAAAAAAAAAAAAAAAAAAAAAAAAGAGCAAAGCTTTCATTCCCATTCAAACTGCCAATAGATTCACTGATTAAAATCCAGATCCTCCGCTGCAGCTAAAGAGCACTCCAGGATCAGACCACCTTTGCTCCTCAGCAGTGGTCCAAGCCATTGACACAAATTAGGTTAGCCTGAACGGTAACCTGTGCCAGCTCTCAAGAGAAACCGAAACCATCAAGCTAGGTAGACACCTACACAAACATTTCCAGATTGCATCCCCCTGCTGTTGAAGATGAAGTACCACATTGGTATCTACGTCCCACTAAGGCATAGATTCATTTTCTGGTAGAACAAACCTACCAAACTCCTAGGCAGAATCTCTGTTTTTACTTGGTTAATTTATACGGGATACATAAAACTCAGGGAGTTTCTTGCTTGTTTCTGTCTCCATAACGACAGTACCATGGAATAAAGTCTCAGCTAAACTCTACCACAAACTTTCCATTTAACTCTAAACTGAATCTCCCAAATAATTTTAAGTAAAAAAACAAACCAAAACAAACCCACAAATGTAATCCTATCACTGGCAAGTCATTTTCAAATTTCTTTACAGAAAATGGAAAAAACTACAAGACACTGATGGCAGTGTCACAATTGTGCAATCTGCCAAATCTTCATTTTACACAAAGTTTCTATTTGTGGAAAATATACACTACTTTTTTTTTAGATTTCAACATACTTGCACAGTCTTAATACAAATCGAGAGATTGACTTCACTGTGGATGGTTTACAAGCAGCAACAAATTTATCCTCTGTCAAGGAGCTAAACACAATCCCAGTTAGTGACCGCAAAATACACCAAATTTCCACAAATACCTAAGAGTACTCAGCTGCAACAATATTTAAGTATTTCTGCAGGACTATACTTTTGAGGCCCAGCAGACCTACAAGTAAGGTCTTAACTTTTTCTTTAAATGTTACTCTCAAAAATACATGGACCTCCTAAATAAAGTTTCTCTACATTCTTAGAAAGCCTGTTACCAACTTTTCTCCCACCTCAAATTTCTTTTCAGACACAAAAAACCATAGTATTGAAGCGCATAATGCTATTTGCAGAACCTCAACTGATGTCTTGGCAATGTTTTTTTTTTAAACAGTTCTTGCAGGGTGTTGATTCTTCATTCTTTTCTTCCCTCACTATTTCCTCACTATAATTGCTTGCAACCCTTAGTGGGACATCTGTGAATTTAAATTTGTCTGGAGGTATACCAAGTGAAAAATGTTCCAATCATTGCTTTAAGATGTTCTGCAACATATGTATAACAGAAGTTGTCAAAAATTAAAGGCTGTCCTTCTAGCAGAATTTACAGGGTAATTTTTAACAATAGCTGAATTTCAAAAGACAGACCTCTAAATTGTGTTAAAACTGATGAAGAGCTGGGGTCTCGGAGTTTAGATTTGACATGAGAACAATGACATTAAAATTTCGCATTGACATTCTGCTCATTTTCAATAGCTTTAAATGAAAGCACTGCACTCAGTCATATCCCTTTAATAATTATGGTGAGCTAAAGTTTACGCATGCAAAATTGTGGCAGGGAAGGCTTGCTACTTCAGTAGGCTCAAGTATTTGCAGCAAAAACAGACTTAACGTGGAAAAGAGTATTGATCAGCAGCTCTGCCTTTTGCCATAGTTAGAATGAGAAATAACCAAGTTAGTGGATCCCATACTGTACAAAGAAAAGATTGAAAATAAGCTGTACTATCTCTTTTACATAAAACCACAAGAATGATTAGTCACATTCCAGATATTTCTGGACTCCTGCAAGCTAGAGTAGCACTCATAGGCTGAGTCAGAACTGAGCTCCATTCTGCTCAGTATTGCATAAGCATATATAGAGACATCACCAAAAGTTTACATTCTGACTTTTGCTGAGAAACAAAGCTGACCTACCAGAAATACAAAACAAGTAAATCCCACTTACTGCATATACCATGACCACAGCTTTTAACATTCACAGAAGTCATACTTAGGAATAACTCTCAGTTAAAATACAGAAAAGCATGCCCTTAGTCATTTTGTTTACATTATCATAAAAGTATTGCTTACCAAGTCTGCTGCAAGGACCGCATTCAGACAGGCTAACTTCCTACTGCAGCCTTAAGCCAAGCCAAGGAAGAGAGTTATGGGCCTTGAATGATCTAAAATTTAAGCTTAGATACACATGAACAGCAGTCACAAGCTCCAAGGTGAAATACAGATTACTGGTACCTGAAGTTGTCCCTAATTCCACATCTGAGAGGTGCAACTTGTTCCCATTCAGGTCCTGACTGAGCTGTTCAGTTCCCACAGATGATGTCTAGCAATTTTTTAAGATGCAGAATTCAATGTTCCCACTGTAGAGGTGATCATTTTGCTACACTCAGATACTCAGCATTTGTTTTTTGTCTCTCAGCCCTGCTGGAACCTGCTAGCAGCTACTGCTGGCTTCCCAGCTTTCCCAACAAGGGAGGAGTTAAACATCCTTCAGTACACATCCCCTCCAGTATTTTGTGGAGTTATACAACAAAAGTAGAGAGAAACCAATTCAGGTAACAACAACACCACGGGTGGGTGGCAGGAAGGAAGAAACAGTTTATACTGCCAGCCTACACTTCCATCTGAAGTATAGTGCTGCACCAAGGCCCAGCATAAGTATCAATCATTATCTCATCCACAGGTTATAGCTGTTCATCCCCAAAGAAAATGATATGAAGGACATGCAAACATTGTTTCAGAGTATGTTTAATGTGTTAGGATGCTGTGGAATTTCCACTACAGTGTCATACATAAAAATGCCAGTCATTACTACTAAGATACTTCTTTTTGGTTGTTAGATAAATAGGGAAGATATTTTTTAATCTGTGGAAGAAAAAAGGTGGGTGGGTGGGGGAAATGGTAAATACAAATCATTTTGAAGTATACCCAAATATGTACACTCAGTATCAGCTTTGACAAGTTTATCCCTGGCCACTGCTGCAGATAACAGAAAAGGAGGTTCTTCACGTTATTACAGGAAACACTGCAATATGCTACAAAGGCTGGCTTAATATATAAGGAGTCAGGAAGGAGCTTCTTCAAGCTCTTCTTTGTAACACAGATCCCACCAATTCTTTCTCCAAAAGGAGGCAAAAAACCCAAAACGAAACACTGAGAAAAACAAAGGATAGGATACTCCTATCTGTTACAATCAGCAAACAATAGTGAAAAATCAAAGAAAGGAAGGGAAAAAATATCCGTACAGAAAAACCTGATAAACTATTTTTATCTTAGAATGTAATGAATTAGAACTTTCAACATGGGGGGTACAAAAATACAGACAAATAATTAGACCTTTATTATAAAAAAAGCTTAAGGGACTAACCTATGACTATATGCATAAAGGCTACTAGGAATACAATAATTTTCAAAACCAGGAAAAAGGATCTACTGAAGGCAAAAGGAAAAGCAGTTAAAACAGAAGAACAGAGATGCATGACTTCTTACATTTTGTTCCAATATATTAAAATACTATGAGTGAACAAAGTATTTTCTTTCTATGTTCCAAGTGTATTATAATGATACTGCACTTATTATTCTTAAATTAAGGAATTGTTTAGACTGAATGATGGACAACAAAACTCAGCTGCCATACAGCCAGCTACTCCTTTGAGTCCCTCCTGTCTGAATGTTGTTCCTGGATGCCAAGATTCCCCTGCTGATGTAGCATCAGTTACACATTCATCCTTTTCCCCTCTTAGCCTCCATTAATACGTATTAAAAAGGTAGTCCTTATATATGTTAAGCTATTCATCACCATTCTCTACTAAATTTCCTAAAAAAGAACACGCACATACACATTTCCACTAAAGATGCTGACGCTAACAAGGCGTGAACTGAGCAGGGTTCCTATTTGTTATTCTTTTTCCACCTATTGCCCCCTTCTAACATTGTCCATGTATCCAAGTGTTTTAGACCATAGACTCCATCCTCTTGCATCTCTGCAAATGTCTTGCACCACACATTCAGTTTCATTAAAAATAGTCTCCCCCATACCACCTACATCTCTTAAGTACAGCATATGGATTCAATAGCTGTACATAATAAAATTGAAAATCTTTAACTGTTTGATAGATTTCAGTGTTCTGCTGTTTATCAAATGCCCCCCCCCCAAAAAAAAGAAAACCCAAACCCACACCAAACAAAAAAACCCACCATGAGCCAAAAGCATTACTCTCAGTTACTGCTCAGAAAAAGAATTTGATATCCTAGAGGGCATGCAAAGAACTGCCCAGGAAGAAAGTGCTGGCAGACCCTTTTCGTACCTACATAAAATGCACCGATACAGGAAACAGTGGGCACTGTAATACTTTTCAGTCATACAGGCCCCTTACTTATTCTAAGATCCCTGAAGAATTATATCTGTAAGGAGAAGTATCACTGGCACACAGAAGACAGAGACGCAGCTTCCCAGATTCTTATGATAACTCCACTGAAATAAAGGGGATTATTCAATTGAGTAATAATTTCCAGAGTGATTGCAGGTTTTTCATAGCTTGTTTTAAAATAGCCAGCTACAGTGTTTAAACAAATACCAAACCATTTTCATTTGGTCTACTCAAAAAAACAGTGTGATTAACTTCACAAGTCCATAAACCACCTCATGCCTCTTTATCGTTACAAGAGAAATACAACTTGCTAACAGCCCTGCTGTTATTCACAGTCAAACTCTAGCTGCTACCAAATGGTAAAACTGATAAATTATCTAATGGAATTATTGACCATGTTCAGAGATGTCCTGTTGCCACTACAATCGCCTGTACTTATGTGAAAAATTAAACAAAATTAGGCTCTAGATATGCAGTATAGTCTTCAAGCACTGCTCCATACATGTCTAGTCCTAATTAAGTTAACGAAACTCCTCAAGTAGGGAGGTAAATATTAGCAGATATCATTCCAACAGTGGAGTTTTAACCTGTAAGTAGTACACATTGCTAAGGAATAATGCACCACAAACTTACAATACCTGGAATGTGGTGTGTCACTATCCAATTTATTAGTGGAATGCAAATGATAAAGTACTGTGTTTAAGAAGTGATGTTGAAATGGTTAGCTGGTAAAATCTGCTGAAGTTCTGGAAATAAGTCAGCCAAGTGTCAGAGAAAAGGAGGCTGGATCGAATTATGCCTACATACAAGTATGAAGCTTACTGAAGATTTTATAATTTACTATGAATTTCTATATAGCAGATCCTTCTCAAAGGTGGGACAGGAAGACTAACACATTTTTAAGAAGCAACAACTGTAATAGTATTATTATTATGAGAGGATTAATTCATGAATCTGACATAAACAGTTTGAAACATAATTATTATAATACTTAAGTAATTCATAGCAGATTTACTAAGTGTGATGGAGTCTTCGTAACATGACACTCCATCACACTGACGCCAACTCCTACAGAAATGGGAAATAATTTTTTTGTAAATGCAAATTACACAGTGGGTGGATAAGAGAAATGCAAACTGCAAAATCCTACACTAAATAAAAGCATATATAAACAAGGTGACAGCCTGGTAAGTGCTCCTCTTTAAAGAGCAATCAAATAATAGTCCCATTTTCTTTCCTGAACAAGCTCCTTTGAAATATGGAAGACAGTGACAAAAGGAGACCCAAGATGAGTTTTCAAGTGTTTTTTTACAAAGTAATATTTATTAGCTGTATTTAATAACTTGGATTTCTACAATACACTTCTGCAGCTAATGATGCAGAAACTCAACAAAACAATCCGAAGACAGACCAGAATATGTCTGTTTATTCAGTTAAATTGTACCGACATCGGTAACATCTTCATTCAAATGTTTTTGTAATGACTCAGTATTTAAACATCACTATGTGTAACAAGCTTCTTCCTGATTTGAAGAAACAGAGCATCGTTAGGCCTAGCTATCCCTGTCCCTGGTATTCTCATTACATCACAACAACAGAAGGAAATAGTTCTCATAGAAACAAAGTAGTATTTTACCTGTCTTAAAATTTGCATATTTTGTATTAAATGTCAAACGTCAAACATTACAAGCCTAGTGGCAGCATGACAATTCCCAGGCAGGCAGGCAGGACCTAGAAGAAGTGTGGAGGTGGCAGTGCGCTCAGCCCGGGGTGAGAGGGGTGCTTCACGTCACCGTCAAGGGACTCCTCCAGGCAATTTAAAAAGCAGCACTAAGAGATTTGCATCTAACCCTCCACAGCTAAGGAGAGGATTTCTGGGATATAACGCTAGAAGGACAAGTGAGAAGGGGGTTCAGAGTACTCTAACAGCCAGAGAGACCCTAAAAAGAAATATATGAAAATTGGTAGTTGAAAGGATTTAAAGTCAGAGGCAATAGTGTCCTCATCACCCTTTTCTTCCAGGGGACAAAATTTATTTATAGTATTTGAGGAAGGGGGGAGGAGAAAAGAAAAAAAGGGTGAGCTTAAACCATGTTTGATCATCCTCTACATCTTACTGTTTCTGCTTTTTTGGCAGAATTCACTCATTTTGACTGCAGTACAAAAGCTGTGAAGGAAACACTGAAAGCAAGCAACTAAAGGATACCATTATTTCAATAGCCCATTGGCCATACATATGCACCATTAATTGTATATCGATGGCTGAAACAAGGGCTACTCGATTTCCTTGTTATCACTACCGGGGCAGGTTTTACTCGCAAAACAGAACTTCATCCTGAAAGAAAAAAAGCATGGACAGGTCTGCTGCTTTTAGAAAAAAAGTACCTTTAAATGTGAACAGTCGTGGGGAGATACGTGAAAATATTCTGCCATAAGAACTAACATATCGAACTGCACCCACAACTTTTTTTTTTTCCCCAATTAAGCGATTTATGGAAATACATACAAATGGGGAAAGTCATGATGAACGAAAGATTACCTAGCAGATCTGATTCACCCTCTCTATTCATGCCCTGCTATACCTTCCTATTTTAAATGTACCAAGCCGAGTATCCAACACAGGCTGAAGTACAGTCCGCCATAAGAAGTGCTAGGAGTGCCCTTGAAAAATGTCCAGATTGCAGCTAGTGCACAAAGGACTTCGCCACGTAAATAAGTGCATAAGAATTTCTCTCTCGCTCTTGACCCGGCAGCAAGTGAAGAGATTAACTTGCCATCAACATCGGAAGACAAAGCGTCGGTAAGAAACAAGCGAAGTGTGAGAAGAAAAGGAAGAAGGCTGAGACTAAATTTCAGCTGGTTTAGAAAGAAAAAAAGAGAAACGGCTCGAGTAAATCATTCTGAATGCTCTACTTCGTATTTCTCTTCCCACAAATAATGCCCGGCAGAGCTGGAGAGCAGTGCTACACGAAATAAGCAAGAGCAGTCAGATCTTAACAGCCATAGGTAAGAGAAAGCAGACATCCCCCCCCTTGCCTTCCTACACAGAAGGCGACGCTGCAGATTTCCCACTCCGCTACCAAAAAGCAAAGCAGAACCAGCATCTGGGGCGGGAGGGGGGGTTATTAACTGGGAACTTTTTGTTCTTTAAATATGTAACCGAGATCTTTTTTTTTTTTCCTTCTTCCCACGCCCCTCTTCTTTCCATCTTCTCTGCCAAAACAGGCCGAAATAAACGTTATTCCATAATCATAGCATTAAATAAGGAGTACAAGACCTACCATATCAGCTGGAACGCTGCTGGACATCTTGACGTTACCCTAAATGGCTTAAAATCAACTTTAAAAAAAAAAAAAAAAAGCACCAAGAACAGCCCGCCGGAGATCTTCAAGAAGCAAAACCGGTGTCAATTTCGGAGGCAGCAACTTCCACGTCCCCTATGAAAAAGAGGTGCCCGATGCGCAGCGGGGAAGGCGGCCGGCTGAAGAGGAGAAATATCCAGGGGGAAGCGGTGCCGGGGCTGTACCGGAGGAGCCAGCGGGAGACCAGAGATGGCAGCAGATCCCTGTCAGCAGCGGCAGCAGCAGCAGCAGCACCAGCGGTGCCAGGTAGACCAGGCAGGACTACACCGCCACATGAGCTGCGTGCGGGCTTTTTCCCCTCTCTCTCCCTCTTCCTTCTCTCCCAGCCTTGACAAATGACGACGGGATGATTCACAGGATAATGGTGCGTCCAAGTCACCTCCTCAGTCAGCGCAGGCGACCCGGGCGCGCAGGCAGGACCTCGCTCCTGCCCTCGGCGGCGGGGCAGGGAGGCGGGAGGGCCGGGGTGGGCCCGGGG